>CM038147.1:191786812-192348018 GCA_021437245.1 Aegilops speltoides
GGCCGAAAGTTTCGGCCGGTCCTATTACCATCATACGATTAAACTCCTTGCAACCGTCTGATGTGCGTAATCCTTTGCCCTATCATCTGCAACAAAAAGAAAACAAAGTGATCACCTCAACGCAAAAAGGAGTGCCAAGGTCAACGCCCCCGATCCCCGGCCACCGCCCTTACTGCATCACAGGCTCCCCGTTGCCATTGAAGCACGCAGCCATCACCGTTGCCGCACGGTTGAAGCTCGCTGTCGCGGTCGCTGTCGTCGTCGCAGTCGTGGTTGAAGCTCACCGTCGTAGTTGTCCGCAGCCTTGCCTTCGCGCTGCCCGCGCTCGTCCTCGCCGGCGACATGCGCTCGCCGCCGCGTCCTTGGCTGCCCGCACTCGTCCTCGCCCTCGTGGTCGCCGGCAACCTGCGCTCGCCGCCGCATCCTTGGCCGCCCGCGCTCGTCCTCGCCCTCGTGGTCGCCGGCAACTTGCGCTCGCCGCCGCATCCTTGGCCGCCCGCGCTCGTCCTCGGCCTCGTGCTCGCCATCTCATTCTTGGCTGCTCTCGCTTACCAGCCATGGCAACTCCGGTCAAGATGGTCGCAGCACCCCCGTCGTCAAGCTCGCGCCGTACCACACCCTCAGTTTGCTAGTCACAAAAACAAAAGAAAATCATGGGTTGTAGCAAAAATTATGCCGTTCATGGATGTAGCAGAAAAAAACACCGACGGTAGCAAAAAAGTACCATGGTTGCAGCAATTCGGGGTCGCCGTCGTCACGGGTCGCGGCTCCGCCATGATGGATGTAGCAAATCCGTCGCCGGTTGTAGCAAAAAATGGCGACGGTTGCGGTAAAAAACTTGGCCGCTTCCAGCAAAGCTCTTGTCATTGGTTGCCTCATTTATTTTGCTTCTCCGTCGCCGTCGTTGACTTGAAAAAGCGGGTTGAAACTTTTCAACGGATGAAACTTGCCAAAACAATGGTTGTAGCCTTTTTTTTTATTTCGTACTAGTTAGATACAACTACTCTATTTCGTCGGTTGAAGCTTTTTAAAACTACGGTTGAAGCTTTCATATGAATGAATGTAGCTTTCTTAGTGCACGGTGTCCGGTTGAAACTTTATATGCCGCAGGTTGCAGCTTTCGAATCAAACTGTTGTAGCTTTTTAGGTTGTCGGTTGCAGCATCTCCAGTGGACGGGTCCAGCATATGAAACTGTGAGCAGCTCCTCGTGGACGGCATGTCCATGGTGGTTTTCCAACTCCGGCTTGCTGGGGTGGAATGAATCTGCAAGCGGAGGGCAGTGGAAGAAGTGTTTGTGGACGTTGATGTTGGAGATGGGGACCTACGCAGGATTAGGGCTAGCCGGCGGCGGGATCTGAAGGAGAAAAACGAGGATCGGCAGAGAGAGAAGGGCATCTAGAGGAAGAAGACAACAGCTGAGCGAGAGAAAGGGGTCGGGAGGGATTGCGCGAGCAGGTGGGTCAGCTGTAGCACCAGGCCCATGCGCTGATGTATTCGCGTGGAGAGAAAATATGAAACGGTCGATTGCATTTATCGTACGTCACGCGGGACCAACGGAAGTTTCAGCCGGTCCGCCGGCCACAAGCGTTTACCTTCTCGGAACCATTTGCAGCGCCGAGGCTCAATTGCTGGAGGAGGCCCTTATCTGGACAACTGGCACTCAATGTTGATGCCACATACTCGGACGATGATCACGCAGGGGCTTATTGAGCTATTGTCAGAGATTGCCATGGCACTTTTGTTGTCAAATACTCCCTCAGTTCGGAATTACTTGTCGCAGAAATGGATGTATCTAGACGTATTTTAGTTCTATATACATCCATTTTCGCGACAAGTAATTCCGAACGGAGGGAGTACTAGATTGCAAAGCTTCGGCATGTGGCCGATATTGTATTGACGAAAGCTGTGACTCTTGCTGACGAATGGAAACTAGCTTTAAGACTTGGATGCAATTCAGTCTACGTCCAAATGGACAATCTGATCGTTGTAGCATCACTGATTCAAACTCTGGACACGAAATGATTGCCGCAGTGATTCTGCAGGAATCTCGAAGGTTACTGAATGATTTTGGGAAGGTTCTTATTGAACATTGTAATACATAATCAAACATGGTAGCTCACTTTTTAGCTCAACAGGGGTGCGCTGATCCACCATGTGTGTGGTTGAACTCACCCCCTGATTTTACCGCTGAACGTTTAGCTAACGATATAAGTGTCATCTAAGTTACTACTAAATATAGCCATGAAAGCCTTTCCATCCTAAAAACAAAAAAAAGCCTTACCTTGTCGAAATGTGTATGATTGTACTTGACCAAGAAAGATAAAACAATTTGTCCTTGTGATTTCCTTGATTACACGAAAAGGAATCATTGAATGGTACTGTCCATGCGTGCACGTACAGAGCCTCGAATTATGCAAGGGGATAGATAAATCGAAAGTCCAAATTTAAAAATCGCACGCCAACTGAAAATCCTGCAGGAACCGTGATGCATCACATGGGGTTCAGTAACCAACAGCTCGAGCTAACAAAAAGAAAGAAAATCATGTACGATCGAACCAAATGTATATATCATCAGAAATACTAGGCTCTAACCAACGACACTCGTGAGAAATGCCACGAGAATCGGACTGTTGCTACTACTGGATTTAATTTCCTCTGGGAATCGGACTGTGCCATCAAAGTCTATGGTTCCGGTAAACAGCCGCTGGAGAAATTCTACTCGTAGTTGATTCAGTAATCGCACGAGATGGAGCGGTAGCAGAAGTCACAGTTTCAGAAGTTCAGAACCCCCTCGTGAATTCATCATGGCTGAAGTAGAGCAAGAAAGGCCTTGGACCCTCGACTGAACCGTGCACCTCTCAAAATTGCTTCCGCATCTGCACCAGCGCTACACCGAAATTATTTACACCACCACGCCCGTGTTCTCGACGTCTGCGCTGCCTGCACAGGCACCCCGTTCGCTCGTTACGGAACCACAATCTACCGAGGAGCAAGTCGACTACCACATCCACATGGCCGGCCACGTAAGCTATACAAGTCAGAACACCGACGAGAAGTCCGACGACGACGACGAGGAGGAGGAGCCCGACTCTGGAGGCGGCGGCGGCGGCGGCTGGTGGAGCTTCTTGAAGTAATCCCTCACGTCGAAGCCCTGGTCTTCGACTGTGTTGTCCTCCGCTGGCGGCGGGATGTAGGGCGGGCGGGTCACCTCCGCGAGCATGTCCCACGCCATCCCCGCGAAGAACGGGTGCGCCCGGATCTCGTCGGCGCCGCCGGCGTGCCCGAGCCGCCTCGCGGGATCCCGCTGCAGCAGCCGCGAGATGAGGTCGGTCAGCTCCGGCATCCGGCGCTGGGTGTCGCCCGGGAACTCGACCTCCTTGTGCAGCACGTTCCGGAACGTCTCCTTGCGGTTCTTGCCCTTGAACGGCGTGCGGCCGAACGCCATCTCGTAGACGAGCACGCCCACGGCCCACCAGTCCACGGCGAACCCGTGGCCGTCGCCGCTCACCACCTCCGGCGCCACGTACTCCTCCGTGCCGACGAACGAGTACGACCTGCCCCACGCCGCGCCGGGGCATGCGGCCTTCCGGCTCACGGGGGACACGCGCGCCGACTTGGTCTTCTTGGGCAGCTCGGGGGCGGCGCCGTTGCCTCGCATCAGGAAACGAACCAGGTTCTGAAACTGCTGCAGCTTCGGCGTCGACGCGGCCGCAGACGAAGACTCGCGCTTGGCGTGGTGGCCAGCAGCGGAGGCGCGCGTCCGGCGGTGGCCGTGGTGGAAGACGGGCTTCACCTGAGGAGGAGGCGACATTGACGGGGAGGAGGTAGAAGCCGGGAGGAGGCGCGAGAGGTCGAAGTCGGTAAGGGTAACATGGCCGTCGGCTCGGAGGAGCACGTTCTCGGGCTTGAGGTCGCGGTACACGATGCCGGAGGCGTGGAGGTCGGCCAGCGCGGACACGGTCTCGGCGATGTAGAAGCGTATGGCGGCCGGAGAGAAGACACGGTCAGCTAGGGAGTAGCGGAGCTCGTTCAGGTCACCGCCGGGGCAGTAGGGGACGGCCCAGGCGAGGAGGTCGGGCGTCTCCGCGGTGCCGAGGAGGGACGGGAGGTGCGGGTGCGCAAGGCGGGAGAGCAGGGTCACTTCCCACCGCGCGCGGCGGTCGGCGTCGGGCTTGGTCGGCCCGGCTGAGCGCTTGTCGAAGACCTTGAGGGCGTAGCGGCCGCAGCCGGGCCGCGCCGGGTCGGCCTCGACGAGGAAGACGGTGCCCATGGCGCCTCGGCCGAGAACGCGCAGAGCGCGTGCACGGTCGAGGTCGACCTCCATGGGCATGAGCCGGCACGGGCGGGGGCGCGCGCGTGTTTGTACGCCGGGGAGGGAGGGAGGAGTTTGGGCTCTCCCAAGAATAGTGGGCGCGCGTGGAATGGTGAGAGAGGCGAGGAGGGTTTGGAGGCCAGATATAAGAGGTCATAAGAGGAGCGCTGCGTAGCGGCAAAGAGAGAGATGGGAGGGAAAAGGTCTCACTACCCTGCTTAGCCCATGTTCGGTTCCAAATAAATCACCAACTTATAAGTTGAAAAGTGAAAAAAGTGACTTATTTTACCAAACGGATCCGACTTATAAGTCACCCTAACTTATAAGTCATAGGTTGCTTCACCCCAACTTAGGGCCTGTTTGGTTCCAATAAGTCACCTGACTTATAAGTCAGGTGACTTAAAACCAGTGACTTATAAGTCACACTTGTTTGGTTGTCACCTGACTTATAAGTCACCTGACACACCTTTTCACACCAATTAACATCATGCAGGTGCTGGGACCCGCGTAAAAGGGGGTGACTTATAAGTTTTAAGTTGGGGTGGAGCAACTTATGACTTATAAGTTGGGGTGACTTATAAGTCGGGTCTGTTTGGCAAAATAAGTCAATTTTTTCACTTTCCGACTTATAAGTTGGTGACTTATTTGGAACCAAACAGGACCTTAAAATTTATAAGTCACCCCTTTTACATGGGTCCCATCACCTGCATGAGTTGATTGGTGTGGGAAAGTGTGTCAGCTGACTTATAAGTTAGCTGACAACCAAACAGGCGTGACTTATAAGTCACTGGTTTTAAGTCAAAGTGTTAATTGTTCTAGTTTTTTTAAGACGGTAAGGACGCAGATGCTCATACATACGTACATACGCTCACCCCTATAGTGCACTTGTGCATACATTATCCCTATGAGCACCTCAAGAGACTAAGCCGACACATCATTTTAAAATTGACGAAGTCGCCACAAACACCTTCATAGTCGATGCAAACGTCTCCTCCCACTAAACGCACATCGTCGGAAGGCCTGAAATAAATTCAAGAAAATGCAATCACTGATGCCAAGTATAGGACTTGAACCCTGGTGGGATGATTCGACCATGAAAAATCTAACCATTTAAGTTACCCTAGTTCGCTAGTTCTTTTATTTTAATATTTAGGTCGGGTTTGCATGTACCGTCTTTTGATCGGAAAGGCCATAGGTCATATATACAGGACGCCTTCACAGAAATTGAAAATAGATTCAAATACTTGAGAGTGCCAAAGTCTTCTTCCTCTAACATCCACTATAACGCGCCGTGAGCAAAGCTCGTTGTTGCATCTGGTCCTCCGGCTGAATGAAGCAAATCTAGGAGCTTATAAAAGGAGTGACCAGAAAGTCCTCGATGTACACCAGAAGATAGTGGAGGCCACCATCTGCGTAGCAAATCATCGCCCGGAGAGAGAAGATGATAGAGGGGGCATGTAGATCGCCACGAACCTCACACGCTCTTGACGAGGCTGAGTCTGGGCAACCGTTATCGGTTGGAACTAGAGCCGGAAGACCAAGACGTGCAACCACGTTGTGCGCTTCGTATGACGACGCGCCCGAGATGAATATGCAAAAGAAAACGCTGGACTCAGCGAATCAGATATGAGAACACACCATCTTCCACATGCCTCACGACCATACGAAGAAGCATCGCCGGAACGGGGACAAGGCGAGAAGACTTTATTCCACACCGACAACGATCAACGTCTCGCCACCGTCAAATGAAGACCTTCTTAATGCCCAAGAGAGGGGAACTACGACTCCCATCGTGTAGTGCCACTACCTTAAGTACAACTTTGGATTAATTAATCTTATACATCAAGTTTTTGTGTGGGCACATCAAGTTTGTTTTACCGAACTGAGAAGCCCCGAATTTCAATTCAGTGATAGGACACCTATAAAATATCCCGCACACAGCACATGTTTAAGCATTTTGATATTTAAGAATGTAATTTACATCAGGTAAATTGAGGCATAGGAATGAAACTTGCAATTTCTTGAATTGATTGAGACTTAAAAATATATTATTATATTGAGGCACTCTATATGTATCGTATTACCAATATATTTCAAATTAAATCTTGTAGTTGTAATTTGAAGAACCGATGGTCATCCTTTTTTTTTTATTGCCACATACATCACCCAAAAGTGCATCCACCATTATAGTTCCTACACAACGACACAAAGTTCAAAAGAACGCAAGAAGTAGAAAAAAGGGTGTGTTTGGCAGCCTATGTACTCCCCATAGAGCCTCTAATATGTTGGCCCTGTTTGGATACCTAGGTTAGAGTTAGTTTTGGTTAGTTGAGGCTCAAATAACCCAAAAGTATCCAAACATGGTGGGTTAGTTTGGGTTAGTTGGATCTAACCCACCCAAAAAAACTAGCCCACACTAGAGGAGCTTATTTGGGTTAGTTCTCTTGGGTCCACTAAAAAATTAGTAAAAAAAGCTACCCCTCCCATCCAAACATGGTCTAAAGTAGTCAAATGATTGAAAAAGAATATTTATTGTCAATCTAACCCTATCATCCAAACAGCTCTTTGGTTAGAGTTAGTTTAGGGTTGGTTCAATGTTAGAATCTAACTCTAACCTCTAACTGAGTTAGAGTATCCAAACAGGGCCGTTGTTTTGGCCCGTTTGGATGCCTAGGTTAAACCGAAATTCTAGCCCGCACGAAACATAAAACACCGTCGGCCGGGCTGGGTTTTCACTCAGCTAGGCTCCATTGAGCCACGAGTGACCCTCGCCTGCATGCCTCGGGAAGCACAAGAGACTATAAAACATTTACTTCCCGCTCCTCTGCCCTCATCGCCCAAAACCCCCCATTCACACCCCTCTCTCATCGCACCTTCATTAGCACCGATGGTTATCGGCACTCCACCGCCCTGTTGCGCGACTCCTTTCCATGTTGGCGGCACCAACTATGACCAGCGGGTTGCCTCCGTGACGAAGGCGAACCTCACCCCTGCTGGGTTGGCATGGAGTCGAAGGCACCTTCCCCCATTTGCACCAGGTCACCGACAAATAGCCGGAACTGCGGAAGACGGTATTTCGCTGCTGCAGAGGGAGGACTGCAGCAGCCGTGGCATGGGCGGGCAGTTCGATTGCAATCCCCGTTACATCCATTGTCGTAGGGGCAATGTTGCAGTTGTTCCCGTCGGGGTTTCCGTTGCCATTGGTCCCCGCTCCATCTCTGGCGACACCAGCTCCTCCTTCGACCATTGATGTAAGTACATTCAATTGCGCAAACTCGGTTTGATTTAAGCGATCAGGGTTTTCTCAGTGGCGGCTGTTGTTCCAGATTGATTAGATTGTGAACTGAATCGATTTGTGCGTAGGATAGTTATGATTGCTAGGATAGCTAGGATCATAGTATGTGTGCATGCCGAGACTGATTGCTTGAATAGCTAGGAGTGTGCATGCTAGACTAATTGCTAGCATCATAGTATGTGTGCATGTCCAGACTGATTGCTAGGATCATAGTATGTGAGCATGTCCAGATTTATTACTAGGATTGCTAAGATCATAGAATATGTGTGCATGTCCAGATTGCTACAACCATGCATTTGATGAAACCAGCAACAAACAGAAACATAAAACGAAAATGAAGAAAGAAGAGAAACAAAATAAAAACCAGAATTCAACCTCAGGCAAAATCCATCCTCCACACCCAAAATAAATAAATGGATATCAAAACCACTAACCACACAACAAGTGTATTACTAAAAAACCAAATAAATATGTACCAAAACTAGTAAGTTGAAAGTTTATTAGCAAAAATACGAAAATAAGTAAAAAAAACAGATATAGAAAGAGAAGAATAGGAGAATCATTTTTTATTGAAACCGAAAAAATCATTCATCTAAAAATAGCAATTCTGAAATTTTTATGATAAATCTGCTCATAGTGTTATTAAGCGGCAATCTAAATAGTTATCCGCAGGCTAGTTTGGTGCGTTGAGTTCGGCCCGATATAAAGCTTTTCTTTCCCCACTCGTAAGGCGACTAGGGAAAGCCTTCCTCCTCTTGGTCTCCATCAGTGAGTCCATTGATTCGCCTCCCCTCCGCCTGCCGCTCCGGTGGCCGGTGGCGAGGACGGGATTTTTCGGGTGCCTCGAATCCAGGTAGTAGGTATGTAGGATTTTAGTCCTCACAAGGGCGGTGTTTGGACGGATGGAGGCGCTCCTTCTTCGAGTTAGTCTTCCGGGCTCCGATCCTCCTCAAATCGTTCGTTGGAACGGATTAGACTGAGCTCCGGCGTAGATTCCTACCAGCTCCTCGGGGCGACGAGGTTAGGGTTTCTCGTCTTGCGTACGCAACGGTGGTATTTGGTGTCAGGTTCTTCAGGTCTATTCAAGGATTCAACGGCGACAACTGCGGCTCCCGGGCGTTGGTCCTTAGGGCACGTGCGTGAAGACTCCGCGGCTGTCATCGACAAGGTCAGGCCGGCTCCGGTATGGGAGCGACGACAACAGATGCGTCAGCGGCTCGTTCTCGCAGCGGCAATGGTCGTTCGGTGGTTCAAGGATCTCGATGTAATTTTCATTATGGTTGAGCTGTTTTGTACTTCTGTGAATCTTTATAATAGATTTTGTCCTTTTTGCAAAAATAGTCATGTGCATGCCAATGGCCAAATGTGAACAATATATAATTGAGAAGAAAACAGAGCGAGTATTTCCAGACAAAGTTCATAACAAAATGGCATGTTCCCTGGATGCAATTGTACCCCACACATGATGCATTAGCAATTCCCACGCCGCTACACTGATATACACAAACCGCACTCTACGTAGCGAGCAACAATCTTGTGTTTTGGCGTGATTCTATTGAGTACGACATGTACTGCTCTTCCCTTCGCTAGCTGGTGACTAAAATAGAGCAGCGGACGCCGTTGCCGATCCACTAATCCTGCGAGTTGGATGATGAGATGATGTAAACAATTGTTGTTTTTTTGTGGTGAATCGCCGCTTGATTGATTGTGCAGCAAAGGGAGTGGGCGTGGAGCTCAAGGAGGGAAAGGTGGGGGTTTCCACGTGTGACAGCGGGAATCGAATAAATCCACTGCAGACGAACTCATCAATCATATGACGCGATGGATTGGAACACACACAAGAGGAGCTTGGATGCGAGCACGGCCTGCTCGTACGTGATGCGTCTGTTTGGTTCACCTCTGGACCAAATTCCACCGAAGGATCTCCAGGCTGAAACCTGATACACCAGTGTCAAATACGCTCTTATATTAATTTTATATTATTGGGACGGAGAGAGTAATAGTTACCTACGTGAAAGCGAGTTTGTCGCCGTCGGTCTAACGCAAAGTAAGTGAAAACGAGCTTGTCGCCGTCAATCTAACGCGATAAAATTGCTTAGACTAGCCATAGTGGGAGTAACTTCAGCAGTAATATCGAGTCCAACTCAACAAATTTGCTTATGTGGCAATGAGTTAATGAGGAGAGATGTAGTTACAGTAACTTAGCTAGTTACTGTAACATCACATGTCCCAATGCAATATGAGTCTATAATATAATAAATGAAGCTTTGCATATTACTACACTTATGTTACTACCCACTATGAAGGTAGTAACATAGTCTAGGGATATGTGTATGTTACTAGTGTATGTTACTATGCATTGTGGCTAGTCTTAGGTGAAGAGGTTTTGATGTGATATGTCGCGGGAGGCGCAAGTATTTCTAGTGTTGCTGAGCTTGACATGATGCGCATATACGTGGGATTTGTTTGATCTTCGATTGTCTGCTTGCATAGCAGCTGCTACTCCTATATCCTGAGGTCCAACCAAGTGTGGCGACCGTGACTAGCAAGAGCATCAGCCCGTGTCACGGCCGATAGTTCCAAGCGATTCCTTTCCCCCGTGGCTTTGTCTTTCCCGCGCCAAAATTAACTAATCTTCATCGTGAAATACGGCTGCATATATAACTGCTCGAGATGTTCCGTGAGAACGATTTTTACAGTTAATTTGACTTCACTGCGAACTAGAACAAGAAATGGACAAGCCAGACAGATCGTGAAATACGGCTACAAGTATATTATACATCCTCTCTTAACCGTAGAACATTTTTTTAAGGAAAACAGTGCCTGCCGAGCTTAAAGAAAACACTGAAATACGTACTGACCCTGTTCCAAATCAAGCTGCTGCTGCTGCTGCAGCTACCAGGAAGGAGCGCATATGCATAACCATATCGAGCAAGTACTACCAGCCCACCAGTATTGTAGCCTAACCCTCTGTCAAATCATCAGTGCATGCTCTCCTCCATTGTTTAGGGTCAAGCATGCATGCATGCATGGTCTGCTCACTGTCACTGGTCCCGCTGCCATGTTTGCAGTTTTGAATTGAGCTGCTGCTTGATCCTCCCGATGAGCCGCATGTGATGAGAATCATAGCTAGGGATGGGCCTGGATTATTCTTTGTTTTGCATCGCCTCTGACACCTAATCACGGTTTACAAGTAGATAGACAGGGCTTGTATTGTATTACCACTTGTGCAATTTTAGTTGCTGTGCATGTCTGCTGCTATCACTCCTTTTGTGTGGTTGCAAAGTCGCAACAGCTATTGGCTGCGGTTTCTGGCACTACATGAGGCAGGAGTAACTAGGGTGGACATTGGGTTTTATATGGTTAACCCGGTATGGTTTATTCGGGTTTTTTGACCTTCAGTTTTCGTAAAATAACAAACAAAATAATCATAGTAAAAATAACCAAAAAACCGTAGTACATGTGCACATTGTCAATGGAAGTAGAGATTTGTTGTTATTTACTTAACTGCCAACCGTCTCAAAAAACCGAGCAGCCAACTAGTAGTGCCGTACGGGGTCCGATTCAGAAATACAATTGTGTATCTTTACCTATCTCCCCTAATAATAAACCAGCGACGGCTTCTGGTCGTACGTCGTCGGCATTTTTACAGAAAAGTCCCTACGTTCGTAAGAATTCAGCCTGCGATCCTTTCTTCAACCAGACAACTTCCTTTCGAGTGCAGCGGGGCGGCGCCCTTCACGGGGACTACAGCTCCGGGTGGGCTCGTGGACGACCGTGCTGCAGGAGGCTTCGAGCACCCGATCTCCCGTGTGTCCACCCATGGGGCCACCGTCGGCGGGGAGGGGCTGGAGATGGAGATGGGGAAGCTCTCGCGTGGATAGGAATGAGAGAGAGAGAGAGAGAGAGAGAGATGGATGATCGACAGAGAACGAGAAAGAAACAGAGCGGTGGAGGTGGAGACGGATGGATAAGGGGCCTCTAGAGGCGCACACGTGATGGTTACGTGTCCGCTCGATTTTTATCAGCCGGCTGGATTTTCTAATCCTTTCCTAAACAAAAGACGACATGCAGTCTCAGCACTGGGACCTTTTATAGAAGAAATCAAAGAGATGCTACGATCTACACAAGAGTACAAGGTCACCTGGGCTCGGCGTACAGCTAATCTAGCTGCTCTTGTTTTAGCTAAAGTGGAGGTTAGCAATGATTTAGAGATGGTTTGGCCTGATGTGCCACCGGACTGCATTTTACATTTTGTAGCGAATGCCATTCCCAACGTTGTTCAAGTAATAAAGTTGGGAGTACCCTTAAAAAAGAACTATATGTGCTTTTTTTAGGGAATGCGTCTTTTTTTTTTGAGACAAGGGAATGCATCTATCTGTGCTAGAACGGGAGTATGGGAGAGACCTATCAGGAGATAGCATCATTTTTCTCTTGCGTTTGGGTCAAGCCCAGATAGTGAAAAAAATTACGGATGAAATATAATCTTACAAAATCAAACAATCGTCAATAAAAACAAAAAAACCTACATAATCAAAATTATTGAATTCAAATCTTTTGAAAATCCTTTAAATGAATTACATTGTATGTTTCTCCCTAAAAGATTGTTTCATGCATCACTATTCATGCATCATTATTTTAATCTCCTTTTTTGAGAACCGCCCTCCTGGCACTTTATTAACTAGGCGGAACATAATCTGATTGCACAGCGGCAATCAGGAATTCAGGAATTACATCATGATCAACAGACTGATCAGTCAAAACTAGTGCCGCCCTAGCACAAAGATGAGCAGGGATATTAGCACTTCTACGAACAAATTTCAATCTAAATTCCTGCAAATTTGTGAGATATGATTTCATCTCACGGATCATCAGAGATCCAATAGACCTGTCCTCCTCTGCCTTCCACAAATTACAAATTGTCTGGCAGTCCGTTTCCACCACAATCCTCTGCAGATTTCTTGTCAATGCCAAAAGCATTGCATCCCGACATGCGGTCAGCTCTAACACCAAAGGATCAGTCATCTCATCATACTTTGTTTGTCTCGCACAAATGAAAGACCCCGAATGATCCCTTGCTACTGCTGCCGCTCCTCCCACTCTTCTTTGCTTACAAACTGCTCCGTCAGTATTTATTTTCGTCCAACCTTCCTCCGGTGGTGACCACCTCTCCATAATGAAAGAGTTAGTCACCGGTGCTGGGCCTGGGACATCCAAAGATTTTATAAACTCCTCAATAATCTCCATAGATCGGATAGGTTGGTACTTGATCTCTTCATGTGCGTACTTATTTCTACTCATCCAGATTGCCCACATCACGGATATAGCTATAGCACTCTTATCTCTGCTCACAACATGCCCATCCAAGAAGTCCTCGCCCATGTTAATGGGTGTAACTTGGGTAGTTTAAAATCAAACCACTCCTCCGCTGCCTCCCAATACCTGCAAGCATGATCGCATTCAGTCAACGCATGAAATAGCGCCTCCATATCACAGCCACACATCGGACGACATCGTTGGTTCTTATATGCCTTCTATTCAGCTCGCCATGTGATGGTAGAAAATTTCTTAAAACCCTCCACCAAAAACTCGATCTTTGGCTGAACACGCAACCTCCACAAAGGCCTTCCATATGTCGCAGCCGTCTGTCGAGCTGACGGTGTCACGACCTCATCCCTCGTCTCTCCATCATCGCATGGTAAGTCGACCGAACTGAAAACAGTCCCGATCTCTCCCATGCCCAAGCCCAAAAGTCCTCCGCTTCTCCTGACGCGGTATACTCATGATAGCTTCTACATCCGGATGTATAAACGTTCTCGAATCAACCGCACGCCCCATCGCCCTTCACCATCCATTAGATCCAAACAAATTGAACTGGTCATCGGACAGCCTGCAGACGGTCTCATTGAGATGGTTCCCGCAACCATCTGTCATGCCAAATTTCTGTAGTTCGCCCATTACCAATCCTCCCGATAAGCCCTCCTTTAGCACATTCCTTCCGATTATAATCGCTCTCCATGTTGGTGATGCACTCTTTGGGCAATTTGCTTGTAAAATATCACCATCAAGATAGTACCTAGCTCAAGCACACGAGCACATAAACTTTGTGGTTTATCCAAGAACCTCCATGCTTGCTTGGCAAGCATTGCATCATTAAAGATCAGAGGTCTCAAACCCCAATCCTCCTTTATTCTTTGGGATTGCCATTTTATCCCAAGATTGCCAATGCATTCCTTGTTTGTCGAGTGAACCAGCCCACCAAAACTTTGCCATGATGGCTGTTATTTTCTTGCACAACCCCTTAGTGAGTTTGAAGCAACTCATAGAGAAGGTAGGTAGAGCTTGGATCACTGACTTTAACAAAACTTCCTTCGCTGCACTTGACATGAATTTTTGACACCACCACTGAACTCTCCCCCTTGAGCTTTCCACAATATGCTGAAATTGTCTCTCGGTGATTCTCGTCTTCTTCTTGTAGGGAGACCCAGATATTTCTCGACAGGGCTTCTCTCAGATTTGCAAATTATTTCTTACCCCCACTTTCATCGACGCCCAAAGGTTTGGGCTGAAGTAGACTGAACTCTTCGACTTGTTCACCCTCCGACCGATCCTAACTCATAGGCCTCCAAAGATCTCATTCAGTCTCATTGCACTTCTTCCATCCGATTTCATAAAACCAAACAAATATCCGCAAAAAGCAAATGCGATATCCATGGCGCCATGAGACCCACACGGACTCCACGATCAATCCATCCACTATCATAGTTCTTTAACATACATGATAAACCTTCGCCACAGAGCAAGAAAAGATATGGGGAAATGGGGTCCTCCAGTATCTCATCATTATTTTAATCTCCTGGTAATGTTTCTTTAGTTGGACCTCTAATTTGTAATGATTTATTATTTACACAGAACACATCCAAACCCTGAATTGGACCCGACAAATAGGTGCAAACGGAAAAACTGAAACCTACACCTTGCCCATTTTTTATGACCTGAAAAATATTCGTAAAATAGTGCGTCAACTCGATCCGCGGCTAACCTTGAGCCGATGAACGCCAAACGACCAACAACCATCTAGGCCACCAACACTTTCTGGTTTTTAAATGGATCACATCGAATATTATGCGTACTCATTTGATCTATGATATTTTTTAATAACTTCAATATTTCCATTTTTGACACGAATGAACAGATGAACCGACAGGCTAATCGGTGAGAACCTTAACAGGTAGCATCACCGGTTTGGTTGCCTATTCAGTTTTTTAAACTATGGTTCGATGGCCATGGTGAAATGACACGACATAGTTCTTTGCCGGAGAGATGCCCAACTTCATGTTAGAAACGAAGAAGGTGGACGGTGGCAACAATGATGTCTATTCGGTTTATGTTGAGTCAAGAAATTGATGGCCTCACACCGTAATTTAATTTGCATTAATAGTTATTGTTGTGCGTGCGCTCAATAAGAAAATGGATCGCCTGACATGTTATAACATGATAGGTTTTGAACGACACGAATATGTATGTGACGGTTGCAACGCATGAGGAATTACAAGTTGGTCCATGTAGGGGCTCGCGAGATCGGCATGGTGAGTGTGATGACGAAGATCACCATCTTAGGACTGATCACATTTGTTGTCATAGGTGGGCAAGTGACTATCATCGTCATTGGAACACAGATGACTCGCTAGGGGTGCGAGAGTTTATTTATCCCGTTGCAACGCACGGGCATTTGTGCTAGTAATAATAAAACGAATTGGGTTTCTTTCGTCCGTCATGCCATTTTTTAGAAAAGTCCTTCTACTTCAGAGAATTCAACCCGCAGTCCTGTTTTAAGTTGAAACGAATCGTTATTTTCATATTTTACACAAAAGTCCCTGTCTTTTCTTGAAATCAACCCGCCGTCCGGATTTAAGTCACACCGAACCGTTATTTTACATTTTTCGAACCCCCCCTGATGTTTTAGGTAATTCATCCGCGGATCATATTTAAGTCAAACAAATGCTTTTTAAAATCATCCATATCTTTTAAACCGTAACTCCGATTTGAACATGTTATATATAAAATTTGATTAGAAAAATATGTAGAATATGAATTTGAGATTATTTTTACCTTTTAAGTATCTTTAAATATTATTTTGGAATATATTTGAGTCAAACCAAATGATTTTCTAAATTATCTGTATCTTTTAAACCGTAACTTTGATTTTAACATATTATATATGAAATTTTATTAGAAACTTGTGTGGAATCTAAATATGATGTTAATTTTACCTGTTAAATATTTTTAAAATATTGTTATGGAAGCAAACTTATAATTTATAGCGCAAGATCCGTTTTTTTATACCGGCAGCGATCCGGATTGCAAATAAACACTCCACTATAACCATATACGGAAAAGAAAACATCGATAACTACACGTGCATACCTCTGAAAAATGTCGCAAGGGAAAACAACAGATTTCTCATCGCGAGAGTGAGAGAAAAGCGAGTGAGAGAGAGGGGGGGAGAGGAAGGAGAGAGGGAGAGAGAGACGCCTTAGGATTAACCATATTCAACACACATTTTTTATTGTTTTGTGTGAACACCGAGGCCATCGCCGGCAAGGGTGACAAGGAGGATAAGCGGCAACACAAATATGATGCCTCGCAAAAATAAAGGAGATGGTCCTATTGTGATCTTGAGTGATGGTTGTTGAGTTCAGAGAGTGTGTTACGTTTTCTCTCCCGTTGCAACGCACGGGCTCTTTTGCTAGTATAATCTATTCCCCTCGTATAGCCCTAAGGTAAATATATGGAATTTGTTTGTAACTTGAAAGCGATATACTCCCTACGGTCATTTTTAGTTTGCATATATAAGTTTTGTCCGATGCCAAAGTATCTCTATTTTGACCTAACTCATAGAAAAAAAAATTATCAACATTCACAATGTCAAATCAATATTGTTAGATTCATTATGAAATGGTATATATATCTAGTATTGTAGATGTTGATATTTTTCAATATAAATTTGGTCAAACTTTGCAAATTTTGACTTAACACAAATCTAATACATACAGTAAAAAGGACAGGAGGGAGCACTTGTTCGTGTGGGGCTCATTTCATCGGTACGTGTATTTTTATAACCAGTGGCTGCAGGAAGTGGAACGGCTTAGCAATGGTGTAGAACAGAAAGGACATAACTGATTTTGTTGTCAACGATTGAGCCGTGAATCCTATTGAGAAGAGCAGAGGTATACCTGAACTCTTTTTTTTAGAAAAGGAGGATGACCCCCGGCCTCTGCATCTGGACGATGCATACGGCCACTTTATTAATTATTCTCACAAGACCTTACAAAGTAATACAACAGTAAGACTAAAGCCGCCGCCTAAGCAACTCTATCTAGTTGATGAAGGGGCGCAGATAGCCTGGGCCTAATACCAAACAGACATCGCAGCCAAACCTAACATCTAAGACCTGAGGTTTAAAGTGCGTTATATCGACTAGAGGGGGGTGAATAGGCGATTTTTATGAAATTCTTCACTGAGGAATTTGCCGCTGAGGAAATTCCTTAGCGAAGAACTATTTGCAGCGGAATAAGTACTCAGAGGTAAACATAACAGATTACACACATAGTCAAGATGATGAAATGAAGACTAGAACAGAGTACGAAGCGTAAACACAGGATAACAAGATGAAGACAAATAGATCAAGAAATTGAACCGAGGAATTTGTGAAAGTCTTCACCAAAGTCTTCAAGCACAAATATGAACAACATGCAACATGTAATGAGGAAATGGATGAGTTGAGGAAATAGAACCACCGGTTGGTGAAGACAATGATTTGGTAGACCAGTTCAAACTGCTGTCTCGGTTATACGTCTGGTTGAGCGGCCGAGTATTTAAACTCGAGGACACACATCCCGACACCCGCCTCTCGAGCCGCAACTCAGACACCCAGTCCTCACCGTATTCTCCTTGAACTAAGACCACGCAGGCCTCGTCCAATCACTCGTGGTAAGTCTTCGGTGACTTCCAAACCTTCACAGACTTGGTCACTCGGCGATCCACAATTCCTCTTGATGCTCTAGACCTTGACGCCTAACCGTCTGGAAGAAGCACAGCCTTCAAAGGTAATAAGCGCCGATCCACGCAGATCAATTTCTTCTGATGCTCAATCACTTGGGGTTTTGTGGGTTTGGTTTTGGGATTTTCCTCACTTGATGATTTTCGCCAAAGTCCCTGGAGGATGGGTTGCTCTCAAATGACAAGTGTCAAGTTCTCTCGAGCAGCCAACCACCTAGTGGTTGTAGGGGAGACTATTTATAGCCTAGGAGCAGCCCGACATGATAAGACATAGATGCCCTTCAATGATATGACCGTTAGGTGGATAAGATATTTTGGTCCACGGCCAAAGACAAAGAACGGTCGGAATTTTGACTTTCAAAGTCCTCGTGGCTATCATGTTCCTCATCGTAGGCAATCCAAGACCGGCGAATTCCTAACTCCTCGCCGAGCAAAGTCATCATGACTAGAAGAACTGCGTCTCACATCAAGAATTTGACCGAATCTGTATGAGATTTCCAATGGCTTCACTCAAGGGATTGGTAGGTGTAGGATTTTGAGTTGAGCATCACATGGAAATTTTTCCTTAGTATTTCCTCGACCCCTTTAACAAAGACGGTGTTTCCTATGACTCAAGAAAGAGAAAATGAAACTACGAAAACAAAAGTCTTCACGCTTCATATTCCTCGAATGAATATCAAGTCTTCATGGTCACACCAATTTCTTCACTTTCAAAGTCTTCGTAAAGTCTTCGTAATATCAAAGTCTTCATTGAAGAACTTCATTTTTAGGGTCGACTTTCTCTAGAATATCAAACTCCTCACAGACTTATAGACCTGTACACTCACAACGATCAGTTATTTAACCTATAAGTCTTCAATACACCAAAATCACTAAGGGCACTAGATGCACTTACAATCTCCCCTTTTGGTGATTGATGACAACATAGGTTAAGTTTTCAACGGGATAAACATATGAAGTGTAAATACTGATATTGAGGAATTTGATTGCAAGATATAGAAGAACTCCCCCTGAATATGTGCATAATGAGGAATTTGCTTTTGAGGCAATGCACACTTGAAGATTTAGATCATGGAGAACTCCCCCTATATCTTGTAATTCATACACACATTTGATATATATACTATGAAGAATTTGAAATGCATGATGAAATATGGTGCCTGATGAGATTCAGCATGCATGCAATAGTATTAACTAGGAATGAGCATGCGGAATATCACATCAAAAGTATCAGAGCTCAAATATCACATTTAGAGCTTAGTGCTTCAAAAGCATCAGAGCATAGCGCATATCAAAAGCAGAGCATCAGAAGCACGATCAAGAGTATTAGAGCACAGTGCAAAGTCAGCACAATGCACGATCAAAAGTATCAGGGCACCATCGGAGTTAAGATTACAACTCGATCCAAAAAAAAGTTTCAGAAGAACGAGAGTTGTAACTTAATAAAAACGCCCATAGTATAAACCCGCTTGAAGACTAACTCAGATTTCTCCCCCTTTGTCATCAAATGACCAAAAGGATCAAAACTGAGGACTAACGCCCCTGAAGATATTCAAGTTGATGAAGGAGCGCCAGCGTTGTCGGGGTTGGATGTTGAAGTAGGGCCTGCCGCAGTGTCGTCCAAATCTTCATATTCATCAGTGTCGCGCGATGAAGAATAAGAGCTGGACACCAAGTCAGGAACTTTGACTCTCTTGAATTTCTTCGGAGGTGGTGCAGACCAGTCATAAGCTTCCTGAAGACCCATGGTCTTCAATTCTTCCGCGGAATAGACATGATTCAGAACAGCCCAAGTGCGGTTGAGGGTTTCATGAAGGTAGTACTGGTTTTTCTTCACTGCATTATGCGTTGAAGTCATATTGTGAAGAATTGCAGCAAATTGGCGCTTCACCCATTTCTGATTGCGTTCAACCTTCTGATGAAGACTGAGGAGTAGCTCACGATCAGTCATCACCCTTGGTGCAGTTGCTTGAGGCTGTTTCTTGGTTGAGGTATTAGCGGCAGTGTCATGCGAAAGCGTAATCATCATTGGTGGAGCAAGATGCAGCTTTGCAAACCGACCATCCAATGGACGAGTGCCTTCATCAATTACACCGCTGCCTTGCCCTTGTCATCGATGATGAAATTGGTCGCTTGAGGACTTCAATGGGCGGCAGGAAGCTGCCATGGTTCAAAGTGTCAGCTTTGTAGTTCAGTGAAGATCTTGCCCTTATGAATCTCATGATCCAAGGCGCATATGGCTTCAGCTCAAAAGGTGACATTGCAACGTTGGCTAGAGTCCTCATGAAGAAATCATGGAAGTTGACAGGAATGCCATGAATGATATTGAAAAGCAGGTTCTTCATGATGCCTACGACATCTTCTTCATTTGAGTCGTGGCCTTTGATTGGACTCATAGTCTTCGTCAAGATTCTGTACACAGTCCGAGGCACATAGAGCAAATCCTTGACGAGGAATTTGGTTCGAGGAGCTTGGCCTGGCTTCAATGGCTTCATCAGTACTTTCATAAAGTGATCAGACAGTTCACGTTCATTGTAAAGGCAGCGAGCAGATTCATGGGGAGGATCAAGAGGAAGGACACGAAGCAATTCAGTTGCTGGTGCCTTGTAGTGAGTATTCTCACCATCCAATCCAGAACCCATGAGTTGATGTCTTCAAAGATCTCCGGTGATGTGCGGTGGCATAGAATCAAGAATGAGTTCTTCATTCCAAATACATATGTCGCAGCATAAATTTAACAGCCCTCGCATCGTGAAGAACACGGAGTAATCGCTCAAGCATGGTAGTGATTCCATATCTACATGAGAAATGTGCTCATGGTCGAAGATCTTGTCCTTGTCGAATAGCACCGAGGAATAGAAATTTGCTTGTGTTGGAGTCCGAGCGTCTTTTCCTCATTCGAGCAGAGTCATAGGGATTATAAGCGATGAAGAACACGTGCTCGAGAAGAAGTCTTCAGCCTTGAACTTTTGCTTGCTTGAAAATGGATTCGCTGGCTTGGGCAGAGGAATATCTCGTGATTTGCAAACAACTTCGTGAATCGCAATTTCAGTTCTTCAGTGAGGAATTTCTCGTTCCTCTCCATGTGCGCTTTGAGGATCGCAGCTTGGTTCTTCAGCGCTAGTGGCCGGAATCTCTTCGTTGATGATGATGTGGGATGAGTTTCTTGAGCCCATTTGAACATTAGTAGTTGGTGATGAGGAACTTGTTGAAGCGGAGTGAAGAGAGGAGTATTGGGGTGCCGACTTTCCCAAAAGTCATCGCTCATTACAGGTGTAGTGCACCCAATATCCACATCTTCATCTTCTTTTTCAATTTCTCAACACCGCCTCTTCAGCATGAACCGAGGCACGGGTGAGGAAACAACAGAGTTGAAGGAAAGCTTCACTTCAATTTCTTCATCAAGCTGTTCAAGTAGCAATGAAATGATTTTCTTCATCCGATCCGCTTGGGATCGTATATTCTTCTCCAAAGGGAACCATTTCCTTGACGACATGGAGGAGATGGGAATGGCATCAATAGGATTTTCAATCGAGCTGGTCATTGGCTTCATTTTCTTTGCACCAAGAATTTGACGCAATGATGCCTTCCTTTTCTTCACTCGCAGCTCTCTCTGCAGCCTTTGTCTTCTTCACTTCATAGGCGTAAGGAAGAATTGGAGTTGGTGTTGGTGCAGGAGGAGCCGAGGATCTGTGGTTCATTTTTTTGGCGCAATCGTGCAAATTGCCTGCTTCTTCAGCTTTCTTGGGCACACCACTAGTGGATGCCACTGGAATTTCTTCAACGGTGGAATGGAGTCATCAGCCTCGAACTTGTGTTCTCATCAAGACGCTGAAAGTCATCGGCAGGTCTTGGCATGTTCATCGGCAGGCTGAGCAGATTCTTCACCGAGGATTTTCTTGTTGCGATGGAGCTGCAACAATGACATTTTCTTCGCCGAGTGACAAATCTTATTTTGGCTCCTTGCCAACAAGATTGTAAGCATCAAAATCCTTGCCGAGTGCTTGGATTTGATTGAGCTTTAAGAAGTTCTTCAGAGACAAGTTGATGATGTTTTTCCTCAGAAGCTTCTCTTTTCTTGCTTTTGCTCTCTTCAATTCACGAGCCTTTTCAAATTTCCATTTCTCTTCAGCGATGAAATGGTTCAGCATGTGACTTTGACTAGGAGTCAGTGGCAGATCCGAAAGAGGAGTGTGTGGATCCTGATGCCACAGGTCAATGAAGTCTACGATCTTCTTCGGATCCAAAAGCAGAGGTACACTTGTTCCTTTGGCTCTAGCGGCCTTGGTCAGTCTGTCTCTGACAATTTCTTCAAGTTCTTCATCTGAGGCTTCATCGTTAGAGGGAACATTGAATGCAACCTGTTTCTTCTTCGGACTTGGCCGAGGACCGCGTCCAGCAGTTGCTTTTGTCTTCAGCAGAGTGGGACCTGTTGAGGACATTGGTGCAGCTGAGGAACTTGCTGAAATACCAGAAGCAATGGAGAATCCTTGAGTCCTTTGACAAGTTGCAAGATGCACAGGTGTTGAGGACTTGGAGGGAGCTGCTGAGAATTTTGAATGAGCAGCAGCAGTCTGAGGAATTTGCCGTGAAGGCACAGCTGAGGAACTGGGCCGTGAGGGCGCTGACGGTGAAGCACTTGGCTTGCGTGCAGGCTTCTTTGGCATTGATTTCCTCGGTTTGACCGAGGGCTCAGCAGCGGCAGCAGCAGAGATCCTCATTGAATTTCCTCACCGCCTCCTTGGCCTGTCTTGCCAATTTGGCTTGGCGCTGGACCATTCTTCAGAAAGTCCTCACCACGCTTGACGCCGGTGGGATCACGATCTGCCAGTGCGGAGGAGCTCTTGGGCATGGAGGATTCAGAGCGAATTTCCTCATGTACTTAGGAGTGACATAGCGACATTCTCGCCATTCTCGTGCCCATCTCCTTTCTATTCTCTATATGCACTTTATACTGGTTCTTGGTCTCCTTGCCAAACTTGGATTCATCGGTGTGCGATAGTCTTTGTATATTTCCTCAGAATTTCAAAAGCAATCATGACTTCCGGTTTCTTTCCTCCCTTCGAGGTCTCTTGCCTTCGCCATTTTCTTCTGTGAGGAATTTGAACAATTGAGCACTCAAGAAGTATGCAGTTTTTCTTCGAGGAACGCTGCAAATGAGTTAAGTTGATGAGAACCTAGTGATTCAAAGAATGGACATGAGTACCGTGAACAGAGTGTAGGTGCGAGGAATTTGGAGAGGTCATATGTGTTCTCAGAAGATTTTTCAAAAGAAGCAAGTTTTGAGGAATTTGACCAGTTTGAGCCTTGAGGAATTTCACTAAGCGTTTCGTCTTAGGTTCCAGAGTTGTACAGATCGAAAATCAGCACAATTGAGGAATCTTGAAGAAATGAATGCTTAGAGAGATAAATCAAGAACATATAGTGTGTGAGGTGTTCATATGTGAAGATTTTGAAGAGTAAAAACACCTTTGAAGATTTTCAGAGAGATTTGAGAATCAACGCGAGTAATAAAAGTGACTTTTAATTACCCGAACTGAAGAACACGACGAACAGAGATGAACTGTAGAGAAGTTCGTCACGTTAGATCTTCCACGCCCTAACTTGGCAGAGGGAGACGACTGATGGAGTCATGTACCTAGGGTAGGGTCATAGGCCTGACCTAAACGTCCTACCCAAGGGTACTCGTAGAAGAGATCATCTTCCAGTCGACCAAAGAGGAATCCACTCGACCGATCGAAGGACTCGACCATGGAAGACTCACTCGACCATGAAGACTCACTCGACCACCGTAAGGTCGGAAGGCACTCCACGGCGCAACGGTGTGCTATTGAATAGACTTAATGATAGTTAAGGCATTTTATGAGGGCGCACAAGAACCCCCTAGCTTAATGTACTTTAATCCCTCCATTATGTGGGCTGGCTGGGGTCTGGCGCACTCTATATAAGCCACCCCTCCACAGTAGAAGGGTTGAGATTCTGTAATACTCATACTCATAATCCACTCGACCGCCTCGGGGCTCCGAGACGAGGGGCTGTTACTTCCTCCGAGAAGGGCTGAACTCAGACATCCCTTGTCACCACAATCGCCCCATAGCTAGGACATCGCCTCTCCTTAACCTACCCCTACTTCTCCGCCGGACTTAGAACCACGACGGTTGGCGCCACCGTGGGGCGGTGTTTTAGCGATTTGTGGAGGAGTTGCAGATTCGAGTACCTTCATCATGATGACTTCGAGTTTTGGGTGCGGCGACGAGATCCGCCTCGGTGCTCTCACTTTCGTCGCCGACGACCAAGATGGCTCCGTGGAGGCCCCTCTTGACATCGAGGCGCTCCCGTCCGCGGGCGACGACTTCGTGCATGTGTTCGCGGCGCTTTGCTGCGGCAACCGTCGACCAGATCGGTCGACTCCTTATCGGTCGCCTCGCCTCGTCTCCCACCAGCGCAAGCGCCTGGTAGGTCGAGGCTTCAGCGGTGGGTGAAGCACGCGTGGCTCGCCAGACAGCCACCGCCCAAGTTGCGGCTATTGAGCCCGACGAATCCTCTACGGCTGCTCGATCCGCCGACCGGCTCAGAGAGACTCGTGATCCGAGTGTGATAGCAAGGATCCAACGGCGGAGGTCCTCATGGTCGACGGCCCTCACAGCCCTCCGGCTTTGCCCACGGCGGGGGGCGCCGGGAGGTGACCCTGCAAGAACACGAGGAGTACCAGCCCGAGACACTCGACTCTGCAGAGAGAAGAGCTTCGTCGAGGAACATGGATGCACTACATACTCCTATCGCGGAGAGACCCCGAGGCTCGTGCCTTGGAGGAAGCACGCTTGCCAATGTGGCTGAACGCGCCGCTTGGAGAATCTTCACGAGCACTGACGAACACGCAGCAACGACTCGAATCCAATCGACGTCGGCTTTTCCCGCCGACTCGTATACCGCGACGCCACTTCAGAATTTAGCAACTGCAACTCAGATAGCGTAGTCTATTCAGCCGCCCCACGGAAGTCGGAAGAGGCTTGCAGCAGATCGAGATTTACTCCGAGCGGCGCATCGAATTCAGCCGTGTCGCGATCGCGAACAGATTCACAACCGATCCGTCGCTGCGAACACTGTCTGATCGCTCACAGCCCAGATCGCCTCCACGGCGGAAGGGCGCGACAACCGGCGAGAACAGCTCGGAGACCGTTCGACCGAGATGACAGCGCCGAATGCCCCTTTCCTCCGAGGAAGGGTCGACGCCTCGGCGCCGATGATGACGACGATTCAAGATAGGGCGAAGGATTCCAATGACCCCAGAGAACTCAGCTTTGATGCACGATCCATTATCGTGCAAGGCTTGGTCGACCGAACAGAGCCCATCGAGGAGGACCGAGAGAGATGCACCCACCAGCAATCGAGTGCATGTCTCGTCCGAGTGTTTTAGCAGGCTATCGAGCCGCAGTGATCCCCCAATTTCAGATTGGCAACAGAAGTCAGCAAGTTCATCGGGGAATCTAAGCACAAACTTGGCTCGAGGATTACCGAGTGGCTGTTCAGATTGGTGGTGGGAATGATGAGGTGGCCATGAAACATTTGCCCCTCATGTTGGAAGGTTCACCAGGGCATGGCTGAGTCAATTACCTCACAAAGAAGATATATACTTGGGAGGATTTGTCCCAGTGTTCGCCAGACTTTTGAAGGGACTTGCAAGCGACCGCTGGTTTGACAGAGCTGCAAGTTTGTGTGCGTAAGACCAACGAAACTCTCCGAGAGTACATTCAGAGATGGATTACCTTACACAATCTTGTGGAAAATGTGTCGACCATCAGCGGTTTATGCCTTCAAGGACGGCGTCAAAAACAGAGAATTGAGTCTGAAGTTCGGTCGAACAGGGGACATGACCCTGAGTCGAATGATGGAGATTGCTAGCAAATATGCCAACGGCGAAGAAGAAGACCGACTCCGAAGTGGCAAGTACAAGCCGAGCCAGTCGGAGAAGGGCAATTCGAGTCGGAAGCAGAAACGCAAAGCCGAGCCAGCAGCTCCTGGAGAGGCCCTGGCCGTCACTCAGGGGAAATTCAAGGGGAAACCCAAAGGATCCTGGAATCCGAAGAAAGTGAAAGATAAGGAAGGAAACGACGTGATGGATATGCCATGCCATATTCACACGAAGAAGGATGAAGAGGGCAATATTATTTACCCGAAACACACCACTCGCCAGTGTCGACTCCTGATCCAGCAGTTTCAGGGCAAACAGTCTAAGGACAAGGAGAAGGAGCCAGACAAGGCCGGAGACAAAGAGGACAGTGAGGAGGAATACCCGCATGTCAACTCCACTCTAATGATCTTCGCGGATGTGGAAAGCAAAAGTCGACTGAAAGTCATAAATTGGGAGGTGAATATGGTTGCCCCAGTTAAGCCAAGTTATGTGAAGTGGTCCCAGACACCCATCACATTCGACCAATCTGATCACCCGACTCACATTGCCACCCCTGGGCGGCAAGCGTTAGTGGTCGATCCAGTTGTCGAAGGCACTCGACTGACAAAAGTGCTGATGGATGGTGGTAGTGGGCTGAATTTATTGTATGCGGATACATTAAAAGGGATGGGCATTCCGATGTCCCGATTGAGCGCCAAAGAATATGAGTTTCCACGAGTCATACCAGGAAGAAGGCCAACTCACTCGCCAAATAGCCCCGGGCGTGGTTTTGGTGATTCCAAACACTTCCGCAAAGAAAAGTTGACCTTTGAGGTTGTGGATTTTCAGAGTGCATACCATGCCATTTTGGGGAGGCCCGCCACGCATACGCATTCATGGCCCGACCATGCTACGTGTACCTCAAACTGAAGATGCCAGGACCCAAGGGAGTGATCACTGTCACCGGAGATCGGAAGAAGGCGGAAGAATGCTTTCAGAAGGGCTCAAAGATTGCCGACTCCCAAGTGTCAGCAGTCGAATTCGACGAGTACATGCAAAACGCAGATCCGAGTGATTTGCTACGATCTAAGAAGCCAGCCATCGAGTCTGCATTCAAGTCGTCTGGTGAGACGAAGCCCGTCCATATTCATCCGACTGACCCCAATGCAGCTCCGACCCACATATCCACAACACTCGACTCGAAATAGGAAGAAGC
Organism: Aegilops speltoides; assembly: GCA_021437245.1. Taxonomy (NCBI): domain Eukaryota; kingdom Viridiplantae; phylum Streptophyta; class Magnoliopsida; order Poales; family Poaceae; genus Aegilops; species Aegilops speltoides. Next base: position 191,813,590 of record CM038147.1, read on the forward strand.
GCTCATCCAGTTCCTCCGTGAGAACTGGGACATCTTTGCATGGAAGCCAGCTGACATGCCGGGTGTTCCCAGGGAATTGGCTGAGCATCGCCTTCGAGTCGACAAGTCAGCGAAACCAGTCAAAGAGCATCTGCGACGGTCCGCCGTCCAGAAGAGAAAGGCTATTGGGGAAGAAGTGGCTCGACTGTTGACAGCAGGATTTATCCGAGAGATTTACCACTCCGAGTGGCTCGCTAATGTTGTCATGGTCCCCAAGAAGGATGACTCACTCCGCATGTGCATTGATTTTAAGCACATTAATCGGGCCTGCCCGAAGGATCATTTTCCTCTCCCCCGCATCGATCAAATTGTCGACTCGACCGCGGGGTGTGAGAGGTTGTCTTTTCTAGATGCATATTCCGGGTATCATCAGATCCGTCTGTATGGACCCGACGAAATAAAAACAGCTTTCATCACTCCATTCGGGTGCTTCGCTATATCACCATGCCATTCGCCTCAAGAATGCCGGAGCCACATTTATGCGAATGATTCGAAGTGTCTTCTCCTCGATCACGGAATGTGGAAGCGATATGGATGATATCGTCGTTAAGTCGCGAAAAGGTTCCGACCTGCTCGCCGACCTCGCCAAACATTTGCCAACCTCCGAAGGTACGATATCAAGCTCAATCCGTCCAAGTGCACATTCGAGTTCCCGGTGGAAAATTACTCGGTTTTCGCTTCGAACGAGGAATCGACGCTAACCCGAGAAGATCGGCACTATTCTCCGAATGAGACGCCCGTCTTGAAAGTGCACGACGCCGAAGCTTCTTATGGATGCTTGGCCGCTTTAAGTCGATTCATCTCACGACTCGGTGAAAAGGCATTGCCTCTTTACCGATCGATGAAGAAGGCCGACAGTTCGAGTGGACTCTAGAAGTTGATGCAGCGTTTGCCGAGCTAAAAGCTCTGCTCTCCACCCAGCCGGTGCTTGCTGCTCCAATCAGCAAAGAGCCTCTGTTGCTTTATATTGCAGCCACAGGACAAGTTGTCGGGCTGTGGCTTACGGTCGAGCGGGAAGAGGAAGGAAAGGCCTTCAAAGTTCAACGCCGGTGTATTATTTGTCCAAGTTTTGACTCCATCCAAGCAGAGATACCCTCATTATCGAAGCTTGTGTATGGTATATACATGACCACAAAGAAGGTTGCTCATTATTTCTCGATCATTCTCATCACGATCGCCGCCGACGCCCTTTATCGAGATCTTGCATAACAGAGACGCAACCGGTCGAGTGGCGAAGTGGGCGATTGAACTTCTTCCCTTGATATCAAATTCGAGGCAAAGAAAGCCATTAAGTCCTGTGCTATAGCAGATTTCCTTGCCGAGTGGATTGAATAACAACAACCGATCGAAGTTCACTCGGAGCATTGGACCATGTTCTTCGACGGCTCCAAGATGTTTGAATGGTTCTCGTGTCAGGTTGTTCTGGTTTCCCCAGGAGGAGATAAGCTTAAGTATGTGCTCCAGATTCACTTTGATTCCTCCAACAATGAGGCGAGTATGAGGCCCTTTTATATGGATTGCGCATGGCCATCTCACTCGGCGTCCGTCACTTTGATGGTTTATGGCGACTCAGATCTAGTGGTCAATCAAGTGATGAAGGAGTGGGAGAAGCCCGGCTATGACCGGATAATGCAATGCAGTGAGGAAGCCGAAAAGAAGTTTGAGGGTTGAGCTCCATCACATCCCCGATCGAAAAATCAGCAAGCAGATGATCTGCCGAAGATAGGGTCCAAGAGGGAAGCCATTCCGAGTGGCGTGTTTTTGGAACATATACACACTCCGTCAGTCAAAGAAGATCCCTACACAGAAGAAGCTCCACAACCACGGAGTGCCACGGACTCGACCGAAGTTGAGGTCCCGGCAATGGTCGACTTGGTCATGGAGGTTTTAGTGGTCACTCCCGATTGGACAATTCCATATATTGCGTATATTCTGAGAAAGGAACTCCCAGAAGATGAGGAAGAGGCTTGGCAGATCGTCCGTCGGTCCAAAGCCTTTACCGTTATCAATGGGCAAGAGATATAGAAAGCCCGGACGAGTCGGACAAAAATGCATAGCGCCGTAAGAAGGTCGAGTCATTCTCAATGATATCCACTGGGACCTGTGGTCACCATGCGCCCTTCTCGGACCATTGTAGCCAAAGCATACCGAGCTGGATTTTACCGCCAAGAGCAAATGAGATGGCGAAAGAAATAGTGGACAAGTGCGAAGGATGCCGTTCTATTCCAATATGTCACACAAGCTCGCGTCGTTTTGAAGACCATTCCGCTCGTTTGGCCTTTCGCGGTATGGGGGTTGGACATGGTCGGTCCCTTGCGAACGGGTCGGAGTGGTTACACGCATGTACTGGTAGCAGTCGACAAGTTCACCAAGTGGATTGAGGCTAAGCCAATCAAAAAACTTGATGCTTTGTATCGCGGTTTCCTTCATCGAAAAGTTGACGCTCGATATGGAGTCCCGCACGGCATTATCACGGACAATGGGTCAATTTTGACTCGAAGAATTCAAGGGCTTCGCAACTCCCAAGGCATACGAGTCGACTATGCTTGATCGCCCATCCACAATCGAATGGACAGCAGAGCGAGCCAATGGATTAATCCTCAAAGGTCCAAGCCCCGCTTGATGCGAGATCTCAAGCATGCACCGGAGCTTGGGTCGATTTAACTTCCTTCATGCTTTGGGGTCTGCGGACCACGCCTAATCGGTCGACTGGGAGAACTCCTTTTTTCCTGGTCTATGGGGCAGAAGCGGTTTTACCAAGTGACCTCCTTCACAATGCTCCACGAATTGAACTATATAATGAAGCAGAAGCTGAGCAAGCGCGTCAGGATGCAGTCGACCTCTTGGAAGAGGAACGGGAAATGGCTCTGATCCGCTCGACCATTTACCAGCAAGACTTGCGCCGCCTGTACGCCAGAAATGTGAGAGGTCGAGCCTTCCAGGAAGGAGATCTGGTCCTTCGGGTGGATCAGCAGAAACAACATAAGCTTGCTCCCTCATGGGAAGGTCCCTTCATCGTCACAAAGGTTCTCCACAATGGGGCATATCGCCTCTACAATGTCGAGCACGATATCGATGAGCCCCGAGCTTGAATGCGGATCTGCTCCGCCTGCTTTACACTTAAAGTTTTTCACTCGGAAGAATTGTAATAAAGTACTCTTGTAGCTCACGAGCTTTGAAGTAATAGTGTCATAATTCCTTCATAATTTTTGTCACTCTTTATTTTATGTCGAGTAAAATTTTCACTTCCCCAGTGGGTGGCTTAGGCGCGAATCCGTTCCGCCTAAGTTTTTAAAAATCCTACCGAGTGGTAAGCCGACTTCCTCTGGGGCTTAGCTGCAGCCAGTGCTCGCCTAAGTTATCAAAAATCCTACCGAGTGGTAAGCGGACTTCCACTGGGGCTTAGCTGCAGCCCGTGCTCGCCTAAGTTATTAAAAATCCCACCGAGTGGTAAGCCAGACTTCCACTCGGGGGCTTAGCTGCAGCCCAGTGCTCGCCTAAGTTATTAAAAATCCTACCGAGTGGTAAGCCAGACTTCCACTCGGGGGCTTAGCTGCAGCCCAGTGCTCGCCTAAGTTATTAAAAATCCTACCGAGTGGTAAGCCAGACTTCCACTCGGGGGCTTAGCTGCAGCCCAGTGCTCGCCTAAGTTATTAAAAATCCTACCGAGTGGTAAGCCAGACTTCCACTCGAGGGCTTAGCTGCAGTCCAAGGACTCGCCTAAGTATAAGGTATATTCGCAAGGAAAATGAAGCGCGTGTCGACTGCGACCCTCTTCTCCGAGCTTCGACACAAATACAACGTGTCGACTGCGACCCTCTTCTCCGAGCTTCGACACAAATACAACGTGTCGACTGCGACCCTCTTCTCCGAGCTTCGACACAAATACAAAAGAAATCCTACCGAGTGTAGAGCAAACCTCCCACTGGGGCTTAGCTGCAGCCCATGCTGCGCCTAAGATAAAGAATCCTACCGAGTGGAGAGCAAACCTCCCACTGGGGCTTAGCTGCAGCCCAGTGCTCACCTAAGATAAAAGAAATCCTACCGAGTGGAGAGCAAACCTCCCACTCGGGGGCTTAGCTGCAGCCCAGTGCTCGCCTAAGATAAAAGAAATCCTACCGAGTGGAGAGCAAACCTCCCACTCGGGGGCTTAGCTGCAGCCCAGAGCTCGCCTAAGTTATTAAAATCCTACCAAGTGGTAAGCCAGACTTCCACTCGGAGGCTTAGCTGCAGCCCAGTGCTCGCCTAAGGAATAAGTCGATCGCGAGAAGCGTTTTGTGTTAACTCCGCAAAGAGCAATTCAAGCCAAGGGCAATCATAGGCAAACATCCAATCCAAATTTAGGTCGACACCTAAAGTAACCGAGTGTGCTCAGGCACTAAGCCTGTTAAAGTTTTATCGGTTACAACTTCACTCGGCATACCGAGGCAAATTTAAGGTCAAGGAAAGTTTTTACCCTCCGTGGAGGGTCGGATGGAGCAACGAACTCGTCAAGATCAATCCCGTCGGCGATCCGCGTGGCAGCTGCAATGAAAGTCTCCATGAAGGTCCCGAAGTCGTGCTTTTTGGTGTTGGCCACTCGGAGAGCCGCCAGCTTATCTTCTCGGGCTTCCTTGCAATGGACTCGCGCCGCATTGTGGCAACGTCATGCCAAGATCGAGCGAGATTTCTTCCACTCTTGCACTCGGTCAGGGACGGCATTCAGTCGAGCCATCAATGACTCGAGGTCATTTTGGAGTGTCTCATTGGGCCAGAGCGTTGAGTCGATGCGGGACGTAGCAACCTTTAGTCTTGCAAGATAATCCACAACAGCAGCAACACGGGACTCGAGTCGGAAGATGTTCATAGCAGTTTCATCGTTCACCGGGGAATTGGCGAGGTCGAGGTTCGCTCTCGGTGGCTGGTTTCTTCTTCAAAGTTGCGGCGAACTCTGCGAGACAAAATCGAATCGGAAAACAGTCGAGTGGAAACGTAACAATTGGGAGAATTGGTCGAGTGAAGAAAGTTACCTTCGAGTTTAAGGAACAATTCCTTAGCGAGACCACCCAAGAAGCTTTCCAGCTCATTCCTCTTCCCAGCCAGTTGGAGGATCTTCTCGGTCGAGTTCTTCTTGTCACCTTCATTCGCCAAAGATCCTTGCGGCAGAGCCAGAGCAGCCTTCAGATCGGCGTTTTCCTGTTCGAGCTTGGCAACTGAGGCCAATTTTTCATCAGCAAGCTTGATCTTCTCAGACAGCTCAAGCTCCTTCTTCCTTTGAGCCTCCTTCACCTTGCACAGAATCGCAGCAAAGTCAAACTTGCAGCAAGTGGGAGGAGGACAGAGTCGTCGAAATCTCACCAAACATACCTTTGGTCTCCTCCTTCGCCTTCGTCAGATTCTCTTGCACCAGTTTCAAGTCCAACTCGAGCTGAATATGCTTCTGCTCCAGTTCAGTATAGCGTGCCGCAAGATCACAAGATTTCTACAAAGAGACAGTTTCAAAAATATCAGAGATAATTCACTTCCGAGTGAATGAAGAAGAATTGTGCGTTTCTAAGACTACAGTCGAATGCAAGCATCCAACCGTAGTCTCGGGGACTACACCCAGTGGGTGCACTCAGCGTGCCCCCACTGGTCTTATTCAAGACATAGTCGACCAGTCGACCAGTAAAAAAGAGCGAGTCGACCAGTCGACCAGTTTCATTCTTAGTAAGCCTAAGATAGAGTCGACCAGTCGACCAACACAAAAAAAAGTCGACCCGATCGACGGTGCTTCTTCAGATCAGTAATCAATCGCGGCAATGACCACGCCTCGGGGATTACACCGGTGGGTGCACTCAGCGTGCCCCCACTGGTTTCAGAAACACATTCATTCCATTCGGATACTGATCAAACATCTACTTAGTAAGCCTAAGACCGACTGCCAGCAGTCGACCTTAGCCTTGGGGACTACACCCAGCGGGTGCACTCAGCGTGCCCCCGCCAACACAGAGTTTTTGCCAACACACCCAGTGGGTGACTGCTACGAAATCCAGAAAGAAAAGTTTCGATAGCATATCCTAACGAAACAATGTGGTGGTCGACTAACTCAACATTGCTCGAAGGGCGGTGGCGTCAGAAGTCGCCTGCTCGCTTCGAGCGATCTTCACCGCTCCATCATGATCCTCGCTGACGGATCGCCTCTTTAGCAAAGATCACCTGGTCCTCCGGACGTGGTGCGTGGTGAAGATCGAAGGTTGTCCAAAGACTCGGCGAAGTGGGTCGGGCACTTGTCAACGGATTCGCAAAAGATACAGTATGTCGAGTGCCGATCTCTCCTCCCGTCACAACGGTCTCGGGCACCGTCACGCCTTGGGCTTCCCCGCCAGTAGACGCCTTCCTGCTCCTCCTAGCCCTCAGTGGCTCCTCATCTTCATCATCATCGTCGTGAGAGTGATGATGTTATCGCTGAGCTTGAGAAAAGAGTTAAAGTCGAAATCTTGAGTCACCGACTAAGAGCAAGAATTAAGGATATAATACCAGGATTTGAGGTGGCGGCATCCTCCATCTCATGGTCTTCACCCTAGCTGAGGTTTCTAAGTCGCAGCTACCGAGAATCCGAAAAATCAGTCGACCGATTCAAGTACCAACCAGAGACAAAATATATAGAACATGAGAATTTAAGCAATATGTTTACCCTGAGATGGTGGGGATGGACACTTTCATCTTTGGCAGAGGCTTGGTTGTCCTCGGCGGAACTACCTTCGCCTGCTTTGGCGCTTTCTCGGCGGCACCGGTGAAGCGGTTCGAGGCGTTTGGTCGATCATGAGGCGATCGCAACTCCCTTACCGCTTCAGCCGGGGTCGTCGCACAAGTTTTGACCGCCTTCCGAGCGCGGTGGTGCGACTTCCTCCTCCTCGTCCTCGCCATCATCATCCTCGCCATCATCATCATCATCGTCGCCGCCGCGTCTCCTGCAGCGTCTCGAGTCCCACTCTTCTTGACTCTCGCCTCCGCTGGCTTCACCCTCCTCGCCGAATCTGGGCGCCATTGGGCATTGAATACAGCTCGGTGAAGGCACGGAAGTATTGAAGCGAGTTCAACGACCAAGTTACGTAAACACACTCGATGCATATACAACAGAAAATGAACAAGTGTACCTTATCCGAACGCTGTCACGATCAGCGGAGAAATCCTCCGGGATCCGCGAGGATTGTCTTTGTTTCCATGATTGAAGCCATCCATCTTTCCACTACGGCATCGCCGACCGCCTCCGGTGGACGCGAGTCTCGCCTTGATGCCGCAATACAACCACATACAAGGACTCGAATCAAGGGGCTGGATTCGCCTCAAGAAAAACCTCCAGAGATCCATGCCGATCCTCCGCCCCTAACCAACTGCACCACTCGGTCCATCAGCATCTTCACTTCAGCCCTCTTCAGAACAACCTTCGTGGAGGAGGGTTTATTCACTCGACTCATGGTAAATTCGGGAGGCTACCGATCGCCCGGCGCCGTCTCATTCCGCAATAGAACCAGTCGACCGCCAACCCCCGACCGACTCGGAAAATGCATAGCTGGAAAGGTGCTTTTGCTCCTCAACCGACTCCTAAACCACCACACATCCGGACTACTTGGGTCTTCTCGTCACTGGGGCTTGCCTTCTTCACACCGGGAGCGACACGTGAAGATGTACTTGAACAAACCCCAAGGTCGTCGACAACCCAAGAAGTTTTCGCACATAGACACAAACGCGCAAGGTATGCGATGGAGTTTGAGTAAAATGGTGGAGCTGGGCTCAAGAAATTCAGAAAACCTCGAAGAAGACACTCGGTGGCAACGAAAAACCCCGGTCGACATGGGTGGCCAAAAGCACGACTCACCCTCTTCCGGTTGAGGCTGCCACTCGACCGGGAAGCCTCGCGTCCGTGGGGAATCAATCCGTCATTAGCCATATCAAGGAGATCCTTCTCCTCGATCGTCGATCGATCCATCTCCTCGACCCAGCCCTTCGGCGTTTGATTCGACGAAGAACCATCATGACCGTGGATCTCCCCTTCGCCTTCTCGACCGCCGACGCCTTCTCCGCTACCAACGCCTTCTTCGCACGCTCCAGCATCGTCGTCTTCTCTTTGCCCATGGCCGCCGGCGGAATGCGCAAAGAGAGAGATAGCAGGGGAGCAGCAGCGGAGGTGGAGGGCGGAGACGGAGAGAACTGGGGAGGAAGAACAAGGTACTGTGCACGGGCTTCCGGGAGTTACATTTATAGCATCCCTTCCGAGTGGATGACAAGTGGACCCAAGCAATCCAATCATATCCCGAGCGGCCGCACTGCACGATACGTGGCGGAGAAAGCGGCGCGAAAATCGAGGCGCCCCTGTTACGTCCCATCCAAGCGCCGCAGTTTGTTCCGTTTTCGCTTCCCCAAATTCGTATCCCGCGAGATCCGCTGGCGCGACGGATCGGTCATCAAATGCGAGATCTCCTGCGATCTGTTACTCGTATAGCAAAGGAAGTCACTCGACTAAAAACCGAATGGATCAAGTCGATCAAGGAAAGTTTCTTGTTATCAACAAAGAAGATCTTGATCCGAGACAACGCGAACTGTAATGCAAAGACAATGGCAACAACGCCAACTCCTCCTTCACTCAAGCCTCAATCCATTCGGGGCTAATGATGGAGTCATGTACCTAGGGTAGGGTCATAGGCACGACCTAAACGCCCTACCCAAGGGTACTCGTAGAAGAGATCATCTTCCAGTCGACCAAAGAGGAATCCACTCGACCGGACTGGAAGGACTCGACCATGGAAGACTCACTCGACCATGAAGACTCACTCGACCACCAGAAGGTCAGAAGGCACTCCACGGCGCAACGGTGTGCTATTGAATAGACTTAATGATAGTTAAGGCACCTTATGAGGGGCGTTACCAGTAACCCCCCTAGCTTAATGTACTTTAATCCCTCCATTATGTGGGCTGGTCAGGGTCCCGGCGACTCTATATAAGCCACCCCCCTCCACAGGTAGAAGGGTTCAGATTCCTGTAATACTCATACTCATAATCCACTCGACCGCCTCAGGGCTCCGAGACGTAGGGCTGTTACTTCCTCCGAGAAGGGCCTGAACTCGTACATCCCTTGTCACCACAACTGCTCCATAGCTAGGACATCGCCTCTCCTTAACCTACCCCTACTTCTACTGTCAGACTTAGAACCACGACAACGACTACGGCGGCGGCGGAGTGAAGATTTCCGCGGCCGGCGCGAGTACGACGGCGATGAGGTCGAGGCAGTGAAGCTTTTCCTCACCGGCGGCGATGGAGTAGCGGCGGCGCTAGGGTTTGAGGAGAGCTCGAGCGAGAGACAGCGATCGAGCGGAGTAAATGAAGTGAGGAGGGTAAAGGGAGTATTTATAGCCACGGTGAAAAACGGTTCGCCCGAAGATTTTGGACGAACATGCCCCTGCCCCTTCTCCTTCACGCGACGTGTGTCACCCACGCATCGTGCGTATGAGATCGTAAGATCGTGGGTGATTAAACTAATACATCGTGGGATGCGGAACGGTTTGAGCGGTAAAACCGAAAGTTTTGGATAAGATTTGTTAAAAAGTTTCGTTCGCAATTTCTTCAGCTGTCAAGGACTAGTGAAGACTTTGAACGAGTTTCAATCAGAACGCACATGAAGAATTTGTGAATAGATTGGATTGAGTATAGCATAGAGGGAAGGGTCCGATCACATTCACTTAGCGTAAATCGCAACTTGAAGAATTAGCAATAAGTGAATGTCAGAGAGGACATAAACTCATATATGTATATATAGCCAATGAAGAAAGACGACGGAAATATCAAGAATTTGCAAGGTTGAAGAATTTGAAAATGAGGAATTTCAAAACGAGGAAAAACTCAAATTGAAAATTTTCAACTTTTGTGGTGGCGTAGCTCACCAGATAAGAATGATGATTTCGCAGACACCGCGCATAATTGTCGAGGGTTCTGAGAATCAAATTCTTCATTGATTTCTTCACACTTAGTGTTATTCTTCATTGATTAAGGAACAACGTTTCTTCATGTGTTGCACATCTAAGTCATCAATTATGCATAAGGGTTTGGATGTGTGTCCTTTTCAAAGAACATTTGAAGATTCTAAGATATTTAGTTCACACCGCAACTTGCTAAATCTCTTCTCATCCAAGGGCTTGGTGAAGATATCAGCTAGCTGTTCTTCAGTCTTCACATGCTCGATGGAGATATCGCCCTTCAACACATGATCACGAAGAAAATGATGACGAATCTGGATGTGCTTAGTCTTCGAGTGCTTAACTGGGTTGTGAGCAATCTTGATGGCACTCTCGTTGTCACAGAGGAGAGGCACATTCTTCACGTTGACGCCATAGTCCTTGAGGGTTTGCTTCATCCAAAGCAGCTTGAGCACAAGAAGACCCAAAGAAGCAATATATTCAGCTTCAAAGAAGAGATGATACACGCTGCTTTCTTCGAGGACCAATGCACCAAAGATCGTCCGAGGAAATGACAAGTGCCGATGTTGACTTGCGGTCCACACGATCACCAAAGATAGTCGAGTCGAATATCCAATGAGATCAAAAGCAGAGCCCTTGGGGTACCATAATCCTAGTGTTGGTGTGTGAGCTAGATATCAAGAATATGCTTCACGACTTATGGTGTGATTCCTTCGGCAGCTTGAAATCGGGCACACATGCAAACACTAAGCATTATATCTGTCCTAGATGCACATAGGTACAATAAAGAACCAATCATGGAGCGGTATACCTTGTGATCAAGTCAAGACCATTTTCATCGATGCATAGATGACCATTTGTGGGCATAGGAATTTTGACGCCTTTGCAATCTTGCATCCCGAATTTCCTCAAGACATCTTTGAGGTATTTCTCCGAGATATGAATATGCCATTGCGCTGTTTGATTTAATTTGAAGACCTAAGAAGAATTTCAACTCTCCCATCATAGACATTTGATATTCTTCACTCATCATATAGGCAAATTCATCATCAGTATCGTTGGTTAGTACAGCCAAAGATAATATCATCAACATATATTTGGCACACAAACAGTTCACCATCATATGATTTAGTAAATAGAGTAGGATCGAGTGAATCGGTGTGAAGCCATTCTTCACGAAAGAATTCCTTCAAGTGTATCGTATCACGCCCGAGGGGCTTGCTTGAGGCCATAGAGAGCCTTATTTAGTCTCAAGACTTTGTCGATTCTTGGGATCTTCAAAACCCGGGGTTGAGCAACACATACTTCTTCCTCAAGCTTACCATTGAGGAATGCACTTTTCACATCCATTTGATATAAGATGATATCATGATGGTTAGCATATGCAAGTAAAATGCGAATAGCCTCAAGTCTAGCAACAGGTGCAAAAGTTTCATCGAAATCAATTCCTTCAACCTGTGTGTAGCCTTGAGCTACTAGTCGTGCCTTATTCCTCACAACGAGGCCATTTTCATCTTGCTTGTTGCGGTAGATCCACTTTGTGTCAATGATATTATGCTTGCGAGGATCCGGGTGATCGACCAATTCCTGCATACATTGTTCACTTTCGAATCGATGTAATTCTTCTTGCATAGCCCTAATCCACTCCGGCTCTAGAAATGCTTCATCTACCTTAGTGGGCTCTGAGATAGAGACAAAAGCATAGTGCCCACAAAAGTTAGATAAGTGTGAGTGAAGGAAATATGCCCTAGAGGCAATAATAAAGTTATTATCTATTTCCTTATTTCATGATAAATGTTTATCATTCATGCTAGAATTGTATTAACCGGAAACATGATACATGTGTGAATGCATAAACAAACAATATGTCACTAGTATGCCTCTACTAGACTAGTTTGTTAATCAAAGATGGTTATGTTTCCTGACCATGAACAAAGAGTTGTTATTTGATTAACAAGGTCACATCATTAGTAGAATGATCTGATTGACATGACCCATTCCATTAGCTTAGCACACGATCGCTTAGTATGTTGCTACCGCTTTTATCCATGACATATACATGTTCCTATAACTATGAGATTATGCAACTCCGCTTACGGAGGAACACTTTGGGTGCTACCAAACATCACAACGTAATCGGGTGATTATAAAGGAGTACTACAGTGTCTCCAAAGGCGTATGTTGGGTTGGCGATTTCGAGATTAGGTTTTGTCACTCCGATTGTCGGAGAGGTATCTCTGGCCCTCTCGGTAATACACATCATCAAGCCTTGCAAGCACTACAACTAATGAGTTAGTTGTGAGATGATGTATTACGAAACGAGTAAAGAGACTTGCCGTAACGAGATTGAACTAGGTATTGATACCGACGATCGAATCTCGGCAAGTAACATACCGATGACAAAGGGAACAACGATGTTGTTATGCGGTCCGACCGATAAAGATCTTCGAGAATATGTAGGAGCCAATATGGGCATCCAGGTCCCGCTGTTGGTTATTGACCGGAGACGTGTCTCGGTCATGTCTACATTGTTCTCGAACCGTAGGGTCCGCACGCTTAAGGTTTCGATGATGCTTATTATGAGTTTATGTATTTTGATGTACCAAGAAGTTCGAGTCCCGGATGTGATCACGACATAACGAGGAGTCTCAAATGGTCGAGACATAAAGATTGATATATTGGAAGCCTATATTTGGAGTTCGAATGGTTCCGGTGAAAACAGGAATTTATCGAGTACCGGAGGTTACTGGAACCCCCGGGAGGTAAATGGGCCTCAGTGGGCCTCGAGGAGAAGAGGAGGGCCGCCAGAGGTGGCCGCGCCCCCCCCCCCAGTCCGAATAGGACAAGGAGGGGGCGCGCCCTTTCCTCTTCCCCTCCCCAATCCTATTCCAACTAGGAAGGGGGAGTCCTACTCGGTGGGAGTAGGACTCCTCCGCGCCTCCCTTGGGCCGGCCGCACCTCCCCCTCCCTCCTTTATATACGGGGCAGGGGGCACCCTAGAACACACAAGTTTGATCTACGGATCGTTCCTTAGCCGTGTGCGTGCCCCCTCCACCATATTCCACCTCGGTCATACCGTCAAAGCTTAGGCGAAGCCTGCGCCGTGAAACATCAAGATCGTCACCACGCCGTCGGCCGACGGAACTCTCCTCAACACTCGGCTGGATCGAGTACGAGGGACGCCATCGAGCTGTACGTGTGTCAAGAACTCGGGGCGCCGAGTAACGGCGCCGGATCGGTCGGATCGCGAGGAGAACGTCGACTACTTCCTCTACGCTGTGATCGCTTCCGCTTGGTTCACGAGGGTACGAGACAACACTCTCCCCTCTCGTTGCTATACATCACCATGATCTTGCGTGTGCGTAAGAAATTTTTGAAATTACTACGCTCCCCAACAAAGGCATCCGAGCCTAGGTTTTTATGGTTTGATGTTTTGCACGAGTAGAACACAAGTGAGTTGTGGGCGATACAAGTCATACTACCTACCAAAGATGTCATACTTTGGTTCAGCGGTATTGTGAGATGAAGCGCCCGCACCGACATTACGCGTGACGCTTACGCGAGACTGGTTTCACCGCCACGAGCACTCGCTGCTTAAAGGTGACCGGTGGGTGTCTGTCTCTCTCACTTTAGTTGAACTGAAAGTGGCTACGCCCGGTCCTTGAGAAGGTTAAACGGAGTCTATTTGACGAAGTATCGCTGTGGTTTTGATGCGTAGGTGAGACTGGTTCTTGCTTAAGCCCGTAGCAGCCACGTAAAATTTGCAACAACAAAGTAGAGGACGCCTAACTTGTTTTTGCAGGCATGTTGTGATGTGATATGGTCAAGACGTGATGCTATATTTTATTGTATGAGATGATCATGTTTTGTAACCGGTTATCGGCAATCGGCTGGAGCCATATGGTTGTCGCTTATTGTATGCAATGCATCGCTACGTAATGCTTTACTTTATCACTAAGCGGTAGCGATAGTCGAGAAGCATAAGTTTGGCGAGACGACAACGATGCTACGATGGAGATCAAGGTGTCGCTACGGTGATGATGGTGATCATGGTGGTGCTGCGGAGATGAAGATCACGAAGCACAAGATGATGATGACCATATCATATCACTTATATTGATTTGCATGTGATATTTATCCTTTATGCATCTTATCTTGCTTTGATTGACGGTAGCATTATAAGATGATCTCTCACCAAATTATCAAGAAGTGTTCTCCCCGAGTATGCACCGTTGCCAAAGTTCGTCGTGCCCAGACACCACGTGATGATCGGGTGTGATAAGCTCTACGTCCATCTACAACGGGTGCAAGCCAGTTTTGCACATGCAGAATACTCGGGTTATACTTGACGAGCCTAGCATATGCAGATATGGCCTCGGAACACGGAGACCGAAAGGTCGAGCGTGAATCATATAGTAGATATGATCAACATAAGATGTTCACCATTGAAAACTACTCCATTTCACGTGATGATCGGTTATGGTTTAGTTGATTTGGATCACGTGATCACTTAGATGACTAGAGAGATGTCTTTCTAAGTGGGAGTTCTTAAGTAATATGATTAATTGAACTTAAATTTATCATGAACTTAGTACCTGATAGTATCTTGCTTGTTTATGTTTAATTGTAGATAGATGGCTCGTGTTTGTTGTTCCGTTGAATTTTAATGCGCCCTTGAGAAAGCAAAGTTGAAAGATGATGGTAGCAATTACACGGATCGGGTCCGTAACTGAGGATCATCCTCATTGCTGCACGTAAGAGTTACGCCCCGATGCACCGCTAGGTGCCAGCCCTCTTCTGAGCAACACCGGATGTTGTGAACGTCTGGCGAGCAAAGTGATGACTACTCTATAGTTCGAGTGCCATGCTTTACGGCTTAGAACCGGACTTCAACGACGTTTTGAACGCCATGGAGCATATGAGATGGTCCAGAGTTGAAGTTGATATTCCAATGTAATGCCCGGATTGAGAGATATGAAGTCTCCAATAAGTTCTATAGCTGCAAGATGGAGGAGAATAGTTCATTAGTGAGCACATACTCGTAATGTCCGGGTACTACAATCACTTGACACAATTGGGAGTTAATCTTCCGGATGATTGTGTCATCGATGTAATTCTTCAATCACCGCCACCAAGCTACAAAGGCTTCATGATGAACTATAATATGCAAGGGTTAGTAAAGACTATACCGAGCTCTTCGCAATGCTAAAGGCTGCGGAGGTAGAAATCAAGAAGGAGCATCAAGTGTTGATGGTCAATAAGACCACTAGTTTCAAGAAGAAAGGCAAAGGGAAGAAGAAGGAACTTCAAGAAGAACAGCAAGCAAGTTGCTGCTCAGAGAAGAAACCCAAGTCCGGCCCTAAACCTGAAATCGAGTGCTTCTACCGCAAGCGATCGTCACCGAAGCGGAACTGCCCCAAGTATTTGGCGGATAAGAAGGATGGCAAGGTGAACAAAGGGACTACGGATTAAGCTTAACACCGCAAAGGACGAGGTGACGATGCGCTGGGAAATGGTTCCAAAGTCGATGTGATCGCGGTCGGCACGCTACCTCTACATCTACCTTCGGATTAGTTTTAGACCTAAATAATTGTTATTTGGTGCTGCGTTGAGCATGAACATTATATCTGGATCTTGTTTGATGCGAGACGGTTGTTCATTTAAATCGAGAATAATGGTTGTTCTATTTATATGAGTAATATCTTTTATGGTCATGCACCCTTGAAGAGTGGTCTATTTTGATGAATCTCGATAGTAGTGATACACATATTCATAATGTTGAAACCAAAAGATGCAGAGTTAATAATGATAGTGCAACTTATTTGTGGCACCGCCGCTTAGGTCATATCGGTGTAAAGCGCATGAAAAACTCCATACTTGATGGACTTTTGGAGTCACTTGATTATGAATCACTTGGCACTTATGTAACCGTGCCTCATGGGCAAGATGACTAGAACCCGCTTCTCCGTACTATGGAGAGAGCAACAGATTTGTTGGAGATCATACATACTGTATGTATGTGGACCGATGAATGTTGAGGCTCGTGGCGGATATCGTTATTTTCTCACCTTCACAGATGACTTAAGCGAGATATGGGTATATCTACTTAATGAAACATAAGTCTGAAACATTTGAAAAGTTCAAAGAATTTCAGAGTGAAGTTGAAAATCATCGTAACAAGAAAATTAAATTTCTACGATCCGATCGTGGAGGTGAATATTTGAGTTACGAGTTTGGTCTACATTTGAAACAATGCGAATAGTTTCAGAACTCACGCCGCCTGAACACCACAACAGTAATGGTGTGTCCGAACGTCAGAATCGTACTTTACTAGATATGGTGCGATCTATGATGTCTCTTACAGATTTACCGCTATCGCTTTTGGGGTTATGCTCTAGAGACGGCCGCATTCACACCGAATAGAACACCGTCGAAATCCGCTGAGACGACACCTTATGAACTATGGTTTAGCAAGAAACCAAAGTTGTCGCTTTCTTAAAGTTTGGGGATGCGATGCTTATGTGAAAAAGCTTCAACCCGATAAGCTCGAACCCAAATCGAGAAATGTGTCTTCATAGGATAGCCAAAAGAGACAGTTGGGTACACCTTCTATCACAGATCCAAGGCAAGACATTCGTTGTTAAGAATGGATCCTTTCTAGAGAAGGAGTTTCTCTCGAAAGAAGTGAGTGGGAGGAAAGTAGAACTTGATGAGGTAATAGTACCTTCTCCCTTACTTGAAAGTAGTTCGTCGCAGAAACCGGTTTCTGAGACACCTACACCAAGTAGTGAGGAAGGTGATGATGTTGATCATGAAACTTCGATCAAGTTACTCAGAACCTCGTAGATCAACCAGAGTAAGATCCGCACTGAGTGGTACGGTAATCCTGCTCGGAAATCATGCTACTAGATCATGATGAACCTACGAACTATGAAGAAGCGATGGTGAGCCCAGATTCCATAAAATGGCTTGAGGCCATGAAATCTGAGATGGGATCCATGTATGAAAACAAAGTATGGACTTTGGTTGACTTGCCCGAGGGTCGGCAAGCAATAGAAAACAAGTGGATCTTCAAGAAGAAGACCGACGACGACGGTAATGTTATCGTTTACAAAGCTCGACTTGTCGCAAAGGGTTTTCGACAAGTTCAAGGGATTGACTACGATGAGACCTTCTCACCAGTAGCGATGCTTAAGTCTGTCCGAATCATGTTAGCAATTGCCGCATTTTATGATTATGAAATTTGGCAAATGGATGTAAAGACGCATTCTGAATGGATTTCGGAAGAAGAGTTGTATATGATGCAACCGAAGGTTTTGTCGATCCAAAGGGGCTAACAAAGTGTGCAAGCTCCAGCGATCCATTTATGGACTGGTGCAAGCATCTCGAGTTGGAATAAACGCTTTGATAGTGTGATCAAAGCATTTGGGTTTGTATGCACTTTTGGAGAAGCCTCAGATTTACAAGAAAGTGAGTGGGAGCTCAGAGCATTTCGATATTATATGTAGATGACATATTGCTGATCGGAAATGATATAGAATTTCTGGATAGCATAAAGGGATACTTGAATAAGAGTTTTTCAATGAAAGACCTCGGTGAAGCTGCTTACATATTGGGCATTAAGATCTATAGAGATAGATCAAGACGCTTAATTGACTTTCACAAAGCACATACCTTGACAAAATTTTGAAGAAGTTCAAAATGGATCAAGCAAAGAAAGGGTTCTTGCCTGTGTTACAAGGTGTGAAGTTGAGTAAGACTCAATGCCCACCACCGCAGAAGATAGAGAGAAATGAAAGATGTTCCTATGCTTCAGCCATAGGCTCTATCATGTATGCAATGCTGTGTACCAGACACTGATGTGTGCCTTGCTATAAGCCTAGCAGGAGGTACCAAAGTAATCCAGAGTGGATCATCGACAGCGGTCAAGAACATCCCAAATACCGAAAAGGACTAAGGATATGTTTCTCGTATATGGAGGTGACAAAGAGCTCATCGTACGGTTACGTTGATGCAAGCTTTGACACCGATCCGACGATTCTAAATCGCAGACCGGATACGATTTACACTAAACGGAGGAGCCGGTTGGTGCGTTCTAAACAAAGCGTCAGAAGGGATCTACATGTGAAGCGGAGTACATAGCAGCTTCGAAGCAGCTAATGAAGGAGTCTCGATGAAGGAGTTCATATCCGATCTAGGTGTCATACCTAGTGCATCGGGTCCAATGAAAATCTTCGTGACAATATCGAGCAATTGCCTTAGCGAAGAATCCAGATTTCACAAGAGGACCAAGCACATCAAGAGACGCTTCAATTCCATCCGGACTTAGTCCGTGGGAGACATAGAGATTTGCAAGATACATACGGATCTGAATGTTGCGCACCGCTGACTAAGCCTTTTCCACGAGCAAAACACGATCAGCACCAAGACTCCATGGGTGTTAGAATCATTACTATGTAATCTAGATTATTGACTCTAGTGCAAGTGGGAGATCAAGGAAATATGCCCTAGAGGCAATAATAAAGTTATTATCTATTTCCTTATTTCATGATAAATGTTTATCATTCATGCTAGAATTGTATTAACCGAAACATGATACATGTGTGAATGCATAAACAAACAATATGTCACTAGTATGCCTCTACTAGACTAGCTTGTTAATCAAAGATGGTTATGTTTCCTAACCATGAACAAAGAGTTGTTATTTGATTAACAAGGTCACATCATTAGTAGAATGATCGATTGACATGACCCATTCCATTAGCTTAGCACACGATCGCTTAGTATGTTGCTACTGCTTTTATCCATGACATATACATGTTCCTATAACTATGAGATTATGCAACTCCGCTTACGGAGGAACACTTTGGTGCTACCAAACGTCACAACGAATCGGGTGATTATAAAGGAGTACTACAGTGTCTCCAAAGGCGATGTTGGGTTGGCGATTTGAGATTAGGTTTTGTCACTCCGATTGTCGGAGAGGTATCTCTAGGCCCTCTCGGTAATACACATCATCGAAGCCTTGCAAGCACTACAACTAATGAGTTAGTTGTGAGATGACGATTACGGAACGAGTAAAGAGACTTGCCGTAACGAGATTGAACTAGGTATTGATACCGACGATCGAATCTCGCAAGTAACATACCGATGACAAAGGGAACAACGATGTTGTTATGCGGTCCGACCGATAAAGATCTTCAGAGAATATGTAGGAGCCAATATGGGCATCCAGGTCCCGCTGTTGGTTATTGACCGAGACGTGTCTCGGTCATGTCTACATTGTTCTCGAACCGTAGGGTCCGCACGCTTAAGGTTTCGATGATGCTTATTATGAGTTTATGTATTTTGATGTACCAAGAAGTTCGAGTCCCGGATGTGATCACGGACATAACGAGGAGTCTCAAATGGTTGAGACATAAAGATTGATATATTGAAGCCTATATTTGGAGTTCGAATGGTTCCGGTGAAAACAGGAATTTATCGGAGTACCGGAGGTTACCGAACCCCCGGAGGTAAATGGGCCTCGTGGGCCTCGAGGGAGAAGAGGAGGGGCGGCCAGAGGTGGCCGCGCCTCCCCCCCAGTCCGAATAGGACAAGGAGGGGGCGCGCCCCTTTCTCTTCCCTCCCCCAATCCTATTCCAACTAGGAAGGGGGAGTCCTACTCCCTGGGAGTAGGACTCCTCCAGCGCCTCCCTTGGGCCGGCCGCACCTCCCCCTCCCTCCTTTATATACGGGGCAGGAGGCACCCTAGAACACACAAGTTTGATCTACGGATCGTTCCTTAGCCGTGTGCGTGCCCCCTCCACCATATTCCACCTCGGTCATACTGTCGCGAAGCTTAGGCGAAGCCCTGCGCCGGTGAAACATCAAGATCGCCACCACGCCGTCAGGTCGACGGAACTCTCCCTCGACACTCGGCTGGATCGAGTACGAGGGACGCCATCGAGCTGTACGTGTGTCAAGAACTCGGGGCGCCGAGTAACGGCGCCGGATCGGTCGGATCGCGAGGAGAACGTCGACTACTTCCTCTACGCCAGATCGCTTCCGCTTCAGTCTCACGAGGGTACGTAGACAACACTCTCCCTCTCGTTGCTATACATCACCATGATCTTGCGTGTGCGTAGGAAATTTTTGAAATTACTACGCTCCCCAACAAAGGAGGCTTTTGAGCGGGTGAGAGGACCTGGTCGCGCCGATGTCATCGATGATCTTCTCCACTTGCACTTCTTTTTGCAACGCGAGGATGAGTTGGATGTCGCCGAGGATTTTGATCAGCATTTTCTTCAAAGACCAATTTCCTCATCATGTTCTTCAGTGCATCACTCGACGTTCTTCACGAAACAGAATGAATTCTTCACCAGATTCTTCAAGAGGAATGACATCCTTAGTTGCCTTGTGCTTGATAGCATCCTCAAAAAAGGTTCATCTAACACAGAAGGTAGGTGCTCTCTTTGCAGCCATTAGTTTCATCGAACCGCACATCTACAAAGGTCAACAATCTTGTGTAGAACAGTGTTGAAGACTCAGAGGTGTGCGAGTCCTTTCCGTAACCAAGCATAAAACCTTCATGTGCTTTCGGTGCAAATTTAGAGTTGTGGTGAGGATCTCTAATCCAACATTTAGCAATCAAGACTTTGAAATAACTCACATTGGGTTTCTTGTCGCTGAGGAGCTCATATGCGTCTTCTTGAAGAATTTGTGAAGATATACTCTGTTGATGATGTGGCAAAAGGTCAATTGCATCAATCCGTAAACGCTGAGGCGTTTTGTACTCATCAAGCATAGTGTGAGCCATCTCAACAAGAGTCCTGTTCTTGCGCTCCACAACGCCATTTTGCTGAGGAGTATAAGGAGCAGATAATTCATGAGTAATACCAAGTTCATCAAGATAGGCATCAAGACCAGAATTCTTGAACTCAGTTCCATTGTCACTTCTGGTATGCTTGATCTTCACACCAAAGTTGGTTGAAGCCCTCGAGGAAAATCGTTTGAAGACTTCCTGCACTTCATGTTTGTAAGTAACAATGTGTACCCATGTATATAGAGAATAATCATCAACAATGACAAAACCATATAGAGATGCATCATTAGTGACTGCTGAATAATGATTAGGTCCGAATAGGTCCATGTGAAGCAATTCAATGGACGAGTAGTGGTCATGATAGTCTTCACTGGATGCTTGGCCTTGGTCATTTTTCCGCTTCACATGCTCCGCATAAGTGATCCTTGAGGAATTTGACATTCTCAATGCCAATGACATGCTTCTTCTTCGCAAGCGTGTTCAAATTCCTCATGCCTGCATGACCAAGTCGTCGATGCCATAGCCAGCCTTCCAAGCTTTTGCAAGTAGACACATGGCTGGTTGTGGTCCCAGAGAGAAATCAACAATATACAGATCTCCTCTCCTAAAGCCTTCAAGACTTTGGAATTGTCACTTCCATAATCACAACACAGCGATATTTGCCAAAGACAACAACCATATCAAGATCACAAAGCATTGAGATCGACATGAGATTGTATCCTAAGGACTCAACAAGCATGACTTTGTCCATGTGCTTATCCTTAGAGATAGCAACCTTACCAAGACCCAATACCCGACTTTTGCCTTTGTCAAAAATATGATATGCTTCAGAGGTGACGGTGATAAAGGAGCATCCATCAATAGATTCTGTCACCATTCATGTGATTTGTACACCCACTATCGAGGACCCATTCGGTGGTTTTGGGTTGATCATCCTGCAGATTATTTAGTGTAACTTACAATCTCATATGCTTCATCGGTGAAGAATATGATATCAAGTTCATCGATGAATTTCATCAAGCAAAGAAATGATATAGCAAGATGAGGACGTGTGAAATGAAGATTCATTTCATCATGATTCGCTCAAGGCCCTTTCGAGCAATTTTGTCGTCCCAAAGAAATTCTTCGGACGCTCGAGCACGCCCGAGACCTGACCCTCGCAGAAATGATTAGTTCTTTTTCTTCACCACCCACACTGGAGGGGTGGCAAAGAGTTCATCATCCTGCGAGCACCATGTGAGAAAGGTGGCAAAGATGCCAAACCATTTCGCTTAGCATAGGAGGGGTTAGGATAAGCATATGAATAAGCAGAATAATTCTTCGAGGACTTATGAACATAATGGTTTGAAGAATAATGCACATATTCATAGCCCTTAGCTTTACCCTGCGAGACAGATTTGTTAGCACGATGATAATCATGTGAGGACTTTGATCGATATGAAGAATTTGGTCCATATGAAGAATTTGATCTGGGGTTCCTGTTCTTCACTGGTGGTGTCATGAGGACATTCACCTGAAGACTTTCAACATAGCTTTTGGGAACCCAGATTTTCTTCATAGGGGAACCGTTCCTGCAGTTAGTGCCAACATATCTAGCAAATACTTCACCATCCTGATTTTTGAACAGTTTATAGTTGGAGTCAAATGACTCATCAGAAGAATGAGGAGATTCACATGTAAAGCGGATAAGTTAGATGGATCAATCGAGGTCCCTTTGCAGCAACCCATGAGGTTTTGGGATACTGCTCAGGTTTCCAATATGTTCCATCGGCATTCAGTTTCCTCTCAAAGGCAATACCCTCTTTCCTAGGGTTTTTGTTGAGGATCTGCTTTTTGAGCACATCACAAAGTGTCTGATGCCCTTTGAGGCTTTTGTACATGCCTGTCATGTACAATTCCTTCAGCCCTGCATTGTCAGTGATACTAGCAAAGTCCTCAGATGAGGAATTAGTGATAGCAGAGGCAGATGAAGAATTTGTAATGGTTGAAGAATTTGAACATTCAGGTGATGAATTAGCAGATTCACGTTCAATGCACTTTAAACATGGAGGAACAAATTCTTCCTGAGAAGTGCTGATTTGTTGAGCTAGTAATGAATCGCGCTCCTTCTGAAGATCTTCATAACATACTCTTAGCTTTTCAAGATCTGCCTTTCTTTGAATAGCTTCAAGAGAAAGCTTCTCATTGTCTTGCTTCTCTTGAAGAAATTCATAAGAAAGTTTCTCATAATCAGACAAGAGGGAGTTATGATGACCTTGAAGGTTATCATACTTAGACCGAAGTCTCTAAAGATTTTCACCGGGCTTTTAGTGCGATCCATTTCTTCACCCAACATATCATCACTTTTATCTAGCATGTTTTGAACCTTTTCAAGAGCCCGTTGTTGTTTCATAGCAATTTTAGCAAGTTTAGAGTAGCTAGGCTTAAGATCCTCATCGATTCATTTTACTAGAATCGAGAGAGTTGTATTTGAGTACCTTAGCTGCTTTCGCCATGAAGCAATAGGTGGGAGCGTAGCCATCATTATCTTCATCAGGCTTGTTGATGGAATCAGTTTCTTCAGTGTTGAAGATGGACTTGCTGACGAAAGAAGTAGCAACGGCCAGACTCGCCACACCAGACTCAGATTCTTCAGACTCTTCCTCTTCATCATTTTCCTCAGATTCAGCTTCAGAGTCCATTTCCTTGCCAATGAATGCCCGAGCTTTCTTGGAGCTGCCCTTCTTGTGAGATGAAGACTTTGATGGTTTTGAAGACGAAGATTTTGATGATTTCTTCTTCTTCTTTATTTCATCAGAACTGTAGTCCTTGTATTTCTTCTTCTTCATTTCCTTCTCCCACTGAGGACAATCTTGAATGTAGTGACCAGGCTTCTTGCATTTGTGACAAAGTCTTCTCTTGTAGTCACTGGATGAAGAATCACTTCCCCTTGAGGGTTTTCCAAAGCGACCACGTCTTGTGAATTTCTGGAATTTCTTCACAAGGAGAGCTAGATCTGGCTCGCTTCTTCAGATCACCAAGGCTACTACCGTAATCCTCACATTCGTGAGTCGACACAACCTTGGCCTTCGTGGCACGTGGTTTGCCATAGTTCGAGCCATAGAGATCTCTCTTTTGAGAAGTCGAACTCGTGAGTGTTAAGCCTTTCGAGGATATCAGCAGGATCAAGTGACTTGTAGTCAAGACGCTCTTGTATCATCGGTCCCGAGTATCAAATGAGGAATCAAGCGATCTTAGTAGCTTTCTTCACCACTTCGTGGTCGATGATATCGATGGCACCGAGGGCTTGAAGCTCATTTGAGATGTCGATGAGGCGATCGAAGGTTTGTTGAACATTTTCATTGTCGAGTCTTTTGAAGCGATTGAAGAGATTCGAAGAACATCAACTCGAGAGTCACGCTGAGTTGAGACTCCTTCATTTACTTTGGATAGCCTATCCCGTATAAGCTTGGCGGTTTCAAAGCACTCACTCTTCCATACCGTCCTTTGCTCGATGGCCACAGATGATATTCTTCGCTTGAGAGTCGATTGTTTGAATCTCTTCACATCAAGAGGCGGTCAGCGTTTGAAGGACAATGGGGACACCATTTTCCACAACATACCGTAGATCATTATCAATTGCCTCAAGATGCATCCGCATCTTATTCTTCCAAAGAGGGATAGTCCGCTCCATCAAAGGTAGGACACCCAACCGAGACCTTGATCATACTGCGGTCGACATAACTAGAACTCCGTGGTTAAACTAAAATCACACGTAACAAGGGAGTACCTTGCTCGATACCAATTGAAAGTGCTATATCGACTAGAGGGGGTGAATAGGCGATTTTATGAAATTCTTCACCGAGGAATTTGCGGTGAGGAAATTCCTTAGCGAAGAACTATTTGCAGCGAATAAGTACTCAGAGGTAAACATAACAGATTACACACATAGTCAAGATGATGAAATGAAGACTAGAACAGAGTACGTGAAGCGTAAACACAGGATAACAAGATGAAGACAAACAGATCAAGAAATTGAACTGAGGAATTTGTGAAAGTCTTCATCAAAGTCTTCAAGCACGATATGAACAACATGCAACATGAATGAGGAAATGGATGAGTTGAGGAAATAGAACCACCGGTTGGTGAAGACAATGATTTGGTAGACCAGTTCCAACTCGCTGTCTCGGTTATGTACGTCTGTTTGAGCGGCCGAGTATTTAAACTCGAGGACACACATCCGGACACCCATCCTCGAGCCGCAACTCAGACACCCAGTCCTCACCGTATTCTCCTTGAACTAAGACCACGCAGCCTCGTCCAATCACTGTGGTAAGTCTTCAGTGACTTCCAAACCTTCACAGACTTGGTCACTCGGCGATCCACAATTCCTCTTGGATGCTCTAGACCTTGACGCCTAACCGTCTGGAAGAAGCACAGCTTCAAAGGTAACAAGCGTCGGATCCACGCAGATCAATTTCTTCATGATGCTCAATCACTTGGGGTTTTGTGGGTTTGGTTTTGGGATTTTCCTCACTTGATGATTTTCGCCAAAGTCCTCGAAGGATGGGTTGCTCTCAAATGACAAGTGTCAAGTTCTCTCGAGCAGCCAACCAGTAGTGGTTGTAGGGGCGGCTATTTATAGCCTAGGAGCAGCCCGACATGATAAGACATAAATGCCCTTCAATGATATGACCGTTAGGTGGATAAGATATTTTGGTCCGCCGCCAAGAAAGACAAAGAACGGTCGGAATTTTGACTTTCAAAGTCCTCGTGGCTATCATGTTCCTCATTGTGTAGGCAATCCGCCTTTGGCGAATTCCTAACTCCTCGGTCGAAAAAGTCATCAAGGACTAGAAGAACTGCGTCTCACATCAAGAATTTGACCGAATCAGTATGAGATTTCCAATGGCTTCACTCAAGGGATTGGTAGGTGTAGGATTTTGAGTTGAGCATCACATGGAAATTTTTCCTTAGTATTTCTCGACCCCTTTAACAATCGGTGTTTCCTATGACTCAAGAAAGAGAAAATGAAACTTGAAAACAAAAGTCTTCACGCTTCATATTCCTCGAATGAATATCAAGTCTTCATGGTCACACCAATTTCTTCACTTTCAAAGTCTTCGTAAAGTCTTCGAATATCAAAGTCTTCAATGAAGAACTTCATTTTAGGGTCGACTTTCTCTGTAAATATCAAACTCCTCATAGACTTATAGACCTGTGTACACTCACAAACGCATCAGTTACTTAACCTATAAGTCTTCAATACACCAAAATCACTAAGGGG
Organism: Aegilops speltoides; assembly: GCA_021437245.1. Classification (NCBI taxonomy): domain Eukaryota; kingdom Viridiplantae; phylum Streptophyta; class Magnoliopsida; order Poales; family Poaceae; genus Aegilops; species Aegilops speltoides. Next base: position 191,839,631 of record CM038147.1, read on the forward strand.
CACTAGATGCACTTACAGAGGTCCCAGCCAGGACGCCTGCCGGGCATGGGTCTCACCAGTCCGGCGTGCACTCAGAGGCCGCCGCCGCCAACTGCCACCGCTCCATCTTTAGAACTGTACTGATGCATCAACCTTGCTCGGTCCAGCTATTGTCGACGCCACCACGGCGCCCAACGTCACCTCCTCCTCGTGTAAACAATGAGCACGTCGCGTCGCCATCGATACACCTCAAACCATGTCGCCAAGTACCACCAAATTGACACAGCTTGAAGTCTTTGGAAGATCTGTCGTGCGTAGCACCCGCCGACCGTGCATGACAAAGCGTAGCACTGTCGGTCGTGCATGACTTGACATCTCCACCGAAGCTCCGTGCAAGATGAAGCCGCTCCACCTCCAGCCTCTCTAAACGGGACGGGAGCACCCCAGGAAGACACGGCGAAGAGTTGGGCACCACAATCACCACGAGAGCCGGACTAGCCGACCGTCATGGCGAAGCGACACCACTAAAGCAAGAACCGCCGCCATCAGGAACGCCAAGAACGCGATGCAGCTGTCCCACCTCCCCGCGCACCCAAAGCGGCGCCTTCAAGAAGGTGACGGAGCCGGGCACCGCCGCCGCCCAACCAAAGTTGTGGGTTTTCACCCGGGTGTAGGGGGAGGACGGGGGGGAGGGAGCTGGATCTCGAAGCCGTCTTCAAGAAGGAAACAACGCCTGGAGCGCCGCCTGCGTCGTGGCCGCCGCAGCCGGCCAAGAAATTACTCCGATCCAGAGCTCCCAACCCCACATCCACGCAGTCCGCCACCGGATCCGGCCGGACTGACGAGGAGGAAGCAGCAGCACGGGGGCGCCGTCTTCAGATCTGGCGAAGGAGAGCAGCAGGGGATCCCTCCATGCGGCGCCTGCATCCACCGCCAACTCACCGCCCGCGCGGCCGAGTAGACGCCACCTCAACTCGGCGAAGCGCCGCCACCGCCAGACGACGCCGCCCTCACAGAGGCGCCGCCTCAAACCCTAGGCCCGAGCCCGAGCGGCGTCACGGCCAAGGGCCTCGCCGCCACCCTCATCGGCGGCCGCGCGGGGGACCCGGCGCCCGTCTCCGGCGGCGGCGAGGGAAGGAATCGAGAAGGGGAGGAGGCCGACGGGGAGTTCGATCACCCCCGAGTCGCCCTCGAGAGGGCGACGCGAGGGAGCTCTTTCGGGAATATTTCTGTTGTTCTTGTATTTGATTTGCATTCAAGTTTCATGTTGGTACAATGTTGTATATTAGTACGTGTTGAATCTAATTGTTCATGTTTATGCTGCTAGTTGTTGTTCTTGTAGTCCTTTATTGAAAAACTTCTTTCACTAAATGGTAAAAAAATATATTTATTGAAATAAGTTGATAAGCACATAATGTTTGAAATACTGATTACTAATATTAGAATGCAAAATACAAATTTAGTTGTAGAGTAGTTACAAAATGTATCCAGTTAAGTTACATAGGGTAGAACATACTAGTATGTGGACATATTATTCAATATATTTACATATTGAGGAACATGTATAGTTCGCATATACAAGTATTGGTTTGCTATATTGACTAAGTTTTTTCTTTGAGTGACGTAAAATGTCATCTAGGTCGAGTTATTCAGGAAGTGTGATATCAATGTCTAATAGAAATTTCAGATATTATTACACTGAATGAGATGACTCAAGCCTGAAAATGGGATGAAAAATGTAATTTGGAGTCTAGACTGAATGTGGATCATGTTTGTGGGGTTCTGAATAGATTTTCCAAATGCGAAAAATGGTATTAGATCAAATTTGATGGAGTCCTAAAGTTGCCTAGAATAAAAAGGGTATGTTTTAAGTTTAGTAGATTTCTTGCAAGTGCAACAGATGTGAATGATTAGTGCTTTAAATTATCTGAAGATAGAAAGTGAAATTCTATGCTCAAGATATGCAAAAAAATGGTGTTCCTTCTAGACCAAGAGACGTAGCTAGTGTTATGCGCGGGATATGAAGGATGAAGTGATTAACATTTTAGATCCGCATTGTGCAAATTGTACTGCATTCTACATGAAGTGTGTGTTGATATAATACATAAAGCATGTCTTGACTGCATTTGAAGGTTATTCGGTGGTTGGATTTGCTCTCATGATAGTGGGCGGTCAAAGAAATTTCATGACCCAACTACTACGCCCTTGCAAAGGTAAGTCATGTAATTCACATATATCAGACTGATTCGTTTATTTTGATTAATCATGTGAAATACAAGGAAGATTCAGGAATTGCATCTTTGATCATAGCAATGTTCTTCGATGGCAGCGAATTCAAATACAAGCTGAATAAGGTACAATATAATGCTAGTCATCATAATAGTTTTATTTTGCAGTACATACTTCCTTCTTGTACAGTACAAATGCTTTGGTATTTGATCAAAATAATTGTAATGAAGAAACATCCCTTTACATGTTTGAGAGCTGACGAATAGAATGTACTCCCTCTGTTCAGAATTACTTGTCGTAGAAATGGATAAAAATGAATTTCTATGACAAGTAATTCTGGACGGAGGGAGTAGATGATTATTTCTGAGGACTATATATTAATATATTTATCGATGATTTTGTTCTCTGTTTGACACTTGCGATTTGGTATTAAGGATTTCAATTGTATGTAATAATAGTATGTTTCGAAGGATATTAGGTATAATCATGGAGTTGTAATGCTATAATTTTTTAAGTTGAAGAACTTGTATTTATAAGTGATATCATGTTTGTGTTGGCGATGTTGCACATATTGAGTTTATATTGGATATTTTAATTAAAAATTGTATTATTTATTTTGCAGTTTATTTACGACGAATGTCACTTTTCGATATTATCATATATTCATGTTTATGAAAGGAAGGAAGAAGTATTACTCCCTCCACCCAGAATTAACTATCGATGAAATGAGTGAATCTACACATTAAAACGCGTCTAGATGAACTCATTTTCAGCTACAGTTAATTCCGGGCGGAGGTAGTAGTATACTGTGCTGCATTTGGAAATATATGAGTTGGCAAGACAAGAAGTTGATGAAAATAAATCCTTTGTTTAGAATGTGATTGGTCATCTCAGCCAACTCCTACCTAGCGCAACCACCACATATTTATGTGGTATAAATATACTACTGACGTTTTTTTTTTGTCAAGAACAGGGATACTAACGAATTTCTGGACGAAACTTCCACTGCTGATCTGATCTGGGCGTTAGTCTTCAGTAGTACACGTGCAACATGTCATATAATTGTCTCAGCTTCATATACAAATTGGAGGAAGGAGAAATTGAAGAAGAAAGAGAAAACAATGCATGAAGCTCTGCCTTATTACCATTATTTGGGTAGTTAGGAGAATTATTAAGCTGCGGGTATCATAAGAAACGAAGAGAAATAATGATGGAACTGACCTACTACCTCCGTCCTGGTTTATTGGTCCTCATTATAATCCAATGATATATTTTTGTTGACATGCACTAACATTTTGTCAGTTAAATCTTTGGTCAAAATTTAGCACATCATTATAAAAGAGACTAATAAACAAGTTGCTGCACAGATCCAAACAAGTTGACTAGCTTGTTTTATATACTCCTATATGATTGCATCACATTAATATTTTGCCACTGAGCTGTTACATGATGCAAAGGGAAAGAGGAAAAGAAGTAACTGACTCAACCCACCCAGAAATGTTTTACTGGTAGGATGCAGTGTTGAGTTGCCGTCACAGATGAACAAGTGTTCAGTTATAAGCTTACTTTGGTCTGACAGGCCAAATTAAAATTACAGTGACTGGAAGTGAGTACGATAGCTTGTGCCATATAGGTCTCCAGAGGAAGCTATCGTCGTGTCATTGTTTTCAGTTTCAGCTGATCTGCCGCTTTGGATTTTGTTGCTGGAAACGGCCATACCTCTAGCAGTTGGAGCCATTACAAAAATATAAGTCTGCCAGAGTGCGTACGTGCTCAAACATGGCAGATGTGTACGTGTTCAATTATGACAAAAAACCGATGTTTGCATGCCAGATTGCCAGGGATGTTTTGGCATTCGCGGTTGTGGGTGACATGTTTCAAAGCACGACCGCCGTCTAACCTCTGCTATGCATGTGTAGTGTCACGCATGTCTCGGTTTAAAAACAAAACGGATTAGCTATGTCTGGGTTGTTTTTACGACAACCATATCCAGTTGATCAAGGAAGAAACAATGCTGCTAGAGATAATACATCACTCGGCAACTTGCTGTGGACAAGTTAATTTGCAGTCTTGTTTGTTATTGTTGTTACCGGCCAGTGTCTTCAACTCATCGCTCTGCCTAAACATGATTTGCTCACGTAGCCCCACCCCTACTGTTGTACATGAAATTCCCAAGAGAAATGCAAATGGTGTAAAGCTACCGGAGATACACTTGCACCTAGCTAGCCATGTTAGCACACCAATGCGAAGGCCTAAAGTAGAAGAGATATCTCGTTTTTGTGTGGGTGGCTCGGTCGGCCATTAGCTTTGCAAGCCGTGCAATCGTTTAGAGCTAATGGGGATGCTTAGTATGTGGTCATGTATTGAAAACTGCCTCTTGGCCATGAAAAGGGGAACATGCTTGGTAAAGGTGTAGATACATTTTTGCTCTGATCTCTACCTCTCGGGTGTGAGGATTAGTTGTGAGGGCTAGCTAGCGTAGCCCGTGCTCCTTGGCCTTTTGGCACCGGAGCATGATGGTGGTGACTGCTGATTAGTACCACTAATCTGAATATTTAAGCTAATCAAAGGGGGCATTCGGCGTCACTAGTGTACGTGAAAGAACAGGAATCACATGTAGCCCTTGGTAAAGCGGTTGGGAGCGGAACATGATGACCATCATAGCTCCGGGGGAGTGATGAGAGGAGCAGCTAGCTTGCTTGCTTGCAGATAGTTTTCTTTTTGTAATAATAATAATAAATAAAGCTTACTAACACACAGTGCTGTGTAATAGTGGCGCATGCGTCCATTTACGTTGCCTCAACGAGTTTTTCTTTTGCTTTCTTTTTTATGACGGGTGTTGCCGCAGTGAGCAAGCTACTTGTGGATTCGCATACAGAGCCCCCTTACGTCATCGTGCTGTGTCGCCTGCGCTGTCAGTGAGATGTTCATCAGACGCCTTGCCTGGAGCGGCGCCCCGGAAGATTTTCAGCCCGGCCGGCCCATGCACGCAACCGCACGGTACATGCACATTGAACGACTTGTGCACTAGCTCAAAAAAAATGAACGACTTGTGCACGCACGCAGAGACCCGGATCAAACGTTGCTCCCTGCTTACGAGGATTCGTTGGAGCGGTAGCCGGTAGCAGCAACGCCGCTCCGTCGAATGCAGCGACTGTGAGTGGTCCATCGGGCAGAAGCAGGTCGGCTCGAAAGAAGAGCAGACGCCGTACCGGCCGGGCAGGCAACGAAGGCCGCGCGCGTGCACTGCACTGCACCGGGCCGACGCCAGTCGAGGAGGACCGCGCGCGCGCCGATAGGGCCGGTGGCAGGGGCACGGGAACGGGCACGCACCAGTGCACCACACTGCGGCCGCGCACTAAGACTCCCCGTCTTGTGACGTCTTCCGCGCCTTTCCAGGCCATCCCGCGCGTGCTGCTGCTACGGCGTGGCACCACTGCGGCAGGCGTCGGTACGGGGGCGCCGCGCACGGCACGCACGCGGAACACCTCGGAGCAAGGAAGCGGCCGCGATAATATTCTCTGCCCGTGTGGGCACAGGGCACGCAGGGATGGCCGCATGCCTAGCTAGTGCCTACGCCCAGACGACGAGCCATTTTTTCTTTCTTTTTTTCCCTTTTTATTTGAGGCCTACTTCCTCCGTCTGAGTTTATTAGACCCCTTTTATATTTTATGAATAATTTTAACCATTCGTGTGACTAACAAAATAAAAAATATGTTGTTCGATTTTTAGTCGAAAAAGATTTCTAATAATATAACCTTTGTGACATAGTAGTATAGTTTACATTTACAAGTTAAATTTATGATCAAATGTTAGCACGAAAAAAGCGGGACACTAATAAATCCAGAAGAAGAAAATACATGACATTTGCTACCCCTAAGGATAACGGAGACCGGAGAAGGATGAAGGCGTAGTACATCCTCCGTCTGGATTTATTGCCCCCTCTCATATTTAGTGTTAAACTCTAATAAAAATACAAACGAATGAGATGTAAATATATGTCATAAAAAATACATGGTAGGAAACCTCTTTCTAATACAAATCAAATAATGTATTTTTTTTGTACCATACAAATCATATTTTGTTAGTTATATACATATCATCATAGTTTAATCCATAATACTAGGGTCCAAATAAATCTAGACGGAGGAAGTACAGTATTGCCCCGACGATCCACGCGGGAGCTATATCTCGCTTAGTGCGAGACTAGCTTCTATCTCGCTGAAAGTTCTCGTGCTATCTACTGTAAAGGTCGACCCTTTTCTGCGCGCTTACTGGCTCACTCACTCGGCCGTGCTCATTCACTCGGTGCATTTTGCTCGTGTTTTCTTTTTCTTTTTTTGTTCTTTTTTGCTTTTTTCGTTTATTTGTTTCTTCTCCGGTTTTCTATTTCCTTCATTTTGTTCATCGGTTTTCTATGTTTTATTCATGGTTTCTTTGGTTTTTCTGTTTTCTTTGCTTTTCATTTGTTTTCTTTATTTCTTTATCAGTTTTCATCGGTTTTTCTTTTTTTTTTTCATTTCTTTCTTTCTCGATTTTCATTGTGTTTTTGCCTTCCTTTCTTTCTTTTCTTCTTGGGTTTCATTATTTTTCTTTGTCTTATTTGTATCTTTCCCGGTTTTGATTGTTTGTTTGTCTCTTTGTTTTTTCTTGGTTTCATCGTTTTCTTTTGTTTCTTACTTGGTTTTGTCGGTTTTATTCTTTTGCATTGTCTTCTTCGGTTTTTCATTCTTTTGTTTTTCTATTTGGTTTTCTTCCGTTTCCTTTGTTTCTTTATCGGTTTTCACTATTTTCCATTCTTTTTTGCACTTGTTTCTTTGGTTTACCTTTTGTTTTCTTTTTTCTTCAGCTTCTTATGTTTTTTTGGTTTTCATTGTTTTTCATTTTTCTTTGTTTCTTTTGGTTTTCATTCTACATTTTTCTTATACATCAAGAACATTTTTTAAATACAAGTTAAATTTTTAAAAATACATGGTTAGTATTGTTTCTATACACATTAAAAAACAAATGCTTGGTTAACATTTTACAAATACAAGAATAATATTTTTTAATACATGGTCAACATTTATAAATATACACATTAAAAAATGCTTGATTAACATTTCCAAATAGAATATTAAGATTTTTATTACACGCTCAACATTTTTTCTATATATATTTAACATTTTAAAATCCTTAACTAACATTTGAATACATGGTCAATATTTTTCTATAGACATTTAACATTTTTCAAATGTTTATTAACATTTTCTGAATATAAGTTTAACATTATTTGAGTACAATAAAATATTAGCTTTATTAATACATGATCAACATTTTTATAAACATTTTCAAATGCTTGATTAACATTTTTCAGATACAAGATTGACATTTTCGTAATACATGGTCAACATTTTTAATACACACTTAATATTTTTTTAAATGCCTGATTACGATTTTTGGAATGCAATATTAACAATTTTTCTATATACATTTAAATTTTTCTAAATTCTTGATTAAGATTTTGCGAATACAAGTTTCACATTTGTTTAATACAATATAAGATTAACTTTGATTAATACATGGTCAGATTTTTTTATACATATTCAATATTTTTTTCAAACACTTGATTTACATTTTTCAAATACTTGTATAACATTTTTTTCCAAATGTTTGGTTAAAAAATTTAATATACACAATCAACTTTTTCATACACATTGTATTTTTCTTATACATTTTTCATATACATGAGTAACATTTTTCTATACACATTTAACTCTTTCAAATGCTTGATTGACATTTTTAAAATGTTTTATGTAAAGTGATTTTTTAATATTTATATTTAATTTTTTCATGTATAAATAAAAAAAGCAAAAAATGCACACTGCTGGATTCGATCCTGGGCCACATTGATCAAGGCGGACAACTCCAACCGTTGAATCCAATTTATGTGATGATTTAGGTAGTTATTTTGTGCCTACATAGTAGGCTTTATGAGACTTTATCGCGTTCGCGCACCTCTTTTTGTTGGTATTCCACAGCTAACGCCTTTTGGAGCAAATACTACTTTATAGAAGGAATCCCAGGAAATGGTGGTGAAATCACGTATTAAATGTGATAATCAACTACCATAAGAGAATGGAGCAATGGGACCAAAGAAAGATTGCCTGCGACGCCTCTGGAGAAAAGTCGGCGCTTTATACGAGCTCGCCCGCTCGTATAGTGGTCATATGATGTACCAGCGTCATTGCCTCGTCCACTACTTCCATCGCGTGAAATCGGATCGGGGATCAGTCGCAGAGAGATGCCAGAAACTCATCAAGAAGGCATAACTCTAGCCTCCGAAGATCATCAAGAGGAGGGTTGGCAAGGAGAACGCCATCTTCACCACCAAGCACAAGGGGGCTACAACATCAACACCACTGTCATCATCGTCACCACCACTCTCATCATCATCCACATCCATCTCACTGTAACATCAGGAACCCTAGTGGATCGTCTTGTGTGTTATGTGTATTATTCATTCATGTTTACCATCACCACCCTTATGATGTTTGTAGTTTCCATGTGTGAGTAGACTCCTAGTTCTCGGGGATACGGATAAACCTTGCTATTTATATGATCAAAAGCGTTATATTGGAAAAGAGATGTTTTGTTGAACCCTTAGTTTAATAGATTTCATGAATGTTGTGAAGGGGCCCCACTCAGCATTACCATCGGAAGGCCGCGAAGTGTATCATTATCATTGTAAAGGTTAGGATGTGAAGGTAATTCGAGATGGCAGTAAAAGCCTTTTCTTCTAGCATTTGCAATTGATAGGGGATTTACTCAGAACCCTTAGAAAGGCTGGTTCACGAGGTAACCCTTAATTACCATAGTCATAACCTGCAGGGGAGACTATGGTGGTGGCGTGTGTGGAATAAAGTCTACCTAGGGTAGAATGCGTACTGTCACTAGTAGAAAAAAGGATCATCTGTCCCGGTTCCAGATGCCCATTTGTCCCGGTTCTAGAACCACGACTAAAGGGTGAAGGAAATATGCCCTAGAGGCAATAATAAAGTTATTATTTATTTTCTTATTTCATGATAAATGTTTATTATTCATGCTAGAATTGTATTAACTGGAAACATAATATATGTGTGAATACATAGACAAACATAGTGTCACTAGTATGCCTCTACTTGACTAGCTCGTGAATCAAAGATGGTTAAGTTTCCTAGCCATAAACATGAGTTGTCATTTGATTAACGGGATCACATCATTAGGAGAATGATGTGATTGACTTGACCCATTCCGTTAGCTTAGCACTTGATCGTTTAGTATATTGCTATTGCTTTCTTCATGACTTATACATGTTCCTATGACTATGAGATTATGCAACTCCCGTTTACCGGAGGAACACTTTGTGTGCTACCAAACGTCACAACGTAATTGGGTGTTTATAAAGGAGCTCTACAGGTGTCTCCGAAGGTACTTGTTGAGTTGGCATATTTCGAGATTCGGATTTGTGACTCCGATTGTCGGAGAGGTATCTCTGGGCCCTCTCGGTAATGCACATCACTATAAGCCTTGCAAGCAATGTGATTAATGAGTTAGTTGCGGGATGATGCATTACATAACGAGTAAAGAGACTTGCCGGTAACGAGATTGAACTAGGCATTGAGATACCGACGATCGAATATCGGGCAAGTAACATACCGATGACAAAAGGAACAACGTATGTTGTTATGCGGTTTGACCGATAAAGATCTTCGTAGAATATGTGGGAGCCAATATGAGCATCCAGGTTCCGCTATTGGTTATTGACCGGAGACGTGTCTCGGTCATGTCTACATAGTTCTTGAACCCGTAGGGTCCGCACGCTTAAAGTTCGGTGACGATTTATATTATGAGTTATGTGTTTTGATGTACCGAAGGTAGTTCGGAGTCCTAGATGAGATCAGGGACATGATGAGGAGTCTTGAAATGGTCGAGACATAAAGATTGATATATTGAATGACTATATTCGGACATCGGAAAGGTTCCGAGTGATTCGGGTATTTTTCGGAGTACCGGAGAGTTACGGGAATTCGCCGGGGAGTATATGGGCCTTATTGGGCCATACGGGAATAGAGGAGAGAGGCCAAAAGGAAGGAGGCGCGCGCCCCCCCTCTGGTCCGAATTGGACAAGGGGTGCAGCCCCCTTTTCCTTCTCCCTCTCCCCATCTTTCCTTCTCTCCTACTCCAACAAGGAAAGGAGGAGTCCTACTCCCAAGAGAGAGGCCAAAAGGAAGGAGGCGTGCCCCCCCCTCTGTTCCGAATTGGACAAGGGGTGCAGCCCCCTTTTCCTTCTCCCTAGGACTACCCCCTTGGCGCGCCCTCCTCCTTGGCCGGCTGCCTCCCCCCTTGCTCCTTTATATACGGGGGCAGGGGGGCACCCTAGAACACACAAGTTGATATGTTGATCTCTCCCAGCCGTGTGCGGTGCCCCCCTCCACCATATTCCACCTCGGTCATATCGTAGCGGTGCTTAGGCAAAGCACTGCGTCGGTAGCAACATCATCACCGTCACACTGTCGTGCTGACGGAACTCTCCCATGAGGCTCTGCTGGATCGGAGTTCGCGGGACGTCATCGAGCTGAACGTGTGCTGAACTCGGAGGTGTCGTACGTTCGTTACTTGGATCGGTCGGATCGTGAAGACGTACAACTACATCAACCGCGTTGTGCTAACGCTTCCGCTTTCGGTCTACAAGGGTACGTGGACAACACTCTCCCCTCTCGTTGCTATGCATCACCATAATCTTGCGTGTGCGTAGGAATTTTTTTGAAATTACTACGTTCCCCAACAGTGGCATCCGAGCCTGGTTTTATGTGTAGATGTTATATGTACGAGTATAACACAAGTGAGTTGTGGGCGATACAAGTCATACAGCTTACCAGCATGTCATACTTTGGTTCGGCGGTATTGTTGGATGAAGCGGCCCGGACCGACATTACACGTACGCTTACGCGAGACTGGTTCTACCGACGTGCTTTGCACACAGGTGGCTAGCGGGTGTCAGTTTCTCCAACTTTAGTTGAACCGAGTGTGGCTACACCCGGTCCTTGAGAAGGTTAAAACAACACTAATTTGACGAACTATCGTTGTGGTTTTGATGCGTAGGTAAGAACGGTTTTTGCTCAGCTCGTAGCAGCCACGTAAAACTTGCAACAACAAAGTAGAGGACGTCTAACTTGTTTTTGCAGGGCATGTTGTATATGATATGGTCAAGACGTGATGTTATATTGTATGAGATGATCATGTTTTGTTAAAGTTATCATCCACTAGCAGTAGCCTCATGGTTGTCTCTTTATTGCATAAGATACAAGCGCCAAATAATTGATTTACTTTATCACTATGCGATAGCAATAGTTGCAAGAGCAATAGTTGGCGAGACGACCATGTGATGACACATTGATATAGATCAAGATGATGGAGATCATGGTGTCGTGCCGGTGACGATAGAGATCATGACAGTACTTTGGAGATGGAGATCAAAGGCGCAAGATGATCATGGCCATATCATGTCACATATTTTGATTGCATATGATATTTATCTTTTATACATCTTATTTTGCTTAGTTCGACGGTAGCTTTATAAGATGATCTCTCACTAAATTTCAAGGTATAAGTGTTCTCCCTGAGTATGCACCATTGCGAAAATTCTTCGTGCTGAGACACCACGTGATGATCGGGTGTGATAAGCTCTACGTTCAAATACAACGGGTGCAAAACAGTTGACACGCAGAATACTCAGGTTAAACTTGACGAGCCTAGCATATACAGATATGGCCTCGGAACACCGGAGACCGAAAGGTCAAGCGTGAATCATATAGTAGATATGATCAACATAGTGATGTTCACCATTGAAAACTACTCCATCTCACGTGATGATCGGACATGGTTTAGTTGATTTGGATCACGTGATCACTTAGATGATTAGAGGGATGTCTATCTAAGTGGGAGTTCTTTAGTAATATGATTAATTGAACTTTAATTTATCATGAACTTAGTCCTGATAGTATTTTGCAAATTATGTTGTAGATCAATAGCTCGCGTTGTTGCTTCCCTATGTTTTATATGTGTTCCTAGAGAAAACTAAGTTGAAAGATGATAGTAGCAATGATGCGGACTAGGTCCGTGATCTGAGGTTTATCCTCATTGCTGCACAGAAGAATTATGTCCTTGATGCACCGCTAGGTGACAGACCTATTGCGGGAGCAGATGCAGACGTTATGAACGTTTGGCTAAGCTCAATATGATGACTACTTGATAGTTTAGTGCACCATGCTTAACGGCTTAGAATCGGGACTTCAAAGACGTTTTGAATGTCATGGACCATATGAGATGTTCCAGGAGTTGAAGTTAATATTTCAAGCAAATACCTAAGTTGAGAGATATGAAGTCTCCAACAAGTTCTATAGCTAAAAGATGGAGGAGAATTGCTCAACTAGTGAGCATGTGCTCAGATTGTCTGGGTACTACAATCGCTTGAATCAAGTGGGAGTTAATCTTCCAGATAACATAGTGATTGACAGAGTTCTCTAGTCACCATCACCAAGTTACTAGAACTTCGTGATGAACTATAGTATGCAAGGGATGACGAAAATGATTCCCGAGCTCTTCGTGATGTTGAAATCGAAGAAGGTAGAAATCAAGAAAGAGCATCAAGTGTTGATGATTGACAAGACCACTAGTTTCAAGAAAAAGGCAAAGGGAAAGAAAGGGAAACTTCAAGTAGAATGGCAAGCAAGTTGTCACTCCCGTGAAGAAACCCAAAGCTGGACCAAAGCCTGAAACTGAGTGCTTCCACTGCAAATGAAATGGTCACTGGAAGCAAAAATACCCTGAATATTTGGTGGATAAAAAGGATGGCAAAGTGAACAAGGGTATATTTGATATACAGGTTATTGATGTGTACCTTACTAGTGTTTATAGTAGCCCTGGAGTATTTGATACTTGTTCGGTTGCTAAGATTAGTAACTCGAAACAGGAGTTACAGAATAAACAGAGACTAGTTGAAGGGGAAGTGACGATGAGTGTTGGAAGTAGTTCCAAGATCGATATGATCATCATCGCACACTCCCTATACTTTCGGGATTAGTGTTAAACCTAAATAAATCTTATTTGGTGTTTACATTGAGCATGAATATGATTTTATCATGTTTATTGCAATACGGTTATTCATTTAAAGTTAGAGAATAATTGTTGTTCTGTTTACATGAATAAAACCTTTAATGGTCATACACCCAATGAAAATAGTTTGTTGGATCTCGATCGTAGTGATACACATATTCATAATATTAATGCCAAAAGATGCAAAGTTAATAATGATAGTGCAACTTATTTGTGGCACTGCCGTTTGGGTCATATCGGTGTAAAGCGCATGAAGAAACTCCATAAAGATGGATTTTCGGAATCACTTGGTTATGAATCATTTGATGCTTGCGAACCGTGCCTTTTGGGCAAGATGACTAAAACTTCGTTCTCCGGAACTATGGAACGAGTTACTAACTTGTTGGAAATAATACATACCGATGTATGAGGTCCAATGAGTGTTGAAGCTCACGGCGGGTATCGTTATTTTCTGACCTTCACAGATGATTTGAGCAGATATGGGTATATCTACTTGATGAAACATAAGTCTGAAACATTTGAAAAGTTCAAAGAATTTCAGAGTGAAGTGGAAAATCATTGTAACAAGAAAATAAAGTTTCTACGATCTGATCGTGGAGACGAATATTTGAGTTACAAGTTTGGTATTCATTTAAAACATTGTGGAATAGTTTCGCAACTCAAGCCACCTGGAACACCACAGCATAATGGTGTGTCCGAACGTCGTAATCGTACTTTACTAGATATGGTGCGATCTATGATGTCTCTTACCGATTTACCACTATCGTTTTGGGGTTATGCATTAGAGATAGTTGCATTCACTTTAAATAGGGCACCATCAAAATCTGTTGAGACGATGCCTTACGAACTGTGGTTTGGCAAGAAACCAAAGTTGTCGTTTTTTAATGTTTGGGGCTGCGATGCTTATGTGAAATAGTTTCAACCTGATAAGCTTGAACCCAAATCGGATAAGTGCGTCTTCATAGAATACCCAAAGGAAACTGTTGGGTACACCTTCTATCATAGATCCGAAGGCAAAATATTCGTTGCTAAGATGGATCCTTTCTAGAGAAGGAGTTTCTCTCGAAAGAAGTGAGTGGGAGGAAAGTTGAACTTGATGAGGTAACTGTACCTACTCCCTTATTGGAAAGTAGTTCATCACAGAAAATGGTTCCTGTGATGACTACACCAATTAGTGAGGAAGCTAATGATAATGATCATGAAACTTCAGATCAAGTTACTACCGAACCTCGTACGTTAACCAGAGTAAGATCCGCACGAGTGGTACGGTAATCCTATTCTGGAGGTCATGTTACTTGACCATGGCGAACCTACAAACTATGAGGAAGCGATGATGAGCCCATATTCCGCAAAATGGCTTGAGTCCATGAAATCTAAGATGGGATCCATGTATGAGAACAAAGTATGGACTTTGGTTGACTTGCCCGATGATCGGCAAGCCATCGAGAATAAATGGATTTTCAAGGAAAAGACTGACGCTGATGGCAATGTTACTGTCTACAAAGCTCGACTTGTTGCGAAAGGTTTTTGACAAGTTCAAGGGGTTGACTACGATGAGACTTTCTCATCTGTAGCGATGCTTAAGTCTGTCCAAATCATGTTAGCAATTGCCGCATTTTATGATTATTAAATATGGCAAATGGATGTCGAAACTGCATTCCTGAATGGATTTCTAGAAGAAGAGTTGTATATGATGCAACCAGAAGGTTTTGTCGATCCAAAAGGTGCTAACAAAGTGTGCAAGCTCCACCGATCCAATTATGGACTGGTGCAAGCTGAGGGAGTCCTGGACTAGGGGGTATCCGGACAGCCGGACTATATACTTTGGCTGGACTTTTGGGCCGTGAAGATACAAGACTCAAGACTTTGGCCCGTGTCCGGATGGGACTCTCCTTTGCGTGGAAGACAAGCTTGGCGATCCGGATATTAGATCTCCTTCTTTGTAACCGATTCTGTGTAAACCCTAGCCCCCCTCTGGTGTCTATATAAACCGGAGGGTTTGGTCCGTATAGGGACAATCATAATCATCATAGGCTAGCTTCTAGGGTTTAGCCTCTATGATCTCGTGGTAGATCAACTCTTGTAATACTCATATCATCAAGATCAATCAAGCAGGAAGTAGGGTTTTACCTCCATCGAGAGGGCCCGAACCTGGGTAAAACATCGAGTCCCTTGCCTCCTGTTACCATTAGCCTTAGACGCACAGATCGGGACCCCCTACCCGAGATCCGCCGGTTTTGACACCTACATTGGTGCTTTCATTGAGAGTTCCTCTGTGTCGTCGCTGCAAGGCTCGATGGCTCCTTCAATCATCAACAAGAATGTGGTCCAGGGTGAGACTTTTCTCCCCGGACAGATCTTCGTGTTCGGCGGCTTCGCACTGCGGGCCAATTCACTTGGCCTTCTGGAGCAGATCGACAGCTACGCCCCTGGCCATCAGGTCAGATTCGGAAACTTGAACTACATGGCCAAATCCGCGGAGACTTGATCTTCGACGGATTCGGGCCTACGCCAGGAGCGCCGAACAGTCACGACGAGCACGGCTTAGACTTGCTATCGGACAATACTCGGGATATCGCACTGGCAGGGGCTCCGGACCTAAATCCGGAGTAGATTGCGTCGTCCGAGGACGGGTGGATGGACCCCGCCCCGGAGGATGCACACTCATCGGCAGTAGAGCCGAACACAGACTTCACCCCCAAGGAAGCTTGTTTCCCCGGACCCCCGAACTTGTGTCCGTCTGTAGGTTCCAGTCCGAGCACCCCTGAGCCCGCCAAATCTGGTTGGGCTCCGGTAATGGAGTTCACCGCTGCGGATATCTTCCAGCACTTTCCCTTTGGCGACATGCTGAACTCGTTAAAATCTCTCTCTTTGTCAGGAGACTCTTGGCCGAACTATGTCCGGCTCGAGTGGGAAGCAGACGACGAGGGAATTCGTTGCCCACCCGCCACCCACTTCATTGCCACGATCGATGATTTGACCGACGTGCTTGACTTTGACTCTGAAGACATCGATGGCGTGGACGACGATGTAGGAGAAGAACGGGAACCACCGCCCACGGTGCGCTGGACAGCCACCTCCTCATATGATATATATATGGTGGACACTCCGAAAGAAACCAATGGCAATGAGGCAATGGAGGATAACCCCTCAAGGAAGAAGGCAAAGCATGGGCGTCATCGGCGCCGCTCCAAGCCCCGCCACGGCAATACCGACACAGGAGACGAAAACAATCCGGATGGTGCCGAAGATGAATACAACCCTGATCAGCCTGCCTTCGAGCAGGCCGAACAGGAAGACGGGCAGGTCAGCCTGCATTTAACAAAGCGATGGATTTAATACCCGGAGGAGGACAACTACATTCCCCCCTCCGAAGACGAGATTAGCCTTGGCGATGATGAATTCGGCGTGCCTGAGGACCCCGTAGAGCAGGAGCGCTTCAAGCGCCGGCTTATGGCCACTGCGAGGAGCCTGAAAAAGAAGCAGCAACAGCTCCAAACTGATCAAGATCTGCTCACAGACAGATAGACTGAAGTCCGGGCGGCCGAGGAATATGGACTCGAGCGCCACACCAAAGGTTATCCAAAGCACAAGTGGCTACATCAACTCGAGGAGGAGCCTATCCTACCAGCATAGGACAAGGCTGACCGGCCACCTCGTGGCCGGGATAAAATGGTGTATCAGCCTGAATACCAGCCCGCACCCCCACGCAAATACACTATGGCCTGAGGCAACAGGCAGGACCTGCGAGACATATTGGAAAGCAAGGCAGGACAACCAAGATCGATCTACGAATCGCGCGGGCGCGCCCCAACATGCGACGATGATCGTCATGCCGGATACACCATCAACAAGTCCGGCCGGGCCGAACATAGCCAACCAGACTCATTCGAACTGTGTAGCCACATAGCCCGGCATAGAGGCGCCACACACCCCCTCTGCTTCACTAACAAAGTGATGGATCATGAATTCCCAAAAGGGTTTAAACCCGTAAACATGGAATCATACGATGGCACAACAGACCCCGCGGTATGGATCGAAGACTTCCTTCTCCACATTCACATGGCCTGCGGCGACGATCTACACGCCATCAAGTATCTTCCCCTTAAGCTCAAAGGACCGGCCCGACACTGGCTAAATAGCCTGCCGGCAAATTCAATTGGCAGTTGGGAAAACCTGGAGGACGCGTTCCTCGTCAACTTCCAGGGCATGTACGTGTGACCACCGAATGCCGATGACTTGAGCCAAATTACCCAACAGCCCGGAGAGTCAGCCAGAAAATTCTGGACTCGGTTCCTAACTAAAAAGAACCAAATTGTCGACTGCCCGGACGCCGAAGCCCTGGCGGCTTTTAAGCATAATATCTGCGACGAGTGGCTCGCCCGACACCTCGGCCAGGAAAAACCAAAATCCATGGCGGCCCTCACGACACTCATGACCCGCTTTTGCGCGGGCGAGGACAGCTGGTTGGCTCGCAGTAGCACCACGCCAATAAACTCCGGCACTTCAAATGTCCGCGACAATAATGGTAAGCCACGATGCAACATACATAAACGTCAGAACAATGGCGACAACACTGAAGACACGGTAGTCAACGCCGGATTTAGTGGCTCAAAATCTGGTCAGCGGAAAAAGCTGTTCAAAAGAAACAATCAGGGACCGTCCAGTCTGGACCGCATACTTGATCAGTCGTGCCAAATTCACGGCACCCCAGAGAAGCCAGCAAACCACACTAACAGAGACTGTTGGGTGTTCAAACAGGCCGGTAAAATAAATGCCGAGAACAAGGACAAGGGGCTGCACAGCGACGATGGCGAGGAGTCCGAACACGGAGGGACAGAAGAAATTTCCTCCCCAGGTGAAAACGGTCAATATGATCTACGCCACCCACATTCCCAAACGAGAACGAAAGCGAGCACTACGGGACGTCTATGCGATGGAGCCAGTCACCCCAAAGTTCAACCCATGGCCAGCCTGTCCGATCACTTTTGATCGTAGGGATCACCTGACCAGCATCCGTCACGGCAGTTCAACCGCATTGGTCCTAGACCCAATCACTGACGAATTTCACCTCATGCGAGTCCCTATGGACGGCGGTAGCAGCCTGAACCTGCTTTATCAGGACACAGTGCGCAAGATGGGCATCGACCCTTCAAGGATCAAGCCCACCGCCACCTTCAAAGGTGTAATTCCAAGAGTAGAGGCCCGTTGCACAGGCTCCATAACACTGGAAGTGGTCTTCGGATATCCGGATAACTACCGAAGCGAGGAGTTAATCTTCGACATCGTCCCTTTCCCTAGTGGCTATCATGCACTGCTTGGACGAACCGCATTCGCTCGATTCAATGCGGTACCACACTATGCATACCTCAAGCTCAAGATGCTAGGACCTCGCGGGGTTATAACAGTCAATGGAAACACGGACCGCTCTCTCCGTACAGAAGAGCATACTGCAGCCCTCACGGCAGAAGTACAAAGCAGCCTTCTCCGGCAAACCACCAATCCGGCGACAACAACCCTGAACACCGTCAAGCGAGTCCGGAGTACCTCGCAACAGGATCTCCAGGCACGCCAAGAGCGCGACTAGTAGTCCGCCTCCGCCCCAGTCCCATTCAGGCAGCATTCGTGCCGCGCGTACACAATTACGCACTTAAAATACCATGGGCATAGGCGGAGGCGCAATAGTGACGCGGTCAACAGTACGGTTCAGCCGCAACATACTTTAATAACCCTCTTTATCTTTCAGGACCCTACCTTCGGGCAGCCTTTTCAGAGAGCCGGATCATCGGACTCCTCACAGGAGGGAGAACCAAGGAGGCAAAAGCCTTTGCGCACAAAGGGAAAACCCAGGTGCTATCTGTTAATGATCGTTATACCTGTTCTATATACCTACACGCGGCCCGCCCTTGGATAGGACGTGTCAAATAGTCCTCTTTACTTGTGCTCAACGCATTAATTGTAAAGATACGCTTGGACGTATCATTTATCAATGGGAGATAATATATAGCGTCAGCTTATTATTCCTATCTTCACATTTTTTCTAAAAATGTTTAGTAAATATTGAATCCGTACACTTTGGTACATTCAGTTTGCGAGGGGCTTCTTATGGCACCCCATAATACGGTAAGATAAGTCCGAACACTTTCAATAGTGCGGCACCCCGAACTTATAGCATTATCTGCATCAGCTCTGAATCATGTCTTGGGTCAATAGTTGGGTTTGCCCAGCTGCCTTGCTTTGGTACCTTGCGTTCCATTATATCGGCTAAGGTAGCGCATGGAGAACTACTGCGATTGTGTCCCGGTTCTTCCGGACGAGCACCTCAGTAGAGAAAGCCGAAAACTGACTAGCATGATGCGGCGAGAGCTGGTCGCTGTTCGAGAGGTCTTAAAATCCTTAAAGATTTTTTCTGCTTTAGGAGAGGAATCGGCCTCGCCTGATTTAGGCGTATATAGCGCCCCAATTCAGCTCTCCGAATTCTAGGGGCTTCGCCGAAATTTAAAATTGTAGACTTTTATGGCTAAGTGAAAGTTATAAAGCCGCATAGTCCGATTGCCTTGTTCGCTGCGCCAAACACCTCCTTCAGGGACCAAATATTTGGATAAAGAGTGTCTGGGTTTTTCACGATCACCCCAGTACTAGTTACGTGGGGGCGAAAGCCGACGACTGGCCTACTTTCAGAATTTTATAAACAGCCGCACAGAAGGTAATATTTTAAATCAATAAAGCGCTATATAGCGCAAACAACTTTGTTTTCATATTACAAAAACGATAGGAGTACATTCACTCAAAGATCGTATCCTTGGTACATTCATCGGCCATGAGGTGAGCGCCTTTCATAACACAATCATAATACTTCTCAGGATAGCGATGCACCTTGCCCTCTGGCGGTCCATCCTTCACCAGCTTCTCCGCAACTAGCTTGCCCCAATGCACCTTCGCACGGGCAAAGGCCCGGCGGGCACCCTCAATGCAAACGGATCGTTTGATCACTTCAAGCCGCGGACAGGCATTTACCATCCGCTTTATTAGGCCAAAGTAGCTGGCGGGCAGAGGCTCACCAGGCCACATCCGGACTATGAAATCTTTTTTAGCCACTTCGGCCGCCCTGTGGACTTCAACCAATTGCTTCAATTAGTCACTCAGAGGCATCGGGTGTTCGGCTCCAGCATACTGGGACCAGAACAGCTTCTCTGTTGAGCTCCCCTCTTCGTCACGGTAGAACTCCACGGCATCCGATATGCTGCGTGGCAGATATGCGAATGCCCCTGGAGAGCTCCGAATTCGGGTAAGTAAAAGAAACATCTCCTCCACATGCTTGCTTTGCATAAAGAATGTCTTACCCGCCGCTATCTTCTTGGCCGCCTGGATTTCCTGCTGGGCCTTTTCGGCTTGGGCCTTGGCGTCTTTCATACTCAAAAGGGCCTTCACAAGTTCAGACTCCTTCGTCTTGAAGTCCCACTCCAAGGACTCATACTTCTTGCCGAGCTCCTGGAGCTCTTGCTGTACCTCGCCCACCCTAGCATTTTGCTTTTCACGCGCAACGCACTCCATGGTCGCCATGTTTTCGGCCTCGGATAGCACTTTATTCAGGGACGCCACTTCGGTCGTGGTCCCTATTACAAAATCACGACGCCTTTTTGTTAGCGTCACCAATTTTTTCTATTCTTTGTGATATGTGAATGGGGTATCACTCACCTTTGTTCTCTTCGAGCTGCCTCTTCATGAGGCTGAGCTCTCCTTGGGCCTGCTCCAGGTCCCGTTTGAGTCCGGTGACCTCCGTTGTGTGGGCAGCAGCGGCAAGCAACACCGCCTGCCTATTCGCATAGACACGTACTGTTAGACTCCTGCGGTTTAGAGTTGACCCTCCATTTGGCTTTTCTTTCTGAACACCAAACAGAGTATCAGGGGCTACTGTCTATTGGGTGATAACTTCCCACACTTTTAATTACTTACCTCAAAGCCTGTCAGGAGGCTGGTACAGGCTTCGGTCAATCCGCTTTTGGCGGACCGAACCTTCTGAATCACCGCACTCATAAGAGTACGGTGCCCTTCATCCATGGAAGCGCCGTGAAGCGCTTCCAGCAAACTATCCGACGCCTCTGGCGTAACGGAAGTCATCGGCATGGTCGGCTCGCCCTCCTTAGCGAGGGGCTGCCTGCCCGAATCCGAAACCTTTGGAGGTTCCGGTACAGTATCTGACTGAAGGCCCGACTTGCTGCAGCTCTCGTCGGCACCATCTGCGGGGATCTTACGCCCCGTGTGCCCGGCGTCTGGAATTTCGCCTTGGGGCATCTCCAGAGTCGCCTCCCCCTGCTCTGGGAGCCTTTGGGACAACACCTCCGTGTCATCCGCAGGCCGAGGGGAAGTGGCCGTTGGGAGCGAATTCATCGCCGAATCGCTCAAAGACCCATCCGAAGAGGATAACTCGGGATGGGCCCTGGCTGGACTGCATATACGTGTTCGGCGTTATAACAGACTATGAAGCGAAGTCGCACTAAAGTACAACAGAGTGCAGATACTTATGATCTTACTAGGGGCTTCCCCCTGGGCAACCACTCCTCCTCGCTGTAGGCGGTCGTGGTGGAGTAATCGGGAAGGGACGCCTTTCCCTTCTTGGGCATCCTAGCCTCCCCCTCCGGGGCGGCTTTCCTTTTCTTCTCCTCCCTAGTGCAGGGAGGCGGAGTTTCCTCGTGTTTCCCCCCGCCTCCGCGGGAGGAATTTTCCTTGTCGTCTTCGGACGACGAGTTTATGACGGCCTTGCGCCGGGGACCCTTCCTGGTCCCCTAGGTTGCCCTCTTGGGCCCTTCGGCCTCCTCAGGTGAGGCGGCCCTTTCCTTTTCCTCCTCCCCTTCGGGGGAGGAGTGTACCTCGTCATCTTCGGATGAGGCGTCCGGTACGACTTTACGCCGGAGACCCTTCCTGGTCCCCGGGGCCTTCTTTTCGGCCTTCTTTTCCGGCACCTTGTAAGGCGCCGGGACGAGCACGACTTGGACCATGTTGACAAGCTTGATTTTCTTGTCCATCATAGTTTTGATGCAGTTTTGAAGTCCTGTCAGCTCCGCGGGCTCGCCCCAAGCCAGGCCCTTCTTTTCCCAGGAGGTGAGCCGCATGGGAATTCCGAATCAAGCCGCCTAGTTGGCGTCGTGTGGCTCGGTGATGTAGAACCACCCCGATTGCCACCCTTTTACGGTCTTCGCGAAGGAGCCATCAAGCCTGGTAACGTTGGGCATCCTGCCCACCATGGCGCCTCCGCACTCCGCTTGCTGGCCGCTCACGATCTTCGGCTTCACGCAGAAGATTCGTAGCCACAAGCCGAAGTGAGGCTTGATGCGGAGGAAGGCCTCGCACACGACGATAAACGCCGAGATGTTGAGGACGAAGTTTGGGGCTAGATCATGGAAGTCCAGCCCATAGTAAAACATAAGCCCGCGAATGAAGGGATGAAGTGGAAATCCCAGTCCACGGACGAAGTGGGCAAGGAACACGACCCTCTCGTGGGGTCCCGGAGTCAGAATGATCTGCCCTGCATCCGGCAGCCGGTGCGTGATATCTGCGGCCAAGTATCCGGCCGCCCAGAGCTTCATAATATGCTCCTCCTTCACGGTGGAGGCCACCCACTTGCCTCCTTCTCCGGACATGTTTGTTTGTGCGGAGAAGGTGTGAGCTAGGGCGCTGGAGCTCGAGGGTATGAGAATGGCTAAGTGGAGGAGGAAGAAGGCGTGGGTCAAAATGGGGAATCCTTATCCCTTTATAGAGGCGACGAAAATTGTGTGCCTCCCCACTTGCCCGTTGAAGATCGCTTATTTCTCAAGCGCCACGATTGATGGCGCGGTTGGGTTACCCATACCCATATTGATGGGAATCCCGTAATAAGGGGACATGATCTCTGCTTCGACAAGACATGCCGAGGAAACTGCCTCGCAATATGCACTGTGGATGGTTGTGGGAAAACGGTTCGAATAATGGCTCGACCGTAGTGTCATGTCATGTTGTCTGAAGTTGTCAGCAGATTACATTTGTGGAATATCATTCTCTCTACGGTGGTATGTGAAGATCATCTTACAGATCCGGACACGATTTAAGTATTCGGTAATTACTTTGGAGTATTCGGAGATGGAACCCGCCTTGCAATGCTGGACAATCTACGCGCCGGACTCATTGTCGTTGAAGCCTGGTTCAGGGGCTACTGAAGGAGTCCTGGACTAGTGGGTATCCGGACAGCCGGACTATATACTTTGGACGGACTGTTGGGCCGTGAAGATACAAGACTAAAGACTTCGGCCTGTGTCCGGATGGGACTCTCCTTTGCGTGGAAGACAAGCTTGGCGATCCGGATATTAGATCTCCTTCTTTGTAACCGACTCTGTGTAAACCCTAGTCCCCTCTGGTGTCTATATAAACCGGAGGGTTTGGTCCATATAGGGACAATCATAATCATCATAGGCTAGCTTCTAGGGTTTAGCTCTACGATCTCGTGGTAGATCAACTCTTGTAATACTCATATCATCAAGATCAATCAAGCAGGAAGTAGGGTTTTACCTCCATCGAGAGGGCCCGAACCTGGGTAAAACATCGTGTCCCTTGCCTCCTGTTACCATTAGCCTTAGACGCACAGATAGGGACCCCCTACCCGAGATCCGCTAGTTCTGACACCGACACAAGCCTCTCGGAGTTGGAATAAATGCTTTTATAGTGTGATCAAAGCATATGGTTTTATACAGACTTTTGGAGAAGCCTGTATTTACAAGAAAGTGAGTGGGAGCTCTGTAGCATTTTTGATATTATATGTAGACGACATATTGTTGATTGGAAATGATATAGAATTTCTGGATAGCATAAAAGGATACTTGAATAAAAGTTTTTCAATGAAAGACCTAGGTGAAGCTGCTTACATATTGGGCATCAAGATCTATAAGATAGATCAAGACACTTGATAAGATTTTTCAATGAGTATATACCTTGGCAAGTTTTGACATAGTTCAAAATGGATTAGTCAAAGAAGGAATTCTTGTCTGTTTTACAAGGTGTAAAGTTGAGTAAGACTCAAAACCCGACCACGACAGAAAATAGAAATAGAATGAAAAGTCATTCCCTATGCCTCAGTCATAGGTTCTATAAAGTATGCTATGTCAGTACTGCACCTATTGTATACCTTGCTCTGAGTTTGGCAAGGGAGTACAATTTTGATCTAAGAGTAGATCATTGGACACCGGTCAAGAATATCCTTAGTGAGGACTAAGGAAATATTTCTCGATTAAGGTGATAAAAGAGCCCGTCGTAAAGAGTTACATCGGTGCAAGATTTTACACCGATCCAGATGACTCTAAGTCTCAATCTGGATACATATTGAAAGTGGGAGCAATTAGCTAGAGTAGCTTCGTGCAGAGCATTGTAGACATAGAATATTTGCAAAATACATACGGCTCTGAATGTGACAGACCCATTGACTAAACTTCTCTCACGAGCAAAATATGATCATACCTTATTACTCTTTGGGTGTTAATCACATATCGATGTGAACTAGATTATTGACTCTAGTAAACCCTTTGGGTGTTGGTCACATGACGATGTGAACTATGGGTGTTATTCACATACAGATGTGAATATTGGTGTTAAATCACATGGTGATGTGAACTAGATTATTAACTCTAGTGCAAGTGGGAGACTGAAGGAAATATGCCCTAGAGGCAATAATAAATTTATTATTTATTTCCTTATTTCATGATAAATGTTTATTAATCATGCTAGAATTGTATTAACTGGAAACATAATACATGTGTGAATACATAGACAAACATAGTGTCACTAGTATGCCTCTACTTGACTAGCTCGTGAATCAAAGATGGTTAAGTTTCCTAGCCATAGACATGAGTTGTCATTTGATTAACGGGATCACATCATTAGGAGAATGATGTGATTGACTTGACCCATTCCGTTAGCTTAGCACTTGATCGTTTAGTATGTTGCTATTGCTTTCTTCATGACTTATACATGTTCCTATGACTATGAGATTATGCAACTCCGGTTTACCGGAGGAACACTTTATGTGCTACCAAACATCACAACCTAACTGGGTGTTTATAAAGGAGCTCTACAGGTGTCTCCGAAGGTACTTGTTGATTTGGCGTATTTCGAGATTAGGATTTGTCACTTCGATTGTCAGAGAGGTATCTCTGGGCCCTCTCGGTAATGCACATCACTATAAGCCTTGCAAGCAATGTGACTAATG
The DNA here is from genome assembly GCA_021437245.1 of Aegilops speltoides. NCBI lineage: Eukaryota > Viridiplantae > Streptophyta > Magnoliopsida > Poales > Poaceae > Aegilops > Aegilops speltoides. The sequence goes on from CM038147.1 coordinate 191,865,207, forward strand.
AGTTAGTTGCGGGATGAAGCATTACATAACGAGTAAAGAGACTTGCCGGTAATGAGATTGATCTAGGTATTGAGATACCGACGATCGAATCTCGGGCAAGTAACATACCGATGACAAAAGGAAAAACGTATGTTGTTATGCGGTTTGACCGATAAAGATCTTCATAGAATATGTGGGAGCCAATATGAGCATCCAGGTTCCGCTATTGGTTATTGACCGGAGATGTGTCTCGGTCATGTCTACATAGTTCTCGAACCCGTAGAGTCTGCACACTTAAAGTTCGGTGACGATTTATATTATGAGTTATGTGTTTTGATGTACCGAAGGTAGTTCGAAGTCCCAGATGAGATCGGGGACATGACGAGGAGTCTCGAAATGGTCGAGACGTAAAGATCGATATATTGGATGACTATATTCGGACATCAGAAAGGTTCCGAGTGACTCGGGTATTTTTCGGAGTACCGGAGAGTTACAGGAATTCACCGGGGAGTATATGGGCCTTATTGGGCCATACAAGAATAGAGGAGAGAGCCCAAAAGGAAGGAGGCGCGCGCCCCCCTCTGGTCCGAATTGGACAAGGGGTGCAGCCCCCTTTTCCTTCTCCCTCTCCCCATCTTTCCTTCTCTCCTACTCCAACAAGGAAAGGAGGAGTCCTACTCCCGGTGGGAGTAGGACTCCCCCCTTGGCGCGCCCTCCTCCTTGGCCGCCCGCCTCCCCCCTTGCTTTCTTCATGACTTATACATGTTCCTATGACTATGAGATTATGCAACTCCCATTTACCGGAGGAACACTTTGTGTGCTACCAAATGTCACAACGTAAATGGGTGATTATAATGGAGCTCTACAGGTGTCTCCGAAGGTACTTGTTGAGTTGGTGTATTTCGAGATTAGGATTTGTCACTCCGATTGTCAAAGAGGTATCTCTGGGCCCTGATGACCCACAAGTGTAGGGGATCTATCGTAGTGCTTTCAATAAGTAAGAGTGTCGAACCCAACGAGGAGCAGAAGGAAATGATAAGCGGTTTTCAGTAAGGTTTTCTCTGCAAGCACTGAAATTGTAGGTAATAGATAGTTTTGTGATAAGATAAATAGTAACGAGTAACAAGTAAATAAAGTGCAGCAACGTGGCCTAATCCCTTTGTAGCAAAGGATAAGCCTGGGCAATTTCTTATAATGAGAAAGGAGCTCCCGAGGACATATGGGAATTATCGTCAAGCTAGTTTTCATCACGCTCATATGATTCGCGTTCGGTACTTTGATAATTTGATATGTGGGTGGACCAGTGCTTGGGTACTGCCCTTACTTGGACAAGCATCCCACTTATGATAAACCCCTATTGCAAGCATCCGCAACTACAAAAGAAGTATTAAGGTAAACCTAACCACAACATTAAATATATGGATCCAAATCAGCCCCTAACGAAGCAACGCATAAACTAGGGTTTAAGCTTCTGTCACTCTAGCAACCCATCATCTACTTATTACTTCCCAATGCCTTCCTCTAGGCCCAAATTATGGTGAAGTGCATGTAGTCTACATTCACATAACACCACTAGAGGAAAAGACAACATACATCTCATCGAAATATCGAACAAATACCAAATTCACATGACTACTAATAGCAAGACTTCACCCTTGTCCTCAGGAATAAACGTAACTACTCACAAAGCATATTCATGTTCATAATCAGAGGAGTAATAATATGCATTAAGGATCTGAACATATGATCTTCCACCAAGTAAACCAATTAGCATCAACTACAAGGAGTAATCAACACTACTAGCAACCCACAGGTACCAATTTGTGGTTTTGATACAAGATTGGATACAAGAGATGAACTAGGGTTTTGAGAGGAGATGGTGCTGGTGAAGATGTTGATGGAGATTGACCCCCTCCCGATGAGAGGATCATTGGTGATGAGGATGGTGATGATTTCCCCCTCCCGGAGGGAAGTGTCCCCGGTAGAACAGCTCTGCCGGAGCTCTAGATTGGTTTCGCCAAGGTTCCGCCTCGTGGCGGCGGAGTTTCGTCCCGTAAGCTTTCCCACGATTTTTTCCAAGGTAAAAGCCTTCATATAGCAGAACATGGACACCGGGGGGCCACCAGGGGGGCCAGGAGACAGGGGGACGCGCCCAGTAGGGGTGGGCGCGCCCCCCACCCTCCTGGCCAGGGTGTGGGCCCCCTGATGTATTTCTTCCGCTCAATAATTCTCATTATTTCCAAAAACAGTTTTCATGGAGTTTCAGGATTTTTGGAGCAGTGCAGAATAGGATTCCAATGTTTACTCCTTTTCCAGCCAGAATTCCAGCTGTCGGCATTCCCCCTCTTCATGGTAAACATTGTAAAATAAGAGAGAATAGCCATAAGTATTGAGATATAATGTGTAATAACAGCCCATAATGCAATGAATATTGATATAAAAGCATGATGCAAAATGGACGTATCAACTCCCCCAAGCTTAGACCTCGCTTGTCCTCAAGCGGAAGCCGAAATCGAAAAATATGCCCACATGTTTAGAGATAGAGGTGTCGATAAAAATAAAATACGGACATGAGGGCATCATGATCATTCTTATAACAGCCACATATATTGATTTTATCATATGATTTCCTATGCTCAAGTAACAATCAGTTCATAATGTCAAGTACGGTTCAGAAACTTCATTAAGAACTAACAAACTATAATCTCAGTCATTGAAGCAATTGCAATTTATCATAACATCAGAAAGAGTCAACAATAGAGCCTTTCAGCAAGTCCACATACTCAACTATCTTGTAGTCTTCTACAATTGCTAACACTCACGCAATACTCGTGGTTATGGAGTTTCAGCCGGACACTGAGAAAGATAGGGGCTTATTGTGTTGCCTCCCAACGTATTCACCTTTAGGTGATGTCAACAATAATAGCACATGCTAACTTACATCCAATTGGATATATGTATCATGATCTTTCAAACACGAAGAGCTTGCCAAAGGTTAAAATGAAAAAGGGGAAGGTGAAGATCACCTTGACTCAAGCAAAAAGTAAAAACATAAAGTAAAAGATAGGCCCTTCGCAGAGGGAAGCAGAGGTTGTCATGTGCGTTTTAGGGTTGGATGCACAAAATCTTAATGCAAAAGAACGTCACTTTATACTGCCCCTTGTATGTGGACCTTTATTATGCAGTCCGTCGCTTTTATTACTTCCACAACAAGATCGTATAAAGCTTATTTTCTCTGCACTAATAAGTCATACATATTTAGATAGCAATTTTTATTGCCTGCAACATGACAACTTACTTGAAGGATCTTACTCAATCCATAGGTAGGTATGGTGGACTCTTATGGCAAAACTGGGTTTAAGGATATTTAGAAGCACAAGTAGTATCTCTACTTGGTGCAAGGAATTTGGCTAGCATGAGGGGGAAAGGCAAGCTCAACATGTTTGGAAGGTGAATGACAATATACTTTAACTGAGATGTGAGAAATAAATCATTACGTTGTCTTCCTTGTCCAACGTCAACTCTTTTAGCATGTCATACTTAATGAGTGCTCCCAATCATAAAAGATGTCCAAGATAATATATTTGTATGTGAGCCTCTCTTTCCTTATCACTTCCTATTAATTGCAACGATGACCAAAACTATGTTTATCAACTCTCAACAACTTTTATGCCTCATACTTTCTATGTGTGAAGTCATCACTAACCATAAGATCAATATGAACTCATTTATTCTTTCTACTTTCTCAAGATCATAGCAACATAGCAAAGCCCTTGACTCAACACTAATCTTTATTATAGATAGCTCATGGACTCGATTACACAAAGAGATCACAAAGCAAAGCTCAAAACTACTTGATACCAAAACTTCAATCTACTAGATCAAGATACTACTAAAAGGATCGAACTAAATAAATGGTAAAGATAGGAGTGTGATGGTGATACGATACCGGGGCACCTCCCCCAAGCTTGGCAGTTGCCAAGGGGAGTGCACATACCCATGTGATTATGTCCTCGGAGGTGGTGAAGTAGGAGTTGTTGATGATGTAGGCTTGTCGTCCATCTTCCAAGGCATAGGCTCACCATCATAGAAGGATGATCGAGTCTCCGAGATCCTTAAATCTGCAGCCAAACTCATCCTCTTGAATCTATATTCATACTCACAATTTTGGTTTTGCAGGTCATAGATCTGGGCTTGGAGGTGCTCGATTTTTCTCTTGAAGCTTGAAGATGGTCTCCCCAATGACCTTGGCATCTAGCTTGTGGTTGTTGGTGAACTCCGTGATCATCATCTGGTTGGCGTTGAGTCCACGCTCCACCATCCCTTGGCAGTTGAAAACTTGCTGCTCTACGGCTTCGAGCTTTGTCTCCACGCTTCCGGTACGCCTTGGTCCCTCCACATCGCGGATGTGCAGCACCCTCTCACACATCTCAATGGTTAGAGGGTGTTGCAGCGCCTCTGCGAGATAGGGGTTTATAACCCTCTCGAAAAACTTGTCCTTGGGAGCGCTTGGAGACGACATGATGCTCTAGATCTGAAACAGAAACAGGTCGAAATGAAAACAGGGGATATTTGCGTGATACGGTGGTCAAAACCTTCAGGAGTTTATATAATGAATTTTTACCGACCAAAATACGTAACGTGCAAGAAAACAAAGTCCGGGAGGCACACAAGGTGTCCACGAGATAGGCGGGTGCGCCCTACACTCTAGTGGAGGCCTCGTGTCCCTCTCGAACTACTTCTTTCTTCCTAAAATTCTTAAATATTCCAAAACTGATAAAAATTGCCATTGGAGTTGCTTTGGAGTCGGTTTACTTACCGTACCACATACCTATTCCTTTCCGGAGTCCGGAACGTTCTGGAAAGTGTCCCTTATGTATTCCTCTGGGGTTACGGTTTCAATAATATTATTTTAAACATTAATAGGATTACCTGAAATATAATGTTCAATTCTTTGACCGTTTACCACCCTCGGACTTGTGCCTTCAAAGTTGTTGATTTTTATGGCACCAGAACGATAGACCTCCTCGATAACGTAAGGACCTTCCCATTTAGAGAGAAGTTTTCCTGCAAAAAAACTTAAACGAGAGTTGAATAATAACACATAATCACCTACATTAAACTCACGCTTTTGAATCCTTTTGTCATGCCAACGTTTGACTTTTTCTTTGAATAGCTTGGCATTCTCATAGGCTTGGGTTCTCCATTCATCAAGTGAGCTAATGTCAAACAACCTCTTCTCACCGGCAAGTTTGAAGTCATAGTTGAGCTCTTTAATAGCCCAATATGCTTTATGTTTAAGTTCAAGAGGTAAATGGCACGCTTTTCCATAAACCATTTTATATGGAGACATACCCATAGGATTTTTGTATGCAGTTCTACAGGCCCATAATGCATCATCAAGTTTTTTGGACCAATTCTTTCTAGATCTATTCACAGTCTTTTGCAAAATTAATTTGAGCTCTCTATTGCTCTACTCTACTTGACCACTAGACTATGGATGATAAGGAGATGCAATTCTATGATTAACATCATACTTAGCAAGCATCTTACGGAAAGCACCATGAATAAAATGTGAACCACCATCAGTCATAAGATATCTAGGGACTCCAAACCTCGGAAAAATAACTTCTTTAAGCATTTTAATAGAAGTGTTATGATCTGAACTACTGGTTGGAATAGCTTCTACCCACTTAGTAACGTAATCAACATCAACTAAAATATGTGTGTAACCATTAGAGGCAGGAAAAGGTCCCATATAATCAAAGCCCCAAACATCGAACGATTCAATAACAATAGAGTAATTCATAGGCATTTCTTGATGTCTACTAATGTTACCTATTCTTTGACATTCATCACAAGATAAGACAAACTTACGAGCATCTTTGAAGAGAGTAGGCCAATAAAAACCAGATTGTAGTACCTTGTGTGCAGTTCTATCTCCAGCGTGGTGTCCTCCATAAGATTCAGAGTGACACTTGCGTAGGATCTGTTCCTGTTCATGCTCAGGCACACAACGTCTAATAACACCATCTACTCCTTCTTTATAAAGGTGTGGGTCATCCCAAAAGTAATGTATTAAATCATAAAAGAACTTTTTTTGCTGGTATGTGAAACTAGGGGGTATAAATTTAGCAACAATGTAATTAGCATAATCAGCATACCACACCGCTAATTGTTCATCAGGAAAGCTATCATCAATAGGCAGTGGGTCATCAAGAACATTCTCTAACCTAGACAAGTTGTCCGCAACAGGGTTCTCAGCTCCCTTTCTATCAATAATATGTAAATCAAATTCTTGGAGCAGGAGAACCCATCTAATGAGCCTAGGCTTAGCATCTTTCTTTTCCATAAGATATTTAATAGCAGCATGATCAGTGTGAATAGTAACTTTGGAATCAACAATATAAGGTCTAAACTTATCGCATGCAAACACAACTGCTAAGACTTCTTTTTCAGTAGTAGCATAATTTCTCTGGGCAGTATCAAGAGTCTTACTAGCATACTGGATAACATTCAATTTCTTATCAACTCTTTGCCCTAGAATAGCACCTACAACATAATCACTAGCATCACACATAATTTCAAAGGGTAAATTCCAATCAGGTGGCTGAACAATAGGTGCAGTGATCAAAGCTTTCTTAAGTATTTCAAATGCTTCTACAAAATCATCATCAAAGACAAAAGGAATATATTTTTGCAATAAATTAGTCAGAGGCCTAGAGATTTTAGAAAAGTCCTTAATGAACCTCCTATAAAAACCGGCATGACCAAGGAAACTTCTTATACCTTTTACGTCCTTGGGACATGGCATCTTTTCAATAGCATCAACTTTGGCTTTATCAACTTCAATACCTCTCTCGGAAATCTTATGCCCCAAAACAATGCCTTCATTAACCATAAAGTGGCACTTTTCCCAATTCAAGACGAGACTAATGTCTTCGCATCTCTGCAAAACTCGATCAAGGTTGCTCAAGCAATCATCAAAAGAGGATCCATAAATGGAGAAGTCATCCATGAATACCTCACAAATCTTTTCACAAAAATCAGAGAATATAGCCATCATGCATCTTTGAAAGGTAGCAGGTGCATTACATAAACCAAAAAGCATACGTTTATAAGCAAAAGTACCGAAAGGGCAAGTAAAAGTAGTTTTAGATTGATCCCCCGCTGACACAGGTATTTGAGAGAAACCAGAATAACCATCTAGAAAGCAGAAATGTGTGTGTTTGGATAGTCTTTCTAGCATTTGATCAATAAAAGGTAAAGGGTAATGATCTTTCCTAGTAGCCTGCAATAATTCTTTGCGGGATCAATTCATGTTTATCATTAGGAATGACGGTAATACCTCCCTTTTTAGGAACACAATGGACAGGGCTTACCCAATCACTATCAGCAACGGGATAAATTATACCTGCCTCAAGGAGCTTTAGTATCTCCTTTCTTACCACTTCTTTCATCTTGGGATTCAGTCGTCGCTGAGGATCTCGAACTAGTTTGGCATCTTTCTCCATTGTAATTTTGTGTTGGCATAACGTGGGACTAATACCCTTAAGATCATCCAGAGTATATCCAATAGCAGCTCGGTGCTTCTTCAGAGTTTTCAATAATCTTTCTTCTTCTTGCTCTGAAAGGTTAGCACTAATAATAACAGGACATATTTTCTTCTCATCAAGATAAGCGTACTTAAGATTATCAGGTAATGGTTTGAGTTCAAACACAGGATCACCCTTGGGTGGAGGGGGATCCCCAATAATATCAACGGGAAGGTTGTGTTTCAGCATAGGTTCCTGTTTAAGGAACACTTCATCTATTTCCCTTCTTTCTTCATAAACATATCGTTTTCATGGTCTAGCAAATATTGTTCTAACAGATCAGTAGGAGGTACAGCAATGGAAGCAAGACCAATAATCTCATCCTTACTAGGTGATTCTCTATCACGGGGTTGTCTACAAAACTTAGCAAAATTGAACTCATGAGACATACCCTCTAAGCCAATTGTAACAGTATCCTTTTCATAATCAATCCTAGCACTAGCTGTATTCAAGAAGGGTCTACCAAAAATAATGGGACAAAAATCATCTTGTGGGGAACCAAGAACGAGAAAATCAGCAGGATATTTAACCTTCCCACACAAGACTTCAACATCTCTAACTATCCCAACTGGTTTAATGGTATCCCTATTAGCAAGCTTAATGGTAACATCAATGTCTTCTAATTCAATGGGTGCAATGTCATGCATAATTTCTTTATATAAATCATAGGGTATTGCACTAGCACTAGCACCACTACTAGGAGAAGGACTATAGATAAGATGGACACTAATGGCGCACCTGTCATGTGGTGCGCCACTACTATATAGCAGTGGCGCACCATGTGCAGGAGCGCCATTAGTGTGGAAGACATTAATGGCGCACCAGGCACATGGTGCGCCACTAGTAACAATTTTTTTCCAAACATACTAATGGCGCATCATGGCACGGTGCGCCATTACTAGTGCTAACTAGTAATGGCGCACTGGCCACATAGTGCGCCACTACTGTTGTTTTTTTATTCTTTTTTTGTAAAACTACTAATGGCGCACCGTAGCAGAGTGCGCCATTACTAGTTTAAACTAGTAATGGCGCACTGTGCCACGGTGCGCCATTAGAATATATATAATTTTTTTATTTTTTTGCAAAACTTCTAATGGCGCACCAGCAGCAGGTGCGCCATTAGTAACCAGGGTTACTAATGGCGCATTTGCAGGTGGTGCGCCATTAGTAACCTAGGACCAACAAGATATTTTGGACGGCCCACCTACCCACTCACTTTCCCCACTTCATTCTCTCCACCTCCTCCTCCAAGCTTGTCTCGGCTGCCTCCTCCTCCTCACCTCATTTGCACCATAGATTCATCCAAATTAAGTGGTTAAATTACCTTTTTTGATAGGTAAGTAAGGGGGGAAGCTATCTTTATGTTGTTCTCCCTCTCCAACAACGTGCACATGCACTTTTTGTGGCCTAGCTAGATCTATGTATGTTTGTGGTGTTGCATATATGTTTGTGTTTGCAGGTACCGGTATTTGAAATGTGATAGTTGCCAATATTTTGCCAAAATGTTGATTCATTTCTGTTTCGACGAGAATTTTGGCACTATGCAATCTTTTTGGTCCTATTTTTAGGGAAAGTCATGCCAAATTTTTTCTTGGTTCTAAAATATCGTTTTGCTCTACCCAAGACGACCATATGGTCCGCACAATGACCGAAGGCATCGTGAATAGGTTTTTGAGCTCCGCGAAGGCCGAGATGCTTCAAAAGAACGAGACGGAGATAAGATGTCCGTGTCGAAGATGCAAGCTCAAGAGCCTTATTGCGGACCCGGATTCTGGGCAGGTGCAGGACCACCTGCTCTTGCGTGGTTTCATGGATGGCTATCGATGGCAAGGTGATGAAGATGAATATGAAGTCATCCATGGGGGACGGGCAAGAAATGAGGAAGGGCAGCAAGACAACCACCGCGGCTCGGGCGGGCGAGAAGACGAAGAATCTCTAGGACATGATCACGACGGTGATGCTGCACACAGTCATCATGTAGAAGATGCAGGACATGATGATGAGGAAGATGCCGTAGTAGACGAAGGGCATGATCATGAAGATGAAGATGCCGACGGAGCAGACGACGATGGACCATCAATGGGCTGGGTGCAGGACCCTCATATTCAAGAGCTGCTTCTCAAGCAGACGGATAACACAAGAGCTGCCTCCCGAGAGAAAGCCAAGCTGGATCAACTGGAGATAGACGCGGTTACTCCATTGTATGAAGGATGCAGGCCCGCGGATACCCACCTGAAAGTAACGCTCATGGCTCTGGAGATGAAGGTAAAACACAAAATGACCGACGCATGCTTCGACGAGAACATGTCATTCTGGCACGAACGTCTTCCCAAGGGGAACAAGTGCCCGACCAGTTTCGAGGAGGCAAAGAAAATCGTGTGTCCTCTGGATTTACCGCACGTGAAATACCATGTGTGCATGAACAATTGCATCATTTATCGGGACGAGCACGCGGAGTCTACCATATGTCTGGTGTGCGGCGTCACTCGATACAAGTAGAGGAAGAAAGCTCCTCGAAAAGTGGTGTGGTACTTTCCGATCACTCCTCGTCTGCAGCGGTATTTTACGGACCCTAAGGTTGCAAAGCTCTTGCGTTGGCACGCGGATAGGGAGGAGAAGAAGCTGAGTCACCCAAAGGATGTGAGCCAGTGGCAAGCGTTGAACTTCGAACACCCAGAATTTGGGAAGGATCCAAGGAACATCATGCTGGGCGCAAGCACTGATGAAGTCAATCCGTTTGGCAGCCAGAGAAGCACACATAGCACCTGGCCTGTGTTTGTGTGGATGTACAACCTCCCCCCTAGTTGTGCATGAAGAGGAAGTACATTCACATGAGTATGCTAATTGATGGGCGAAACAACCAGGAACAACATCAATCAGATCTGGGCTGCTTTGAAGAGGAGCTAGACACGCTGTGGAAAACGCCAGCCAATACGTGGGACGCCGTAGAGAAAGAATATTTCCCTATGAGAGTCGCACTGCTCACGACGATGCACGACTATCTCGGTTACGGATATCTCACGGGGCAGGTGGTCCACGGATTTTCTGGATGCGTCAGGTGCATGGGTGACACAACGTATCGCCAGCTAGATAGAGATCCCGGGTCTTCGAAAATAGTGTTCATGGGACATCGAAGGTGGCTTCGTGACGATGACCCGTGGAGGAAACGCAAGGATCTGTTCAATGGTGAAACCGAACCCCGAAGACGCCCGCGTATGAGGAGCGGCAAGGAAATAGACCAGCTGTTGAAAAATTGGAAAGATTGCCCACTGCTGGGAAAGAAGAAAAAGGCGCTAGAGCCAGGAAAGAAGTGAAAGGGCGCCAGAGCCACTGCTGAAGGTATGGAAAACAAGGTCTGTTTTCTGGGACTTGCCGTACTGGAAGATCCACCGTGTGCCTCACAGCCTTGATGTCATGCATATCACGAAGAACGTGTGCGAGAGTCTGCTTGGTACCCTGCTCAACATGCCAGAGAGGACCAAAGATGGGCCGAAAGCAAGGGCAGACTTGAAATCAATGGGCATCAGGGAGGAGCTTCACGCTAATGATGATGATGATGATGATGATGATGAGGCGAAGCAGACACGGAAAGTCGCCGCAAAGGAAAAATGCCAAGAAGACCGGAAATGACTACCCTCCCGTGCTTCACTCTAAGTCGAGGAGATCGAGCAGTTTTTCACCGCCTCATAGGAGTAAAACTTCCTTCTGATTCTGCTGGGAAGATAAGCGATTCCTAGACCCAATGAAGCGAAGTTCAGCGGGATGAAGTCTCACGACCGTCACATGCTGATGACGCAGATACTTCCAGTTGCAATCTGTGGGATCATGGACGCGCACGTCCGTGAAACGCTATTTGGCCTATGCAACTTTTTCGACGTCATCTCTCGGAAGTCGGTTGGCGTGAGGCAACTCAGAAGGCTACAGGAAGAGATCGTGGAGATACTATGTGAGCTTGAGATGTACTTCCCGCCCGCATTCTTCGATGTTATGGTGCATCTGCTGGTCCATATCATGGAGGATATCATCCAACTCGGGCCAACGTTCCTGCACAGCATGATGCCATTCGAAAGGATGAATGGTGTCATCAAAGGATACGTTCGCAACATGTCACGTCCAGAGGGAAGCATAGCCAGGGGCTTTCTGACCTAAGAGTGCATCTCCTACTGCACGAATTATCTAGGCATCGAGGACCCCATTGGTCTGCCCGTCAACAGGCACCTCGGCAGGCTCGCTGGATGGGGTCACCGTGAGGGTCGCCGCGAAATGCATGTCGACTTTGAGGGTCGACTCGCCGACTTTGAAAGAGCAAACCTAGTCGCGCTACAACACATAGACATGGTCGATCCTTGGGTGGTAGAGCACAAAACCTTTATTGAGAAGACGTACAATGACCGAGGCCAACAGAGGACGGACGTAGATATAATCACAGAGCACAACTCATGTTTCACGCGTTGGTTCAAGCAGAAGCTTCTGTCGTACCCTTTACATGAGGATTCTTCCACGGAAGAACAACTCATATTCACCTTGTCATAGGGCGCCGAGCACAACCTGATGACCTATGAGGCGTACGATATCAACGGCTACACATTCTACACCGAGGACAAGGACATGAAGAGTGATGGTTATCAGAACTCCGGGGTAACGATGGAATCCTACACCGGTAACGACAAGGACAAATACTACGGAAGGATCGACGAGATCTGGGAGCTGAGCTACGTTGGAGAGAAGGTCCCGATGTTCCGTGTCAAATGGGCCAAGAGCGTCCTAAAAGAAGACCGGTATTTCACCACCATGGTTATACCCGAAGCCAAATCCAAGACCGCGGGCGCAAACGTCACCCTTGAAAAATGAGCCATGGGTACTTGGCTTCCCAAGTGGACCAATGCTTCTTCATTACCGACCCGTCAAAGCCCGTCGTGTTGTCGTGAGGAGAGGCAAAAGGAAGATCATCGGAATGGATGGAGTAGCCAATGAGCAAGACTTGCAAGTCTGGCGACCAAGATCGAACATGACGACGACGATGAAGTAGCAGCATACACCACAAGAAGAAGCAGGACCACCCTACCTAAAGGACGTCCGTTCCACAGAAGAACTCCATTTGCGAAAAAGAAGGGCAAGAAGATTGTGAACAGATAGCTAGCTAAGATCGATTGTATTTAAATCGTAGTCTTCATTTCTCGATTGTATTTCATGGGCACTTTAATTTTGAACTCATGAATATTTTTTAAATTTCATGGACACTCGATCTCGGTCCCCCTCCATCTCGATCGCTATCCCACCTCGCCAGATCTGGTCCTCCTCGCCGAGCACCCCCCGCACCCTCTCCCCCGCTCCACCGGCCGCCGCCGCCGACCCCCCGCACCCTCCCCCCCACTCCACCACCGTCGACGATCCACCGCACCCTCCCCCGCTCCACCGCCGCCGAGCACCCGGCCCGCTCCCTCTCCCCCGCACCCTCTCGCACCCTCCCCGCCCCCCTCCACTGTCACAAATGAATGCAACTAAAATTGCAAAAAAAACAAATTTGATTATATTTTCAAATAACAAAGTTGATGATATTTTCAAATAATAAATTTGATGATATTTTTTCATATTCATAAATATTTTCAAATAACAAATTTGATGATATTTTTTAAAAAATTTATTACTGTTTTTATAAAAAAATATTACTGTTATGATTTAAACAAGTTTGAACATATTTAAACACAAATAAATATCAAACAACATTTTAAATGTTGTTAACATGGCAACAAACTGCATATTATTTTTCTACATGAAATTCTGATCATCTAGCATATGTGACATGTTATATTTGGATGCATGGATAAAAAGATATGTGCAAAGAAAAAAATTGGGGAGCCTGGGTATCGAACCCAGGACCTCCTGGTGTGTGTGTTGCGTGCTGACCAGTCTGGCTAGTGTGTGTGTTCTGATGGAGATTCGGTTAGGTGGAATATAACCTGAGTGCTCGAACTGTAATAAAAAACATTCTAATGGCGCACCGCTGCGGGGTGCGCCATTGCTATGTAAAAAACATTCTAATGGCGCACCGCTGCGGCGTGCGCCATTAGTAAGCTTCCCCCCCCCCCACTCCACCTATTCCCCTCCCTCGCCAGATCCCCACTCGACCTAACTTTACCCCCTCCACCCCAACCATACGCCGCCACCCCGCCTTGCTCCGCCCCCTCCGTCGCCGCCTTTGCCGCCGTCGCTTGCGCCGCCTCTCTCTCCTTTCCGCCTTCTTATTCCCTGCCTTCCCTGCCTCTCCTTCCCAAGAAAAAGCCGCCCGTCCAGCCCAGATCGAGCCCACCCTGCCGCCCCTGTGCCCCAGCCCCCCCACCGCAGCTCCCAGCGCCGCCGCCCGCCCCCTTCATCGACCTCGCCCCCACGCCCCCTAGGGTTCCGGCTCCAAGGTGGGTGGCAAGGTCGACGCGCCGCCTCCTCCTCGGCCGCCCGCCTCCTCGATCTTGCCCGCCGCCCCGCCTCCTCGGCCCGGCGCCCTCCTCTGACAGCCTGCCATTATCCCACAGGTGATTCCTCACCTCTCCCCCCTTCCCCTCCTTCCCCCTAGGCTACCTCCCACGAGTACCACAACCCTCTTCCCCAGTGTTCTAGGGTTAGCAAAAGTCAGCAAATTTATAGTAGAAGATGTAATTCCCCTTGCCTGTTTTGATGTAGATGTATGTCTAGAGGCTTGATTCCGCTGGAGTAGCGAATATGAGCTCTACCTCATTCTCCCATTCTCTCTGTGGATTTAGGCGTTTGATTCCTCTTGGCTAGGTTTTGATTTCAGTGTGGATTTGTGGTCTGTATTGGTGGGGGTTGTGCTTCTTCATGTTGATTATTGTGACAATTGTTTCTAAAATTGTGATCTAGTTAAGTGGAGTGCAGGTAGTGTTTTAGCCAAACCTCCCCCCTCTGAACTCATCTATTTAGTCATATAAATGAAGCAACCAAATCTCTTTGGATGTGTGTGTGTGTGTGTGTTTGCTGGTTTGCGTTTTTTTGCTTAGTTAGTGTGTCTTTCAGTTATTGTCTCTGTTCATGCTTATCTCTGCACAAATAGTTGTTGCAACGGGCTATTGGAACTTTCGATGCTCACACTATATTAGGTTGTTTAATGTTTAGCTTGGTGTTATGTAGTACCTGTTTGTTCACTACATTTGGAGTATGGTTCTGGGTCACACTGTATTTGTAATTCTACTATAAATTTGCACTATAAATCTATTGAAATTATACTGTTAATACATTGCAATTACATGTCTACTGTATTTACCTCCTCTTCTATACCTTGTACTAGAAGTCAGCAAAAGAATATCAGTTCTACTTTGCCCCCTAGTAGATCTGGTAGAGTAAGAAACTCCCCTTATAATGATGCTTTTCTTTAGAAAAAACGATCCTGGATTTTTTATGGTATTCTTTGTGGTATTAAGATGGAAACCTGGGATACTATTTGTGTTAGGAGATGGTGTTATATTAAGATGCATATATTGTTATGTTACGCAAATTGTATCATCTTGCCACTTAAGTCAGCCTTCCCTTTAAGCAGAAAATTCAGTTAGGAGCTACTGTCAAAAACTTGAGCTACTGTCAAAAATTTGAGTTACTGTCAAAAAATAAGTAAGGTACAGTTAGGAGCTACTGTCAAAAACTTGAGCTACTGTCAAAAAATTCAGTTATGGCATCTAGAATTATGTCAGTTTTGTTTTGTAACTAGAAGACCAAAGTGTTAGGAATTCTGTCCAAACTGTAGTTTTCAGTATTCTGTCCAAACTGAAAACTGTTAAAAAGACCATGTGTTTTTTGGTCAAAATCTGCATGTAAAACTGAAATAATCAGTCATAAAGAATATCCTCAAGACCATGTGTTTCTTGGATTTCTGTAATGATGATGGAACATTATAAAGCATTGTACTCCAGTGTGTATGAAGGATACAAAAAATTTAGCAACTTCCCTGATTTTATAAAGTTGTTCTTATATGGGTGAAACTTCACTTGTTTTTAGGCTAGTGCAGGGTGTTGCTTTATTGTGATGCCTCTGAATTACTTGTGATCACATTGAGAAAGACTTGAAAAGATGATGATCATCTTTTACAGAAAACAATTTTTGTAAACACGTCAGTAACTTTGCTAGTTTGCTGGGTTTTGTCTCCGACCATTGTGTCGTGATGAATTTGCAGGTACCCCGAGAGGCCCTTGAGTTTGCCGGAATGTCGATTAACTTCCGTTCCAAAGAATTGGTACTCCATATGTCCTATTTTCAGCAAAGGTCATGCTGAAATTTTCCGTGAATTTTAGCATGACTTTGCTAAAAATAGGACATATGGGGTACTTATGACTAATGCATGGGCAGGGTATCTTAGTACTTAGTTAAGTAGGATCAATCGCCCGCCATTCTTGCTGCATTAAACCATAGGTGGCAATAGAGCCAAGTGATTAGGCCCAACTTAGAATTCTCCTTAGCATCGATAAACCCTAGATGATAAACCCAACATAGGTGGCAATAGAGCTAAGTGATTAGTGCCAAGTGATTAGGCCCAACCTAGGGTGCCTCGGCATCGATAAACCCTAAATGATGAAAACTTAACTTAGCATTTAGGGTGCCTCGGCGTCGACAAACCCTAAATGATGAAACCTTGGCTTCTATAGGGTGCCTCGATGTTGATGAGAACCTAAATGATGTACGCTTAGGCTTTTAGGGTGCCACGGCGTCAACAAACCCTAAATGATAAAAGCTTAGCTTTTAGGATGCCTCGTGAAACGCCCTCGATGCGGCTATATCTCCCACGTGTCGAAGCACGACTTAGAGGCATAACCGCATTGAAAGCAATGTCGCAAGTGAGGTAATCTTCACACAACCCATGTAATACATAAGGGAAAGAGAAACATAGTTGGCTTACAATCGCCACTTCACACAATTACATGAATAAAGCATTACATCATCCAGATACAATCAAGGTCCGACTACGGAACCAAAATAAAAGAAGAACCCCAAATGCGACAAAGGTCCCCGATCGACCCCAACTGGGCTCCACTACTGATCAACTAGAACGAAACAACACAAAGGGCAAGATCTTCATCGAGCTCCTCCTTGAACTTGGTTGCGCACACCTTTCGGTAACATAGGCACTTGCAAACTGGTTTTGGAAGTATCTGTGAGCCACGGGGACTCAGCAATCTCGCACCCGCGAGATCAAGACTATTTAAGCTTATGGGTAAGGTAAAGGCATGAGGTGGAGCTGCAGCAAGCGACTAGCATATATGATGGCTAACATACGCAAAAGAGAGCGAGAAGAGAAGGCAAAGCACGGTCGTTAAAAGTATGATCAAGAAGTGATCCTATAGCAACCTACGTCCAGCATAACTCCAACACCGTGTTCACTTCCCGGACTCCGCCGGAAAGAGACCATCACGGTTACACACACAGTTGATGTATTTTAATTAAAGTCAACTTCGGGTATTCTACAACCGGACATTAACAAATTCCCATCTGCCCATAACCGCGGCACGGCTTTGAAAGTTCAAATCCTGCAGGGTGTCCCAACATAGCCCATGACAAGCTCTCACGGTCAACGGAGGAATAGACCTCCACCCAAGACACTCCGATCGACTCGGTATCCCGTACAACAAGACATTTCGACGGGTAAAACTAAACCAGCAAGACCACCCATTGTGCCGACAAATCCCGATAGGAGCTGCACATATCTCGCTCTCGGGCACACCGGATAAGCGAAGCGTCTGGTACCGACGTAATCCAAGTTGCCAAGGAATGGTCCCAAGACGGTGCTCTAGTTTGGACCAACACTCGATGAGCACCGCCCGGGGAGGGTAAAATAAAGATGACCCTTGAGTCTGCAGAACCCAAGGGAAAAAGGCTTAGGTGGCAAATGTTAAAACCAATGTTGGGCCTTGCCGGAGGAGTTTTACTTAAAGCGAACTGTCAAGGGGTTCCCATTATAGCCCAACCGTAAGGAACGCAAAAATCCGGGAACATAACACCGATATGACGGAAACTAGGGCGGCAAGAGTGGAACAAAACACTGCATAAGGCCGAGCCTTCCACCCTTTACCAAGTATATAGATGCATTAATTAAATAAGAGATATTGTGATATCCCAACAAGTAAACATGTTCCAACAAGGAACAACATCTCCATGTTCCAACAAGGAACAAACTTCATCTTCACCTGCAACTAACAATGCTATAAGAGGGGCTGAGCAAAGCGGTAACATAGCCAAACAACGGTTTGCTAGGACAAGGTGGGTTAGAGGTTTGACATGGCAATTTGGGAGGCTGACAAGCAAATGGTAGGCATCGTAGCATTGGCATAGCAAAAGAGCGAGCAAACTAGCATAGCAAAGATAGAAGTGATTTCGAGGGTATGGTCATCTTGCCTGAAATCCCGCAAGGAAGAAGAACGAGTCCATGAAGAAGACAAACGGACGTAGTCGAACGAATCCTCACAACTCCGGAACAAAACCGAAGCTAACGAGAGAAGCAAACCGGAAAGAAGCAAACAACATAATAAACACACAAGCATAAACATGTCATGATGCACAAACAAGTATGATGCATGTCCGGTTTAATAAGGCATAGCATGGCAAAGTGCAACGAACAATACTACAAATTAAGTGGAGCTCAATATGCAACGAGTTGCATATGGACGGAACGCCACATCAATTATTTAGTTCTCTCTCGTTAAGGCTAACCAACAATATTAAATGTTGTTAAGCATGGCAAGAGGTGAAGCATAGTTAAACTAACAATTTAGGCAAGTTTAAATGAGGCCGGAACAACAAACAACAATTCCGGAAAATCCCCATATGTCATTTAGCAATTAAAGCAAACAACAATTTTAAACATTTTAATTGTTATTAACATGATGCGGATGACATATACAAGTTTTATGCAATTTTATGAAAACGTTGACATGAGCATGTTATGAAGCATTTGGTCGCCATGGCGGAACGAAAAGGGTGCCATGGCGGCGAAACAAAAATGGTGCCACGGCAACATATCCGAAAATGATGCCACGGCAACATATCGGTTCCGGTAGCTCACGGAGATACCGGTACAAAAGGAAGTGAGCGTGAGCGAGTCATGCAAGATGGTGGGTTGCTCCCGGCTACCGGGTTCCCACGGGATAGTGGCATGGAAACGAGTGACAATTCGGACACGGTGCAAACAAGTGGTACATCTCATACATGCAAGGGCATCTCATCGCGGTCGTCTCGGGTTATACCTTCGAAGCGTGCATTTTCGGAGCAGGTCGAGATCGTCGAGGGAAGTAGACGTTCTCGTGATGTAGTGGAAGTAGTTGTACACGGCGTCGTTAGAGGAAGTAGTGGTTCACGGACGTCGTCAAAGTAGTCGTTCACAGCAACGGTAGAGGTACTCGCGATCTTGGCGACGGTAGTTGTACACGATCGAAGAGGAACTTGGCGCATCCAAAATCGAGGATCATCATCTACTTGATGTTTCGGTCTGGGCAGAAAAACGTAGTCGAACTTGGCGTATCCGAAGGGGTACTTGGCGAACAATGGTCGTCGTGGTACTTGTGGCTCGTGTAACTCCACCGTTCGTTGCGTGAAGATAGTCCTACATGCACGTAGATGAACTTGACGGTCCCGACGTCCGGTGCTTGGAATCCTCTCGGCCTTGACGATGAAGAAACGAAACGTGATGGTGCGGCAGAGCAGCAGCGGGGTCGGACGCGGAGGCAGAGGATTGCCTTGGCGCTAGCGAGCAGGCAGGAGGTGCGTGACGGAGAAGGACGGCGGGGACAGGCGAGCTCATGGCTACCGGCGAGCTTGGCGAGGCCAAGGCGGTGAGGCGGGGTGCTGCGGCCATGGAGGTCAACGCGCGCGGCCATGCGGTCGTCCTCCTGCTCGAGGCAGAGGATGCAGGGGGCGACGACCACGGCCGGACTTGAGGACAGGGACGGCGAGGCGAGGCGAGGAAGGCAGGGCCGACGGGAAGGTACAGAGGCTTGATACTTGCGGAGCAGAGGAGGCGAGGCAGACATGGCGCGTGGAAGGAGGCCGCGGTGGCGGGCATCGCAGGAGGGGCGTTGGGGTGGCGCTCGCCAGGGCGGCGATGGCGAGGAGGGGAAGAAGGCACGGCGGCGTCCATGGCCTCGGCGAGGAGGTCGGGTGCGGGACTCCTGTGGCGCCATGGCGCTAACAGCGAGGAGATCGGGTGATGCGTGGCAAGGGACATGAGGAGGCGATGGGGATCGGGCACTGGTACGAGGAGCACCTCGCTCCTCTCTGTGTGTGGGTGGCGACGCGAGAGGAGGAGAGGGAGACGAGCGAGAGGAGGGAGAAGCGTGGGGATCCTCTCCCTGGTGCGATGCGTGTGTGTGTGGCGGCGGCACGGGAGCGAGAGGGGGAGATCGATGGAGAGGGTCGGGGCCTAGGGTTAGGAAGGGTTTAGGTGGGCTTGGGCCATTTCGGTGGAGGGGGAAAAACCCAGGAGGCCTAGCAGGCTGGATTAAAAGAAAAGAAGGGGGAAATCCTTCTCTAATTACAGAAAAGAGATAGAAGCAAAAATATCTATTTGGAGGGCCAAATAAATACAAGTTAGTTGAAAACTGGCATGGAGCTACTTTGACATATTTCAAAGTGCCACAACTGGAATTTAAGTATTTGGAGAAAGATCAAGACATAGAATATTTGAAAACGAGAGAGATTTAAAATGCAAGTTTGTTTCGATGGCTTCCAAATAAATGGAATATTTTGTTATAGCTACCTTATATTGGGAGGGTATGTTATAAAGAGAAATCACCATTGTGAATACCCTCGATTTAAATAGATCAAAAGATCTATGCAATTTATTTAGTTGAGGTTTTAAAAAAATTAAAGATATGATGGCATGATGACATGATGCAATGCAAGAGATGGCATGATGAATGCACAAACAAAACAAATCACACGATAAAACTCAAAATAGCTGGAAGTTATCTGGAGCGTCGGTCTCGGGGCGTTACAACACTCCACCACTACAAGAGGATCTCGTCCCGAGATCTAGGATGGCACCGGAGAGAAACGTAAGAGAAAGAGAAGAGGTAAAACTAAGTTGCTTCTTCGACAAAAAAGTGAAACCAAAGAACCTTGAGAGGTTGAAAATTTGAAAGAAAGAACACAACGGAGTTGAATACAATTGAGAGCACTGTGGTAGAAAATAGAAACAAGGAACACCATTTGAACCTTGGAGGTTGCAAAGCTATGAATGACGAGTACAATGGATAAGAAGGGATTGAACCACTCTGGTTGAAACGAGATAAACAAGGAACAAGGAAGAACAAATTTGGACAACACTCCGGTTGAAAAGAGATGCAAGACTTCATAAGATGAAAAGAACTTGAAAGAGGACACGACACTCCAGTTAAATGGGTAAGCAAGAAAATAACATGATCTTGACAAAATGAGGTGATGGGTGAAGAGCACAACATCACAATGCTTCCAGAACGTAAGAATAGAAGCTATACTGTTGGGATAAAGGGACGGAGAAGAAAATGACAACTTCTGCCATAAATGAGCTTGGAAAACACCGTTCCAAGAAGGTTATAACGGAGTTGTTGGAAAACCAACAACGAATGCACAAGCTTGTTGTGCGCTTATGGAAAACATCTCAAAATGATGAGGTGACAACCGGCCACTAACGGAAACAATTGCTTGCTTGAGATTAACGAAGAGATGAAAGCTTGTTCCATCAAGATTGAAAAGAGATAACTTGGATCATTGACAAGCACCACAAATAGCAACATTCACAATGGAAGGCTTTAGGTGAAATCTATACCAAGATAACTCCAATGAAGAGATTGATGGTTGAAAAGATCTCTTGAACAAAGAGGAAATGATGGATTTAAATATGTCACTCTTGAAAACTTGTGAATCATGAAATGCGAAGGGAAATTATCAAGAATGACCTAACACCACCTCAGAAGATAAGGTAGAAAGAATCGCACTTTGGAATGCAAGATGAAGAATACTTGAACTCCCCAAAACAAAACATGTGTTGAGCACCATGTTTATTTTGAAGTATGGCTTGACGGATCTTAACTTCGAGAGAAATCTTGATGAACAATTGAAGAATGAAAAGAATCCTTGACGAAGCACCATGTAGAGCCTCCATGAAGAATTCCGGTAAACAAAAAGGGTGATAGAAATAAAGAGAAGTTGAAAACACAAGGTGAAGCCTTGCAATGATTTAGATGGATCTTCGTGATGATGAGAGCTTGGAACTCCGGGAAAAGAAAAGATGAAACAACTGAAACCGAGAATTTATTCATCATGAACAAACTCCGAAAGAACTAATTAATCACTTGGATGAAACAAGAACAAGAATTATGTTATGCGTATCCTTCACCAATTTAAATTGATGACAAGCAACGGATTTGGCATACAACTTATTCTCGTAGAAAGGATTAAAAGAGATATATCGAAACTTGAGAAGGTCTTCAACGAACCACCGGTAGGATTGGAACAACAAATGAATTGATATGATGAACAAGGAAGAGAGATCTTGAAAGAACCACCGTAAGAATTGAAAATGAAAGTAGCAAAGGCACAATTCACCGGGAATAATTGAAAAAGGAATGAAGATACTTGAGGGGATTTAGATACCTGAGAACGAAGAGATCAGGAACTAATTAGAGGATATTTGAACGATTCACCGGTAAGATTTGGAGAACGATAGCTACACGCCGAGAATGAAGAATTATGACATGATGGCCTTCGGAGGAAAGAAATTGAAACAACTCATGAAATGCTCCGGATGGTAAGAAAAGAATTGTCACAATCAAAAACAATTATGAGCATGGCATCAAGCTAGCACCATGAATCTTGAAGAGAATAGAGCAAGATTAAAGAGAAACTCTTCTTCGGTCTTCAAATGATGAGAATGACAACGAGAAACACCACCAAGAATTATTGAGGCACACCGGAAGAATCAAAAGCGAAGAGGTTGAGCCAACTATGAAAAGAATTTGAAAGATCTTGGAGAAAAGCATTTGACTGATGATAACTCATTCTTATGTCAAACTTGGAGAAGAATTTAGGATAGCTCTGGGAAAATAGAAGAGTCAGGTAAGATCCTGGGAAAAGACCTGTGGGTTAGGGCCCACTCAAAAGAACACCATTGAAAAGATTTAAAAGAGATGTTGCACCGATTGAATTAAATGACTTGAATGAGATACCAATCTCGAAAGAGCTTGAACGAATGCAGAGTGGAAACACGAATCTTCGAGATATCTTGAGCACTCCGGAATAACAAATAGCGAGAAGTAGAATGATAATGAGGTGCACCGGTATGAGAAGACATTGAAATGAGGAAAAACGGTATGATCAACAAAACTTGACTTGAATCCACCGGAGAAGAGAAAGGAATGAGGAATGACGAACTAGTAGAACATCTTCTTGAGAACCACCGGGTAAGAACATTGACGGAAAAGAATGGAGAAACTTCACAAAAATAAAAGGATACTTGGTAAAGAAATCTTAGTCCTTGAGGAAAAAGGGTGTGTGGGCGGGAAAAAACAAAGGCAACTTGGAGACGGATGAAACAAAAACCATTGAGAAAACTTAGAAATGATCTTGCAGATGTTGAAATGATCGGATCCACTAGAAGAGAAACACGCCGGTTCAAAAGGATTGACATGACAATCTCGATTGTCGAGAAGGATTGGTATTCACATCGGAGTATGAAAACACCATTTAGGAAAGGTATGGATTCAACATTTGACATTGAAGCAACTCGAATACCACAACTCAAAACAAAAACAAAGGACTGGCTTGCAGAGTAAGCCGAAACAAACATATGATAGAGATTTCGTCCGAAGTTTTCGTGGTGGGGCCTACACGGGCTCGATCGTACAACACCATCATGTATAAGGTAGTGCACATGACATACGAAGTGTCCCCGAATCGGCATAGCCAAGGATTCTTTAAGACACAACGAGACCACTGTAAAACCAACCGTGAATAGGCGGACCACTAGACGTCGAACCCCAATTTCATATCATACATCCGTCGGAAAGATATCCTAAGAGCTACTTGAATTCCCACCTATGAAACTCCCGAAATTTTCCGGTTATGCAATCAGGTGTTGGGGATACAGGGGAAGCATAATATCTCACCCAAAACTAGCAAATCCTACATCCAAATTGTATCCATCCTTCAACACATAACCAAGAAACCTTCGAAATCGTCTACCTCAACCTTGAAAAACATCTCATTATACGAGTCATGGCAATACTCCGTACTCACCTCAAGATCGGGTTATCGGGTTATCTCACCAACAATTGCATAAAAGAGATTTTCGATGTCGGTACTAAAACTCGGGTATTCCAGAATCTGCAACGATAAAATTATGGCGACAACACCTCGAGCTCAACTCCTCGGGACACTTCCACTAAACCCCGACGGAGGCACCAAGACAATGTTCTCATCATAAAACCATCGAACGATTCCAAAATACCAGCGTGATCCTAAAAAAATTTAGTGAAATTTGAGAAGAGAAGAGTCGAACTCTCGTCGGGATGCCTTACCAGAGCGATGAAGAGACTGGGGAGTAAAAAGAATTCCTAACTCTCCGATATATAATCCTAAATGACTCAAAACATTTTTTTCTAGACACAACTCGGCCGCTAAAAACGATCAAGCAATGGGGCTCCTAAGGTCGGGGAATGGCTCTGATTACCAACTTGTAACGCCCTCGACGCAGCTATATCTCCCACGTGTCGAAGCACGACTTAGAGGCATAACCGCATTGAAAGCAATGTCGCAAGTGAGGTAATCTTCACACAACCCATGTAATACATAAGGGAAAGAGATACATAGTTGGCTTACAATCGCCACTTCACACAATTACATGTATAAAGCATTACATCATCCAGATACAATCAAGGTCCGACTACGGAACCAAAATAAAAGAAGAACCACAAATGCAACAAAGGTCCCCGATCGACCCCAACTGGGCTCCACTACTGATCAATTAGAACGAAACAACACAAAGGGCAAGATCTTCATCGAGCTCCTCCTTGAGCTTGGTTGCGTCACCTGCTCGGTAACATAGGCACTTGCAAACTGGTTTTGGAAGTATCTGTGAGCCACGGGACTCAAAGAATCTCGCACTGCGAGATCAAGACTATTTAAGCTTATGGGTAAGGTAAAGGCATGAGGTGGAGCTGCAGCAAGCGACTAGCATATATGATGGCTAACATACGCAAAAGAGAGCGAGAAGAGAAGGCAAAGCACGGTCGTTAAAAGTATGATCAAGAAGTGATCCTATAGCAACCTACGTCCAGCATAACTCCAACACCGTGTTCACTTCCCGGACTCCGCCGGAAAGTGACCATCACGGTTACACACACAGTTGATGTATTTTAATTAAGGTCAACTTTGGGTATTCTACAACGGGACATTAACAAATTCCCATCTGCCCATAACCGCGGGTGTCGTGGATTTGTCACGGCAGATGTCCTTAGTGTCAGGACTTAGTCGCGAGGCCAACACATCTATGTGGTAGCTTGAGAGGGGTTGAGCGGAATCGAGAGAAGCAACACAAGACATGGATTTAGACAGCTTCAGGCCCCGGGAAACATCATTCGGTAAAAACCCTACATGCTGTTTGAGGCTAGGTCTCATTATCATCAGGAGGGAGTCGCCGTAAACCGGCTCTCCTCTTTGTGTCTAGCCCTACGATTGTTTCTTCTTGCTTGTAGCTTGTCACTTGTCCCTCTTTGGGGAGCCCTGCCCCTCCTTATATATGTTGAAGGGGCGGTTTACATGTGGAGTCCTATTAGGATTAGGACTAGTCTATCTCTAATACAAACCGGATACAAGTCCTAGTATTAACTCCTTGTAAGGCAAATATTCCTTTCCTCTTAAACCGGCCCACAATGGTTGAACCGGCCTTCATGAACCGCCAGACAGGCCACCGGGTCTTGTTGCTCCTCTGGCCCGCCTGCCGGATTACCAATGAACTATAAATCGTCTGGTCTGTGCAGGTCTCCGGTGAATCGCCAAGTCTGGCCGGTTTACACCGCGGGGCATATCCCCGACATTAGCCCCCAAGTTTAGCTTGGATTTATACATGGTAAACTTATGCTGCAAAATAAACACCAGAACAAATTTGACAGGTTGTGCTCCGGGTTAAGAATTCTTGTAGACCGGCACCTGATCGTCCTTAAGTCCTTGTCATTTCCTCCTTCTAGAAAATCCGGGTCAATAACCAGCTTCATACTCAAATTGCTGACGTTGGTTTCTCATAGAAAAATATTGCTAAGAATAATCCACTTGAGTCGGCTTCCAAAGCGTCGGCTTAAGAAATGTTGGTCTTGAAATACTCATCTGTAGCCCCCAAGTCTTGAACTGAACAAAGTGATGATTTGAGACTTGTTTCCATACAATTACTACCACTTTGAAGAAATCCATGTTGTTCATCTCTAGTAAAAACTGAATACTCCATATTATGTAGCCCCCAAGTGTCGGGTCATTATGCAATAATGAGCAGGGTCTTTGTAGGTATAATCATATAGATTTGAGCAATGATGTGTAGCCCCCAAGGGCCGGCTCAGTAAGATAATATTGAGCTGGGACTTGATATATGCTTCAATAAAAATAACATCATATGATGTAACCCCCATCATGGGACTTGAATCCACGTCCACAAGGTTAAGAGCCTTGTGCTTTACCAACTGAGCAGTGGACCTTTCAATATAATGAATAAAAACTTTGTACCTTCAATTGTTGACAGGAGCAATTGGTATCCCCCAAGGGCCAGCTCATTATAATGTGATGAGCCGGGTCTTCAATAATATGAGCAAAAAAATGACTTTGCATTAGCCCCCAAGTTTCATGGTGCATGCTTGCAGCGACATGAGACTTGCATATTTGATGTGATCTCAACTTTAATAATGTAGCCCCCAAGTGCCGGGTTGTAAGCTTGCAGCAACTCGGGACTATTCCTTCAATTGTAGAATAAAAATCATATCCATTGATAATATGATAGCCATTGCGCTAAAGCGACTTTGAAAACCTCAATCATAATATTAATAACCATAATAAAAATCCAGCCATGTTGGCTATTCAAGATAATATAATCCGGTATGAAAACCTTATTCATCCAATATCATAATGAAAATTCAGCCAAGTTTGGCTATTTGAATAATATAACCAAATCATTTATAAGCGCATGATTCCAATGGCGCAATCCAAATATATACTGGCAACTTATAGTCCCAAGCCAGGCCGGTTTAATAAATACCGGATAATTTATAATCATGCTTTATTCAACCTGTTTCTGCATACAACAAGTTAAAAGTGTCCTGGCGGTTTACCGCCGGACGGGTCATAATGCCCAACATATAACCTAGGTTTACAACCAAGGTTGCACTTAAGAATAATCAATATGAAATATATCATACCTGTGACATTGAATCACATCATTGGTTTACCTACTTTTTTGTAGTAAGGATGATAACCCCAATCTTGAGTAATGATAACTCCTTTCACAATGTGCCGGTTTATGGTAAAACCGTACCGGGTTTATGATAAACACCGGATTAACCATATATAATACTGGTGACTTGTAGTCAAACCAGACCGGGCTGATAGTCTCCAGATTATAACTTGATTGTGTACTGACAACTTGTAGTTGAAAGCCGAGCCGAGTTGATAAACACCGGTTTACTCCATAATAGGATGGTAACGAGAAAAATCAAACCGGGCAGATAGCCTCCGGATTAAAGGGAATCAAATCCATCGGCTGAACCGAAAAAAGGTGTTTGTTGACATAAAAGAAATCCAACAAAAACAAAGATCAAACAAGCCATGAAAATTACATGGAAGCAAAGGCAATGATAAAAAACCGTTTGCAAAAATATGCTATACTGAGCTGATCAGATGGTATTACCATGGTCGGACAGGATCAAGCCCCCAATAGGTGTGACAATGATTCAAGTCAGCGAGGTCCCCAAATGATTCGTGGCATATATGCCAGATCAAGAGGCGTGGCAATGGTTCGGGTTCGACCATGCCCCCAAGTGACTTTGTGGCCTTAGGCCGACCAAGAGGCGTGACTGGTTCAGACTTGACCATGTCCCCAAGTGATTTGGTGGCTGTCGCCTATCAAAAGGTGTTGTGTTGGTTCGGACACGACCAAGGCCCCTAGTGATATATAAAAAAGCAAATGTCAAGGGGTAAACCGGAGGCCGTTTTAAAACAGAGCCACTCCATGTAACCACGCATGATGTAAAAAAGAATAGAGACCCCACTTTATGAAGCAGAAGCCCCCATGTGATCAATATGTTAGGCCAATAAGGCAGGATATCCATGTTTGAACCACGCATCATGGCAGCAGGTCCTCTTCGGTAATTTTTAACTTTTTTGCAAGAGATAAATTCTTCTTGAACCGGATCTTGAACCGGATATGGAGAGCTTCAAAGCTTTGTGGGAGACATCTTTCCCTTGAACCGGATTTTAAACCGGAATCTTCATTTTCAGCCGGAAATTTTCTGACGGCCTTTAAACTCGAACTTGCGAAGTTAATTCCTTTTGAACCGGAAATTTTATACCGGATTTGAGAGCTTCAGTGAGATTGGCTTCCCTTGAGCCGGATTTTAAACCGGAATCTTTTCTGATGACCCGGAACTTCTTCATTGAGCCGGGATTTTGTAATTGTCATATACTTTCTAAGCCGGAAATTTTCTGACGGCCTTCAAATAACACTAGCCTCCGGGACCGGGTTATCTTTCCCTCCATTGTCCTGGGGTTTTTAAATTTGCTGAAACTGGCAAGACTTGTTGCGTCATATCATCATAGCCCCCGAGTCTTAAGACGACTCGAGGAGTTGGCTTGAGATTCTTCATACTTGGCCGTGATATAAACCGACATATAGCTGAACAGCGGAACGCTGTCATATGTTGAAGTTGGAAGCAAGGTGGCAAGTTACTGATCTTCACAGTACTCATTGTATATCCTTGGCTTTGATAACGCGATGTGAATCCACGAAAACTTGAGGTCGACTGTGACGGATTGTGAATGGCCCCATATGATTTGCTTCCGTAATCCGGCCAGCGGTTCATCCCAGCTGATTGTTGGAATTTAAACAAAGCTCATTTAAACAGCTCATGCAAACAGGTGCGGCCCGGCGTGTTGATGTAGACCGGACTGGGGCGGACGACAAAAATGACCACATCATCAGAAGCGACACAGACATATTTGTCGGCCACGGTATTGTTGTTGTAGACTGAGCCACAGAGGAGGCGATTTGCACACACATTTGTTTGAACAATGCAGTATGGTTTGGATGCTGACGGTGGATAATGTTGGCGCGAGCTTTATATCCATGATATAATGATCATTCTTGTAGTGAATAATTGTCCTGCATAGAAAATATCGCAAGCCAGAATAATTGCTCTTTTAAAGAAAACAATATGTAATATAAAAACATAATGGATGGATTTCACCTGATATGTCAGGCCAGAAATTATCCACCGCTGAGTTTGATGATCACCACGGTGAAGCTGAAATCAATCACGGCCGAGTCAGCCGTGGGAGTAGACACATGAACCGGCCGCAGCGTAGTAAGCCGGTGCAGACGAGCAAGTTTGTCCTCCTCGTTGTAAGCCGGCGCGCGCGCGTGAACCGGCCGCGAGAGCGAACGGGCGAGTCATCCGTGGCGTTGTAAGCCGGTGCGGTTGCGAGAAACGACCGCAGTGTTGGAAACGGCCCGGACCCGGACGAGACAAACATGGACGCAGTGCGTGCGGATGTAGTCGTGACGCCCCCAGGCTATGGTCTTGGTATTTGAACTGTCAATTTGTTCGCCGGCCGCCTGTGCTCTTATCCTTTTTTTTCTTTGAATCTCATGTACGCGCACTAGCCTGTCTGGTCTCGAGCTTCACGCCAGTTCCAGTGCAAAAGCGTGGTTGTAACAGTCGACGGTCCCGTACCAGTAGAAGTACTCCCATAGTATTTGTGTATTCTTATATCCCAGCAGACCGCTCCTTTTCCATACTTCATAGTTACTCATCCCACAACTGCACGAAAAATTAATCTAACGAAGGTGCTCCAGCGAGTCAACACGGCTCTGCAAGCGTCCGCGAAAACAACGACTCGGAGGCGGGCTCAGAGACGCAAAGGTCGCAGCAGCGGCAGAATGAAGCGGAGCCTTGTACGGGCGTCCCTCGGGTGGAAGTGAGCAACGAGGCGAGGGGGTTCCGACAACGGCGACTGACGGGGCAACTTGCGGAGCCGGCGGCTGCGGAGGGTCGATGAGGAGTGGATCCGGCACGAAGTGGCAGTGGAGGAGAGTGCCCTGGCAGCCGCGGCGGTTTGAAGCAGGCGGAGGCGAAGGCCCTGGCGGCTGCAGCGGCTTGAGGCAGGCGGAGGCGGACCAGAGGCCGGGTCGCACAGCCGTGACTGCAGTGGTGACCGCAACTCGGCGACGGAGCGATGAGGCAGAGGGCAGCTCGCATCCGGCTGCCGGGGCTGTAGACCATGACGGCAGGCCACACTTGCCCGGCAGCGCGAGGCCGTGGCGGGTCAAGGCAGTTCGTCCGCAGCAGCGGAGGCGATGTGGAGGTGGCCATAGAGACGAATACGAGGCCGCGGGCGACGCTCAGAACAGAGGCGAGCGGCAACTCAGAGGCAACTCTCAGACGGGGCAGACGGCGGGTCGGGTCGGCCGCACGGTGGAGAGGCGCCGCAGGGTGCTCGAGGCCATGGCAACAAGGGCCCGCGAGTATGCGGCCATGGAAGCGGGCGGGGGGTCACCGGCACGGGCGCGACGGAGCCAGGCGCGGCGCCCTCGCGCGTGTGCAGGAGTTGCTTCGGTTGGGCAAACCATAGCAGCTCGGAGGCAGGCCACAGCGCGGACGGAGGCGGCTCGGCGAGACAGGGCTGGCCTTGAGCAGTGAAACGGCGGAGGCCTAACCACAGTGGCGAGCCGTCGGGTCGACTTGGAAGTGCGGCGGATCGACGCACTCTCTGGCTATGAGGCGACAGGCTAGTGCGTTGCCCTCATCTTTGAACAGAGCAGAAATACTAGTATCTTGTAATACCTCTGGAAGCTTCTTCATCTTCAACCTGGGAATATATGTCCAAGTTACTTTACGTAAGTGGTAATAACCTTTGAACCTTATTCGTGGGATTTTTTGTCTAGCCTTGTAGCTTCCACATGATGAACAGGAGTACTAATTGAAAGTATTTGATGACTGATGTAGCAGCCCTCAAGTTGACCGGGCCGTGGCCTTTTTTCCCTTATAGCGCCACGGTGGTTTCCTAGATTTGACTGTCTTCAGGCCAGAAAAAGTAGTGGCAATGATAACTCGGTGATTTGACGCGTATGCTGCTAGCCTTGCCTCTGCTGCCATGATTTACCCTTGGGAGCAACAACCATCAAAGTCACTCGTACTGGGTCAGTATACGTCTAGTTTTAAACGCCACAGAGGAAAATAGACCTCCGAATTGGATTTAGATACGGACACGGAGCCGTCAAACCTGTCGGACTCGGCGGGACTTCGGCGACTTGTATCTCGTATGATTGATTTCGGATACGAGACTTCGACTTGCAGCGGCAGCGAAAATTAACCCGGCCGGATCATCTGGTCGTGTGCGCTATCGCCTGGACGCAACCCTAAATTTCCCTTGATCTTAAATCTTGTATCTGTCGCTTTGACTGTTCGCCGGACGTCTTTTGCGCCGGCTCTTTTTCTTCCAATATCCTGTGAACTTCTCGATCCCTGATATAGATCCCTTCAAGAACTCAACACCACCGTGCGCGAGCCCCACGGTGGGCGCCAACTGTCGTGGATTTGTCACGGCAGATGTTCTTAGTGTCAGGACTTAGTCATGGCGCCAACGATCTATGTGGTAACGAGAGGGTTGAGCGGAATCGAGAGACGCAACACAAGACGAGGATTTAGACGACTTGACCCGGAAACATCATCCGGTAAAACCCTACATCTTTGTTTGAGGCTAGGTCTCATTATCATCACGAGGAGTCGCCAGAACCGGCTCTCCTCTTTGTGTCTAGCCCTCGATTGTTTCTTCTTGCTTGTAGCTTGTCACTTGTCCCTCTTTGGAGCCCCGCCTCCTTATATATGTTGAAGGGCGGTTTACATGTGGAGTCCTATTAGGATTAGGACTAGTCTATCTCTAATACAAACCGGATACAAGTCCTAGTATTAACTCCTTGTAAGGCAAATATTCCTTTCCTCTTAAACCGCCCACAATGGTTGAACCGGTCTTCATGAACCGCCAGACAAAGCCACCGGGTCTTGTTGCTCCTCCGCCCGCTGCCGGATTACCAATGAACTATAAATCGTCAGTCTGTGCAAGTCTCCGTGAATCGCCAAGTCCGGCGGTTTATCCTTCCGCCGGTTTACACCATGGGCATATCCCGATAGCGAGCACGGCTTTGAAAGTTCAAATCCTGCGAGGTGTCCCAACTTAGCCCATGACAAGCTCTCACGGTCAACGGAGGAATAGACCTCCACCCGAGACACTCCGATCGACTCGGTATCCGGTACAACAAGACATTTCGGCGGTAAAACTAAACCAAAGAAGACCACCCGCCGTGCCGACAAATCCCGATAGGAGCTGCACATATCTCGTTCTCGGGGCACACCGGATAAGCGAAGCGTCTGGTATCGGCGTAATCCAAGTTGCGGGAATGGTCCCGCACGGTGCTCTAGTTTGGACCAACGATCGAGGAGCACCGGCCGGGGTAAAATAAAGATGACCCTTGAGTCTGCAGAACCCAAGGGAAAAAGGCTTAGGTGGCAAATGTTAAAACCAATGTTGGGCCTTCTTTGGAGGAGTTTTACTTAAGGCGAATCGTCAAGGGGTTCCCATTATAGCCCAACCGTGTAAGGAACGCAAAATCCGGGAACATAACACCGATATGACGGAAACTAGGGCGGCAAGAGTGGAGCAAAACACTGCATAAGGCCGAGCCTTCCACCCTTTACCAAGTATATAGATGCATTAATTAAATAAGAGATATTGTGATATCCCAACAAGTAAACATGTTCCAACAAGGAACAACATCTCCATGTTCAACAAGGAACAAACTTCATCTTCACCGCAACTAACAACGCTATAAGAGGGGCTGAGCAAAGCGGTAACATAGCCAAACAACGGTTTGCTAGGACAAGGTGGGTTAGAGGTTTGACATGGCAATTTGGGAGGCCGACAAGCAAATGGTAGGCATCGTAGCATTGGCATAGCAAAAGAGCGAGCAAACTAGCATAGCAAAGATAGAAGTGATTTCGAGGGTATGGTCATCTTGCACGAAATCCCGCAAGGAAGAAGAACGAGTCCATGAAGAAGACAAGCGGACGTAGTCGAACGAATCCTCACAACTCCGGAACGAAACCGAAGCTAACGAGAGAAGCAAACCGGAAAGAAGCAAACAACATAATAAACACACAAGCATAAACATGTCATGATGCACAAACAAGTATGATGCATGTCCGGTTTAATAAGGCATAGCATGGCAAAGTGCAACGAACAATACTACAAATTAAGTGGAGCTCAATATGCAACGAGTTGCATATGGATGGAACGCCACATCAATTATTTAGTTCTCTCTCGTTAAGGCTAACCAACAATATTAAATGTTGTTAAGCATGGCAAGAGGTGAAGCATAGTTAAACTAACAATTTAGGCAAGTTTAAATGAGGCCGGAACAACAAACAACAATTCCGGAAAATCCCCATATGTCATTTAGCAATTAAAGCAAACAACAATTTTAAACATTTTAATTGTTATTAACATGATGCGGATGACATATACAAGTTTTATGCAATTTTATGAAAACGTTGACATGAGCATGTTATGAAGCATTTGGTCGCCATGGCGGAACGAAAAGGGTGCCACGGCGGCGAAACAAAAATGGTGCCACGGCAACATATCCGAAAATGATGCCACGGCAACATATCGGTTCCGGTAGCTCACGGAGATACCGGTACAAAAGGAAGTGAGCGTGAGCGAGTCATGCAAGATGGTGGGTTGCTCCCGGCTACCGGGTTCCCACGGGATAGTGGCATGGAAACGAGTGACAATTCGGACACGGTGCAAACAAGTGGTACATCTCATACATGCAAGGGCATCTCATCACGGTCGTCTCGGGTTATACCTTCGAAGCGAGCATTTTCGGAGCGGGTCGAGATCGTCGAGGGAAGTAGACGTTCTCGTGATGTAGTGGAAGTAGTTGTACACGGCGTCGGTAGAGGAAGTAGTGGTTCACGGACGTCGTTGAAGTAGTCGTTCACAGCAACGGTAGAGGTACTCGCCATCTTGGCGACGGTAGTTGTACACAATCGAAGAGGAACTTGGCGCGTCCAAAATCGAGGATCATCATGTACTTGATGTTTCGGTCTGGGCAGCAAAACGTAGTCGAACTTGGCGTATCCGAAGGGGTACTTGGCGAACAACGGTCGTCGTGGTACTTGTGGCTCGTGTAACTCCACCGTTCGTTGCGTGAAGATAGTCCTACATGCACGTAGATGAACTTGACGGGTCCTGACGTCCCGGTACTTGGAATCCTCTCGGCCTTGACGATGCAGAAACGAAACATGATGGTGCGGTAGAGCAGCAGCGGGGTCGGACGCGGAGGCAGAGGATTGCCTTGGCGCTAGCGAGCAGGCAGGAGGTGCGCGACGGAGAAGGACGGCGGGGACAAGCGAGCTCATGGCTGCCGGCGAGCTTGACGAGGCCAAGGCGGTGAGGCGGGGCACTGCGGCCATGGAGGTCAACGCGCGCAGCCATGCGGTCGTCCTTCTGCTCGAGGCAGAGGTTGCAGGGGGCGACGACCACGGCCGGACTTGAGGACGGGGACGGCAACGCGAGGCGAGGAAGGCAGGGCCAACGGGAAGGTACAGAGGCTTGATACTTGCGGAGCAGAGGAGGCGAGGCGGACATGGCGTGTGGAAGGAGGCCGCGATGGCGGGCATCGCAGGAGGGGCGTTGGGGCGGCACTCGCCAGGGCGGAGATCGCGAGGAGGGGAAGAAGGCGCGGCGGCGTCCATGGCCTCGGCGAGCCGGTCGGGTGCGGGACTCCTGTGGCGCCATGGCGCTAACAGCGAGGAGATCGGGCGCTGCGTGCTAAGGGACATGAGGAGGCGATGGGGATCGGGCATTGGTACGAGGGGCACCTCGCTCCTCTCTGTGTGTGGGTGGCGACGTGAGAGGAGGAGAGGGAGACAAGCGAGAGGAGGGAGAAGCGTGGGGATGCTCTCCCTGGTGCGATGCGTGTGCGTGTGGCGGCGGCACGGGAGCGAGAGGGGGAGATCGATGGAGAGGGTCGGGGCCTAGGGTTAGGAAGGGTTTAGGTGGGCTTGGGCCATTTCGGTGGAGGGGGAAAAAACCAGGAGGCCTAGCAGGCTGGATTAAAAGAAAAGAAGGGGGAAATCCTTCTCTAATTACAGAAAAGAGATAGAAGCAAAAATATCTATTTGGAGGGCCAAATAAATACAAGTTGAGTTGAAAACTGGCATGGAGCTACTTTGACATATTTCAAAGTGCCACAACTGGAATTTAAGTATTTGGAGAAAGATCAAGACATAGAATATTTGAAAACGAGAGAGATTTAAAATGCAAGTTTGTTTCGATGGCTTCCAAATAAATGGAATATTTTGTTATAGCTCCCTTATATTGGGAGGGTATGTTATAAAGAGAAATCACCATTGTGAATACCCTCGATTTAAATAGATCAAAAGATCTATGCAATTTATTTAGTTGAGGTTTTAAAAAAAATTAAAGATATGATGGCATGATGACATGATGCAATGCAAGAGATGGCATGATGAATGCACAAACAAAACAAATCACACGATAAAACTCAAAATAGCTGGAAGTCTTCTGGAGCGTCGGTCTCGGGGCGTTACACCTGGGTGTCGAAAAACCCTAAATGATGAGACTATGATCTTGTTCCTTGACAAGAACCAACTTTTTGACCAAACTTTTTTCCTATTTAGAGCGAAACATGGCCCACAACGATGAGGC
Organism: Aegilops speltoides; assembly: GCA_021437245.1. Taxonomy (NCBI): domain Eukaryota; kingdom Viridiplantae; phylum Streptophyta; class Magnoliopsida; order Poales; family Poaceae; genus Aegilops; species Aegilops speltoides. The sequence continues at coordinate 191,900,795 of CM038147.1, forward strand.
CGGCGGTTCGGGCGGCAAGCAATTCTGGGAGCTGTCCCAGGAGATGGAGGAACAACCTCACCGCTATGAGGATGCCGCGGAAGACACCGATCCTGACTACACAACCCCTAGTGGCGTCGGGGATGACACCACTGATGGTGCCGCCGAGGATGCCACCACTGATGGTGCCACCGAGGATGCCACCACTGATGATGGCGGTGCATGCACAGATGGCAGCCAACCGAAGAGGCAATGGAAGGACCGGCGCCCGAACGCGCTCCGCACTGTCAAGGAGGAATTTACTCAAGTGAACTCCAACGGGCATCCAACGGAGCCCAAACATATAGTCAAGGGGTACTCGGTTTAGCTCGGGTGCATTCTCCGGAGCACCGCCTCGATCAACATCGAGAACCTTAGGCATAAGGACCGAGGGAATTTGCGCAATCTCCTCTTCACGAAGCTGCACGAACGATACAAGTTCCCCGCTGAATTTGAAAACACACGCCTCTTAGGGAATAAAGTGAACAGTGCCGCCCTCACGAGGATGAGCATGGCCCTGTCTACTTGGAGAAGCGCAGTGAAGAGAATGATTGAGAAAGGTGATAGTTATGAGAAGATCAAGGCGAAAAATCCTTCGATCAGCGAAAATGACTACAAGGAGTTTAAGATCAAGTGCGAGAGCAGTGCAACCTCCGAATCAAGTCAGTGGGGGAAAGAAATGCGAGAGTTGAACTTAGGGGAACACAAACTCGGTCCCGGCAGTTACAGAGTGGCGGAGCCTATATGGGACAAGGAGGACGTGGAGCGTGCCGAGCAAGGCCTACCGCCCCGCTTCGAGAAATACAACAATGACAAGCAGACCAGGAACTATGTCAGGTGCCGGTACAAGGAGGACCCGATAACAAAGGAGCTTACCACGGATCCGAAGACCAGGGCGCTTAAGCTTGTTCTGGCGAAGGAGACTGAAAGCAGTAGCGCGGGGTCGTCTCAGAGCACCCATGCTTGGGAAAGCACTCTAAATAGGGCGTTGAACGTAATGAAAAACAAGGCTAAGCTCAGTAAGCCGTCGTCAGCTGGTCGTGTGGCCGGCAAAGGCTTGTCCACAAAATGGTTGTCATAATATACCGCTGGTGAGCGAAAGGAGAAAAAGACCAGCTCGGAAAGCCAGTCGCGCGAGGTTCAAGAACTCAAGGCATAAGTGGTGCGGATTCCGGAGATTATCCAAGAGCAAGTGCAACAACAACTGGGATCGACGCTCACCGGCATTATGCCTACCTTGATTCATGGGCTGACGACGTGGATTGCGGGTGGCCAACAGGGGCCACCCCCGATTCCCAGCTTCACGGCCAACAACTCGCGCAACGTGCATGCGGCGCCATTGGTGTCTCCGGCGGCGGCGGTATTGGTGTCTCCGACGCCGGCACGGCCGGCATTGGAGCTTAATGCACCCGGGTGTACGCCGGCCGGCACCTCGGTAGCAAGTGGCCCCTCCATCAGTTGCCCGCCCGCTGTTGGCGGTGCCTCGACATTAGCCTAGCTCGACACCATCATCACGGTAACTAATTAAGCCTCTCGGCCGAGGACTTCATCTCCTTTTGCCTTTGACTGTGCATCCCTGACGCCCTACATGTTTTCGCAGGGCGCCGCCGACGTTCCGTGCACTCTCCTGCACTTCGTGAACAACGAGTTGGTCGATGTCGCCAAGGGCAATATCGTTCAACCGGGCAACCCCGCGTTCCACGGTAAACCGATGCCACCCACCATGTATAGGGTTCAACTGGTTCGGGTGCTGCCAGGCTGCGACAAGTTGTTACCTCCGATTCGACCTGCTGGGGCCGACGAAGATGATCTGATGACCCTCAGCGCCTGCCTAAGCTGGCCCCTGCTTTGGCCGAAGAGCCAGATTCGTTTGGGGGCGGGGGACACCACCCCAAAGACAACACCGCCAGTCGTGCCGGCGCCAAGCCATGGCAAGACCGCCGCAACGCTACCGGACATGTCGGACATCCCTATGGCACAGGATCCGAACATGCATATGGCACAGGATCTGGACAACAACGACAACGACGACGGCCGTACATTTAGCAACGTCGATAAGTACTTTGCCGAACATGGGTACGATGACGAATTCTGCGGGCCTCTTTCTCAAGAACCCAACCCTACAAAAGACAACCGCGGTCTAGCTGGTACGGCGGAGAAAACCAATTGCAACAGGCGTCGTCTGGTGTTCAGTTCTTAGGAGACGCCTCCAGCTACCGACTTCACCGAGCCTCAGATAGTCGAGGTGCCAAATATTATCAGCCCCAACACACTCAAGAAGGCGGTCTATGAGCAGAACTCGGTCCCATTACAACAAAAGAAGAAGGGACGGAAAAGAAAGAGTAACAAGGGTGCGAGCCAGCCGGCACCGAGTAAGATCCGTGCTCAGGACGGGCCACCTTCACCTAAGGATATCTCGAGGAGGGTGCATGTGGCGGGTAGGGCGATGCTACCGACAAATATGCTCAATGCTGCAACCGGTGCTATGCGGGGTCTGCATGACAGTGTTCTTTCTTTGGAGAAGCGGCGTCTCAGAGAGAATGATGTGGCATACCCGGTTTTCGTGGCCAAGGTGCGAGAGGGCAAGGGCTTTGTGGATGGCCCCATCGGGGTACGATCGTCTCCGCGGTTTGATGACATCTTTGCTATGTTTAACCTTCATCCGCTGCACTACACCTTCGTTCGGCTGTTTTCACGAGTATGGAGATGCGGATCATTAGAGACAAGACCCGGACATCGTGATAGTCGACCCCTTCTACATGCGTGCCAAGAACTTGTGCAGCGCTGGGGACCGGCATGTCGCGAGTTCTTACCTCGAAGGCGTCATTCTGGCAAACCTAGATAAGGATAACTTCCTCATGCCTTACTTTCCCGAGTAAGTCATCCCCTAACCGCCCAGTAACATATGATTTCTTATATTTCAATCTTTTTTTTCTAACATTCCGTGTTCTGTGCAGTGACAAACATTGCACACTCATCCTCTTAAGCTCGAAATATTCCATGGCCACGTATTTCGACCCGGACCGTGACTCCAAGATAGACTACACAAATATCAAGAAAGTTCGATGATGTCAAGAAAGTTCTTGATGATGTTCTCCCCGGCTACGCCAAATCTGGAGGCACCTTCGCCAAGCCAGTTCGCAGGCAGTACGGCGCGCACGTGTTTGCCCACAATACAAAGTTCTCCTGCGTCAAGCAGCCGCCTAGTGGTCACAAGGATGCCTACTACGCCCTCCATCACATGCGGGCGATCGTACAGGACCTTAATCACCTTCTGCTACCAGATAATCTCAAAGATTGGGCCGCGAGCTTGTCGGCAATCCAGGACGCGGACATCAGACAAGAATTCTTTCGCATCCAGTCGGAGTTTGCGGAAATTATCCATCAAGATGTCCTTTGTACCTCGGGGCAGTTCTACCTCAGATATCAACCGTCCAACAGTGAGATAGACACAACGCTACAAACGCAGGCTGACAACGCCTGCGATTTCATGACCATCACGACAGACGGCAGCTTCATCCACGCTCCGGTCCCATGAGTCGAGTCGAAAGTAGTGATGCTATGTGTAGTTCTGAAACATTGATTAGCTCATGTTGTAATTAAACTTTAATGAACTTGTATGTCTCTTTGGTTTGGACAGTTGTTCAACTTAGATGTAATCGATGCTATTTATTAGTAGGACCATGAATCGTGCTATTAATGTCTTGCTTTTCTCTTCCGATCCTTTTGTTGCATACTTATATATTGCTTATGTATTGTCTATTGTTTGGCTTGTGCATAGAGATGCCGTCGTGTCGTAGGTACAAGGGTAAGGTTCCCTGAGTCTCGACGGCCGGGAGGAGTGTCGGAGACAGGTTCACCGTTCAGCGATAATGATTACAAAGGGTACACCACTAGGGCGGAGGCGGAATCTAGATATGCCCGCGATCTAGCGGGAGAGAGGAGGGAGCGTTGGAGGAACCGGATGAAGACCGGTTTCATCGCGATGATGCTCATCGTGATGACCGCAACTCTCTTCTATGTGATGGTAGTTTAGATGATCGATATCGACTTGTAATGTGAAGACAAACTCGCTAATGGCGGTCTCGAGACTTGTAATGTTCTATCTTTGTTCGGTCTTTTGAATTCGGAGACTAATATGATGAATTGTATTCGGAGACTAATCTTCTATTGTATTCGATGAATCTGCTGTTGCTGTGTGGTGTTGTCTAAATTCTGTCCAATAATATATTTTGTAACCTGTGAAAATATCAGAAAAGAAAAAAATCCCTAATATTCATACTAGTGGCGCACCACACAAGACACTAATGGTGCACTGTGATAATCACACTAATGGCGCATCAACCACTGGTGCGCCATTAGTATGCCAAAGCACATGGGTACATATGGCCTCCTGGGAGGAATTCTAATGGCGCACTGTGGGCAATACTAATGGCGCACTACGTGGTGCACCATTAGAACACCAGATACTAATGGTGCACCAGTGGTGCGCCATTAGAATTTAATTCTAATGGCGAGATGCTAGTGGCGCACCAGTAGTGCGCCATTAGTAGGCAAAACTGGTGCGCCACTAGCATGCCTTTTCCTAGTAGTGCACCCATATCACATAAGCCATGATAACAATGATCTCCTATTTTAACAGAAATACCAGGCATGCCTACGATAGGTCTATGTATCTTAGTATCTGGTCTAGCAATATTAGCAGTCTCACCACAGAAATAAATAACATGCCCATCTAAATCATCATCCAAGAGATCTTTAACCATAGCAATACTAGGTTCAGCTTTGATATGCTCAGGAGGTGTATAAGTCCTAGTATTACTCTTACAAACAACAGTCGAAGTTTTAACATTATCCTTTATCCTAACAGGAAAAGGAGGTTTCTCAACATAAGTAGTAGGAACAATAGGATCACTATAGGTGACAGTCTTTTCTTCAACTGTAATAGGTGCAACTACTTTCACTTCAACGGGAGGATTATATTTAAACCATTTCTCCTTAGGGAGATCAATGTGAGTAGCAAAAGATTCACAGAAAGAAGCTACTATCTCAGAGCCAAGTCCATAATTAGCGCTAAATCCACGAAAAGCATCGGTATCCATAAAAGATTTAACACAATCGAACTTAGGTGTCATACGACTCCTTACCATCATCGAACCCCGCCTTGAGTTGCGTTTAATTCTTTCCAATAAGTCCCATTTGAAATCAATAGTCTTCACATATAAGAACCAAAGACAGAAGTATCGAGCAGGTTGCGATCATTGAGAGAAAGCCGAGCATAAAATTTTGAATAATCATTTCTCTGGAGAGCTCATGATTGGGGCATGAATATAACATTGATTTAAGCCTCCCCCAAGCTTGAGCGATGCTTTCTCCTTCGCGAGGCCAGAAATTATATATGTAATTACGATCACGATGAACAAGAAGCATAGGATAGAACTTCTGGTGAAATTCCAACTTCATTCGTTTATAATTCCAAGATTCCATATCATCACATAGCCTATACCATGTCAATGCATCCCCCTTCAAAGATAAAGGGAAGACCTTCCTTTTGACAACATCATCAGGAATACCTGCAAGCTTAAATAATCCACAAACTTCATCCACAAAGATAAGGTGTAAATCGGGATGCAATGTTCCATCTCCTGCAAATGGATTAGCAAGCAGTTTCTCTATCATACCCGAAGGAATCTCAAAGTAAATATTTTCAGAAAGTTCAGTAGGTTGAGGAGCAACTCTTTGCTCTTCTGATCGGGGTGAAGATACCACGAACAAGCCCCTCAAAGGATTACTTCCATAGTGACAAGTAACAGAAAATTTTAGCACACTAAATAAATGTTTCCTTACAAAGTTCCACTCACCAAAAGCACTACACTCCCCGGCAACGGCGCCAGAAAAGAGTCTTGATGACCCACAAGTGTAGGGGATCTATCGTAGTCCTTTCGATAAGTAAGAGTGTCGAACCCAACGAGGAGCAGAAGGAAATGATAAGCGGTTTTCAGTAAGGTTTTCTCTGCAAGCACTGAAATTGTAGGTAATAGATAGTTTTGTGATAAGATAAATAGTAACGAGTAACAAGTAAATAAAGTGCAGCAAGGTGGCCCAATCCTTTTGTAGCAAAGGATAAGCCTGGACAATTTCTTATAATGAGAAAGGAGCTCCCGAGGACACATGGGAATTATCGTCAAGCTAGTTTTCATCACGCTCATATGATTCGCCTTTGGTACTTTGATAATTTGATATGTGGGTGGACCAGTGCTTGGGTACTGCCCTTACTTGGACAATCATCCCACTTATGATTAACCCCTATTGCAAGCATCCGCAACTACAAAAGAAGTATTAAGGTAAACCTAACCACAACATTAAACATATGCATCCAAATCAGCCCCTAACGAAGCAACACATAAACTAGGGTTTAAGCTTCTGTCACTCTAGCAACCCATCATCTACTTATTACTTCCCAATGCCTTCCTCTAGGCCCAAATAATGGTGAAGTGTCATGTAGTCGACATTCACATAACACCACTAGAGGAAAAGAAAACATACATCTCATCAAAATATCGAACGAATACCAAATTCACATGACTACTAATAGCAAGACTTCACCCATGTCCTCAGGAACAAACGTAACTACTCACAAAGCATATTCATGTTCATAATCAGAGGAGTAATAATATGCATTAAGGATCTGAACATATGATCTTCCACCAAGTAAACCAATTAGCATCAACTACAAGGAGTAATCAACACTACTAGCAACCCACATGTACCAATTTGTGGTTTTGAAACAAGATTGGATACAAGAGATGAACTAGGGTTTTGAGAGGAGATAGTGCTGGTGAAGATGTTGATGGAGATTGACCCCCTCCCGATGAGAGGGTCGTTGGTGATGATGATGGTGATGATTTCCCCCTCTCGGAGGGAAGTGTCCCTGACAGAACAGCTCTACCGGAGCTCTAGATTGGTTTCGCCAAGGTTCCGCCTTGTGGTGGCAGAGTTTCGTCCCGTAAGCTTGCCCATGATTTTTTCCAGGGTAAAAGCCTTCATATAGCAGAAGATGGACACTAGGGGGCCACCAGGGGGCCCAGGAGACAGGGGCACGCCCAGTAGGGGTGGGCGCGCCCCCCACCCTCCTGGCCAGGGTGTGGGCCCCCTGATGTATTTCTTCCGCTCAATAATTTTATTATTTCCAAAAACAGGTTTCGTGGAGTTTGAGGATTTTTGCAGCGGTCTGCGAATAGGTTTCAATGTTTGCTCCTTTTCGGCCGAATTCATCTTTGGCATTCCCCCTCTTCATGGTAAACCTTGTAAAATAAGAGAGAATAGCCATAAGTATTGAGATATAATGTGTAACAACAGCCCATAATGCAATAAATATTGATATAAAAGCATGATGCAAAATGGACGTATCAGGCCCTCTCGGTAATGCACATCACTATAAGCCTGCAAGCAATGTGAATAATGAGTTATTTGCGGCATGATACATTACATAACGAGTAAAGAGACTTGCCGGTAACGAGATTGAACTAGGTATTGAGATACCGACGATCGAATCTCGGGCAAGTAACATACCGATGACAAAAGGAACAACGTATGTTGTTATGCGGTTTGACCGATAAAGATCTTCGTAGAATATGTGGGAGCCAATATGAGCATCCAGGTTCCGCTATTGGTTATTGACCGGAGACGTGTCTCGGTCATGTCTACATAGTTCTCGAACCCGTAGGGTCCGCACGCTTAAAGTTCGGTGATGATTTATGTTATGAGTTATGTGTTTTGATATACCGAAGGTAGTTCAGAGTCCCGAATGAGATCGGGGACATGACGAGGAGTCTCGAAATGGTCTAGACATAAAGATCGATATATTGGACGACTATATTCGGACATCGGAAAGGTTCCGAGTGATTCGGGTATTTTTCGGAGTACCGGAGAGTTACGGGAATTCGCCGGGGAATACATGGGCCTTATTAGGCCATACGGGAATAGAGGAGAGAAGCCAAAAGGAAGGAGGCGCGCGCCCCCCCTCTGGTCCGAATTGGACAAGGGGTGTAGCCCCCTTTTCCTTCTCCCTCTCCCCATCTTTCCTTCTCTCCTACTCCAACATGGAAAGGAGGAGTCCTACTCCTAGTGGGAGTAGGACTCCCCCCATGGCGCGCCCTCCTCCTTGGCCGGCCGCCTTCCCCCTTGCTCCTTTATATACGAGGGCAGGGGGTACCCTAGAACACACAAGTTGATCTGTTGATCTCTCCCAGCCGTGTGCGGTGCCCCCCTCCACCATATTCCACCTCGGTCATATCGTAGCGGTGCTTAGGCGAAGCCCTGCGTCGGTAGCAACATCATCATCGTCATCACACCGTCGAGCTGATGGAACTCTCCCGTGAAGCTTTGCTGGATCGGAGTTCGTGGTACGTCATCGAGCTGAACGTGTGTTGAACTCGGAGGTGTCATACGTTCGGTACTTGGATCGGTCGGATCGTGAAGACGTACGACTACATCAACCGCGTTGTGCTAACGCTTCCGCTTTCGGTCTACGAGGGTACGTGGACAACACTCTCCCCTCTCGTTGCTATGCATCGCCATGATCTTGCTTGTGCGTAGGAATTTTTTTGAAATTACTACGTTCCCCAACAAAGGGTTGGTACTAAAGCCCATGACCTTTAGTCCCGGTTCGCGAGTCCCGGTTCGCTCGCGAACCGGGACAGATGGGGCTCCACGTGGCCGTTACGGCTTGCCCAAGCAGGAGGGCCTTTAGTCCTGGTTGGTAACACCAACCGGGACCAAAGAGCATCCACGCGTTAGTAGTTCAGAGGCTGAGGTTTTTGTTTTTTTAAGGGGGGGGGGGGGTTGGGGGTTTTGGAGGGTTAATTTAATTAGGGTTTCATATATTGTGTTAGCTAGATAATAGAGAGAAGTGACATCTCTTATCTCCGTGCTTGGTTGACGCTACGTACTATACGTATAGAGGACTTGACACGCTAGCTATTAAGAGATTGAAGGAAACCATTAAGTACAGAAGATCATCATGAACATATACAGAGATAAGTGATCGACCTCTCCTTCTCTGAGAGACTGGTCGAACAACAAGTTTTCCTATATCTATCCGACGCTACTAGCTACATATATACAATATAAGATCTATTACAATCCTTAAAGTCTGAAGTCAAGTGCCACATGGTATTGTCCGGCTTTCTTGATGACGTGGTCAAGAAAGAATCCTGACAATTCCTCTTGAATTGCTTTTATGCGATCATGTGGTAGGAGCTCATCCCGCAACTGCCAGATCTAAATCGAAGAAGAGGGTCAATACATGTGTATAAATGAAACTCAACACAAATGATGGTAATAAAATACAATTGTGAATATTTTTGCTTACGCGCTTGATATTGTTTATCAGTGTAGCCCCGCTTATTCTTGGCCGTCTTGTTGTAGATGAACTCGCAAACGTAGTATCCACATAAATTATTTCCTTGTTCCTGCCACAAGCGCTTTATGAGAAATAGAGGTCAATCAAACTGATAAGCTACAATCAAAGGGAGATGCGTGAAACTAGGTAGTAGTACTTACTTTTGGTTGTTTAAATGTCAGCTCGGTCGGCGGTCCCGAAGAAATTGTGGTGAACTTTTTCCAAACTTTGTCAGACAAAGAAAATAATTACTTGATATCGGGAAATGAACAAAGTTGCTGATATGGTGCGATAATGATTGATTGAACTTACTTCTGGAGCATTCCAGTCATGTCCGCATAGTCCTCGGGATCTTTTTGTCTCGAGTCTAAGACAATTACTTCTCCCTTCTCAAGCTTAATCACTAGGAGAATAAAGTGGAAGCTGCGCACGCATGCACACTCATCAGTTACATGACTATAACCTCGAGTAGTAAGGGAAACCGAATACGCACAAGACAAGACAGTAACACTCACTTGAAGTTGTAAGGAAAGAGTATTTTATCTTTGGTTTGATTTTTGAGCAACGATTTGAGCAAGTTCTCCTTGATCTCTTCGGCTTTGTGTTTGACCGTGTATTCATGTATGACATTTGGGTTAATGAACCCAATGTCATAGATTTGTGCTTTTCTGCATTCGACGATCTTCAATCTGCATAATATAGTGAGGGTAATTATATATACATGCAATGAAAGAGATGAGCTACATTTATAGAGACTTAATTATAGAAAGTAGTACTTACAAACAGTAGCAAGCCACAAGTTATTTGTCGAGGGCCTTTTGATTGTAGAACTGGAAAAACCTTGACGACCCTCGACCCCTCGACGACCCTTGACCCCTCGACGACCCTTGACCCTTGACCCTCGACCCCTCGACGATCCTCGACCCTCGACCACTCGACGACCCTCGACCCTCGACCCCTTGACCCTCGAACCTCGACGACCCTCGACCCTCTACCCTAGTTCCCGACACCCTAGTTCCCGACACCCGCATTCCCGATAAAAAATAAGAAGAGGAGAAGAAGAAAAAAAAAAGAGAAGAAGAAGAAGAAGAAAAAATAGAAGAAAAAAAGGGAGAAGAAGAAGGAACATAGGAGAAGAAGAAAAAATAGAAAATTTTCTATTTTGCCTTCTTCTCCTCTATTCCTTCTTGTTCTCCTCTTTTTTTCTTCTTCTTCCTCTTCTTATTTTTTCTCCTCTTCTTCCCTTCTTCTTCTCCTTCTTCCTCTTCTTATTTTCCTTTTTCCTCTCCTTTTTCTTCCTTCTTCCTCTTTTCCATACATATAAAAAATACATCTAAAAAAATACATATGTATAAAAAATACATCTACAAAAATACATACATATGAACAAATCATATGAACAAAAAGCATATGAACAATGCATATCATCAACATCATCATATGAACAAATCATATGAATATGAACAGAAAAATCACATGAACAAATCATATGAATATAAGCAAGACTTATGAAATCAAAGGGGCCGGCGGCCGGACCGTAGCGCGGGGCGGCACGGTGACGGCAAGGCGTTAACGGCGATGACGTCGGGAAAGGCGGCGCGCAGCGGCGGCGACGTCGGTGGCGAGCAGCGGCAGCGACGACGGCGCTGCGACGGCGACAGTGGGGCGGCGGCGGGCAAGCGGTGGGCGTCGAGGAGGGCGGGGCGTTGGGGGACTGCGATGAAAACTAAAAATTTTCACATGTCTTGCTTATATACTCTAAGCATTGGTCCCGGTTCGTGGCATCAACCGGGACCAATACTTTAGTCGGTTGGTGCCACCAACCGACCAAATCCTCGCTTCCCCCCTTTGGGCTCTTGAAAAGACCTTTGGTCCCGGTTGGTGGCACCAAGCCGGACTAAAGGAGGGGCATTGGTCCCGGTTGGTACCACGAACCGGTACCAATGCACACCATTAGTCCCGGTTGGTGCCACCAACCAGGACAAAAGGCCTTGTGCTGCCCGCGTCAGGGCCAAAAGTTTAGTCCCACCTTGCTAGTTGAGAGAGCTCGACAGTGGTTTATAAGCGCTGTTGCGCGCACCCTCTCGAGCTCCTCTCAACTACAGGCTTTCGGGCCTAACCTCTATCACGTTGTGCCTATGGGCCTACTGGGCCTGCTGTGGGCCTGAATCCTGGCCCATGGTTGGGTTTCTAGTTGTATTCAGGCCGTGGTGGCCCAGTAGGTGGCACTTTTTTATTTTTTTGTTTTCTTTTTTGCTTTATTTATTTTATTTTGTTTCTAGTTACAGCAAAATACTTACTAGTTTTTCATGTAATTCTTTTTGCTTTTAGGTAATAAAAATTATAAAGTTTCTATTAGTGCCATTTGTCTTCTAATTTGAATAGTTTAAATTTGAATTTTTTGAAATTTGTGTGTGTCACTAGTTTTTGAATAACTTTACTATAAAAATAGATTTTCGAGTGATTCTTTTTCCTGCTATTTAATATTACTGTGTTTTAACATTATATTTAAAAACAGATTTTGTCATTTTAGTTTCTAACAAAAAAATTCCTTATGATAATTCTTTTTGCTATTAAAGTTTCTAACAAAAAAATTCTTTATGAAAATTATTTTTGCTTTTAATGTTTTGAACAGAAAATACTTTGATAATTTTTGTTGCATAAGTTTTATATAATTATAGTTTCAATAATACTAGAGGTTTATAAAAGTTTTTTAGTTGATTCCATTTGCTATTGGAGTTTTATAAAAGCTTTGTGGTTGATTCTTTTTGCTATTGAAGGATATTATAGTTTTGTTTTAGTTCATAATAGAATATTTTAATTGATTATTTTTAGTTCATTCTTTTTGCTATTAGTTTATTCTTTTTGCTATTAGTTCATTCTTTCAGCTAAATGACCCTTAAATTGAAAAGCACTACAAATGAACTCTGAAAAGATTGAAAGTTGGCATGGTATCATCATTTCACCCACACAGCATGTGCTAAAAAGTTGAGAGGGTTACGACAAAAACTGGATGCACTTTGTGTACAAAATAGACAATCTCTTTGGAAATATTAGGGTTTTGGACGAAAACTCATCTGCTACAAAGGGATTTCATTTGTTCACATGTAACTGCAGTGATATTCTAGATCAAAGGCATCATCATAATAATTGTGGATAGAAAGTCTTCACTTTTTATTCGCTTGTGTCCTTTGCTTATTGCACCATAACCATGGATAATCTTCATCGTTTAACAAGATGCTTGGGTCAGCCTTGACTTTGAAGGGAGGAATTTCATGAAAATTTTCATAATCTTCAGATATGTCTGTCTTGCCCTCCAATTCCACGATGTCTCTTTTTCCTGAAAGAACTATGTGGCACTTTGGCTCATCGTATGATGTATCCGCTTCCTTATATTTTCTTTTTCTTGGTTTGGTAGACATGTCCTTCACATAGAAAACCTGCGCCACATCATTATTTAGGACGAATGGTTTTTCTGTGTACCCTAGATTGTTTAGATCCACTGTTGTCATTCCGTATTGTGGGTCTACCTGTACCCCGCCTCCTGACAGATTGACCCATTTGCACTTAAACAAAGGGACCTTAAAATCATGTCCACAATCAAGTTCCCATATGTCCACTATGTAACCATAATATGTGTCCTTTCCCCTCTTGGTTGCTGCATCAAAGTGTACACCACTGTCTTGGTTGGTGCTCTTTTGATCTTGGGCGATCGTGTAAAATGTATTCCCATTTATCTCGTATCATTTGTAAGTCATTACAGTCGAAGATGGTTCCCTCGCCAACGAGTACAACTCATCGAAAATAGTGTTGTCACCCCTGAGACGTGTTTGCAACCAACTGCCGAAAGTCCTGACGTGTTCACATGTAATCCGGTCATCACACTGGTCCGGGTGTTTGGAGCGCAGAATGTTCTTGTGTTCATCGACATACGGGGTCACCAAGGTAGAATTCTGTAGAACTGTGTAGTGTGCTTGAGACCAAGAATGCCCGTCCCTACATATTATTGAGTCCCCTCCTAGCGTGACTTTTCCACTCAGTCTCCCCTCAAACCGCGATTGAGGGAGACCTATCTTCTTAAGGTCAGGAATGAAGTCAACACAAAACCCAATGACATCCTCTGTTTGATGGCCCATGGAGATGTTTCCTTCTGGACTAGCACGGTTATGGACATATTTTTTAGGACTCCCATGAACCTCTCAAAGGGGAACATATTGTGTATAAATACAGGGCCCAGAATGACAATATCGTCGATTAGATGAACTAGGACGTGTGTCATGATATTGAAGAAGGATGGTGGGAACACCAACTCGAAACTGACAAGACATTGCGCCACATCACTCCTTAACCTTGGTAGGATTTCTGGATTGATCACCTTATGAGGGATTGCATTGAGGAATGAACATAGCTTCACAATGGCTAATCGAACATTTTCCGGTAAGCCCCCTCAGTGCAATCGGAAGCATTGCATCATAATCACATGGCAATCATGAGACTTTAGGTTCTGGAACTTTTTCTTTGCCATATTTATTATTCCCTTTATATTCGATGAGTAGCCAGACGGGACCTTCATACTAAGCAGGCATTCAAAGAAGATTTCCTTCTCTTCTTTGGTAAGAGCATAGCTGGCAGGACCTTCATACTACTTTGGAGGCATGTCGTCTTTTTCGTGCAAACGTTGCAGGTCGTCCCGTGCCTCCGGTGTATCTTATATCTTCCCATACACGCCCTAGAAGCCTAGCAGGTTCACGCAAAGGTTCTTCATCACGTGCATCACGTCGATTGAAGAGCGGACCTCTAGGTCTTTCCAGTAGGGTAGGACCCAAAATATAGATTTATTCTTCCACATGGATGCGCGTTCCTTAGCATCATTCAGAACAGATACTCCGCCGGGACCCTTTCCGAAGATTACTTTTAAATCATTGACCATAGCAAGTACGTGATCACTAGTACGCATGGCGGGCTTCTTCCGGTAATCTGCCTCGCCTTTGAAATGCTTGCCTTTCTTTCGAAGAAATCGACAATGCCCCAGGTACACATTCTTCATGCATTTGTCCAGGTATATACTTTCGGTGTCATCTAAACAATGCGTGCATGTGTGGTATCCCTTGTTTGTCTGTCCTAAAAGGTTACTGAGAGCAAGCCAATCATTGATGGTTACAAACAGCAACACATGCAGGTCAAATTCCTCATGTTTGTGATCATCCCACACACGTACACCATTTCCAATCCACAGCTGTAAAAGTTCTTCAACTAATGGCCTTAGGTACACATCAATGTCGTTGCCGGGTTGCTTAGGGCCTTGGATGAGAACTGGCATCAAAATGAACTTCCGCTTCATGAACATCCAAGGAGGAAGGTTATAGATACATAGAGTCACGGGCTAGGTGGTGTGATTGCTGCTCTGCTCCCCAAAAGGATTAATACCATCTGCGCTTAAACCAAACCATATGTTCCTTGCGTCACCTGCAAACTCCTCCTAGTACTTTCTCTCGATTTTTCTCCACTGCAACCCGTCAGCGGGTGCTCTCAACTTCCCGTCTTTCTTACGGTCCTCTCTGTGCCATCGCATCAACTTGGCATGCTCTTTGTTTCTGAATAGGCGTTTCAACCGTGGTATTATAGGAGCATACCACATCACCTTGGCAGGAACCCTCTTCCTGGGGCACTCGCCGTCAACATCACCAGGGTCATCTTGTCTGTTCTTGTACCGCAATGCACCGCATACCGGGCATGCGTTCAAATCCAGACGATCATGTGCAGTAGAGGATGCAGTCATTAGGGCATGCATGTATCTTCTGCTGAAAGCACAAGTGCTCCCTGGGTGATTTTAGTAATTTATGTTAACATATCTCTTGGTGGACTAATACTTTTATATAGTATGTTTCAGATAATTTCAACAGTGAAGTGGCATGGACTAGAGGATGTGGAACCCCTTCAAGATGCTAAGGACAAAGGATTGGCTCAATCTCAAAGCACAAGACTCTACATTTCACTTTTAGTGATCCAAGATCACATTGAATCTATAGGAAAAGCCAATACTATCAAGAGGGGATGAGGTGTTGCTTAATGGCTTGTTTGCTCGAAGTGCTTAGTGATATGCTCCAAAGCCCTCAACCACTTTCTCACATCCACATATGTCCCAAACCAAAAGTCAAACTCGGCCCTACCAAACCTTTCTACCCGGCGCCACCGAGTTCTCATGACATAGCCACTGCTACAAAACCCTAATCAAGTCAGTCTCACCGATAGGGATCTCGGTCTTACCGAGATGGGATTGTAATCTCTTTCTGTATGTCCATTACCAAAATCGGTCACACCAAGTTTGTGTAATCGGTCCTATCGAGATTACAATGCAAACTCTCTGTTCCTTTTCGTAACGTTTCGGTCTAACCGAGATGAGCGAATCGGTCCTACCGAGTTTGCCTGACCAACCCTTTGTGTGTCTATTACCAAAATCGGTCCCACCGAGTTTATGCGATCGGTCTCACCGAGATTACGTTATGCCCTAACCCTAACCATATCGGTTCCACCGAGTTGACATGTCGGTCCCACCAAAAATCCTAACGGTCACATTATTTACTAAATTGGTCCGACTGAGTTTCACGATTCGGTCCCACCGAGTTTGGTAAGTTGTGTGTAATGGTTAGATTTTGTGTGGAGGCTATATATACCCCTCCACCCACTCTTCATTCATGGAGAGAGCCATCAGAACATGCCTACACTTCCAACATACATTTTCTGAGAGAGAACCACCTACACTTGTGTTGTGGTCAAGATATTCCATTCCTACCACATAAATCTTGATCTCTAGCCTTCCCCAAGTTGCTTTCCCCTCAAACCTTCTTTCCACCAAATCCAAATCCTGTGAGAGAGAGTTGAGTGTTGGGGAGTCTATCATTTGAAGCACAAGAGCAAGGAGTTCATCATCAACACACCATTTGTTACTTCTTGGAGAGTGGTGTCTCCTAGATTGGCTAGGTGTCACTTGGGAGCCTCCGTCAAGATTCTGGAGTTGAACCAAGGAGTTTGTAAGGGCAAGGAGATCGCCTACTTCGTGAAGATCTACCCTAGTGAGGCAAGTCCTTCGTGGGCGACGGCCATGGTGGGATAGACAAGGTTGCTTCTTCGTGGATCCTTCGTGGGTGGAGCCCTCCGTGGACTCGCGCAACCGTTACTGTCGGTGTCAAAACCGGCGGATCTCAGGTAGGGGTCCCGAACTCTGCGTCTAGGCGGATGGTAACAGGAGACAAGGGACACGATGTTTTTACCCAGGTTCGAGCCCTCTCGATGGAGGTAAAACCCTACTCCTACTTGATTGATATTGATGATATGGGTAGTACAAGAGTGGATCTACCACGAGATCAAGGAGGCTAAACCCTAGAAGCTAGCCTATGGTATGATTGTTGTCGTGTCCTACGGACTAAAACCCTCCGGTTTATATAGACACCGGAGGGAGCTAGGGTTACACAGAGTCGGTTACAATGGTAGGAGATCTACATATCCGTATTGCCAAGCTTGCCTTCCACGCCAAGGGAAGTCCCATCCGGACACGGGACGAAGTCTTCAATCTTGTATCTTCATAGTCTTGGAGTCCGGCCGATGATGATAGTTCGCTATCCGGACACCCCTAGTCCAGACTCCTCGGTAGCCCTGAACTAGGCTTCAATGACAACGAGTCCGGCGCGCATATTGTCTTCGGCATTGCAAGGCGGGTTCCTCCTCCGAATAATTCATAGAAGATTGTGAACACCAGGATAGTGTCTGGCTCTGTAAAATAAATTCCACATACCACCGTAGAGAGAATAATATTTACACAAATTCAATCTGCTGACGTATTTTGTGGCGTGACGTCACACCACTACCAAGCCTTTACTCGAATTGTTTTTATTATACCACCTCAGCGCGTTTAGCGAAGCGGTTTCCTTAGCACATCTTGTCGAAGCAGAGATCGTGTTCCCCTTATTCCGGGATTGCCATCAATACGGACGTGGGTAACCCAACCGCGCCATTGATTGCGGCGCTTGGGAGATAAGCGAGTTTTACCAGGCCAGTAGGGACGCATAGTTTCATCCGTCCATATATAAGGGGATAAGGATCCACCTTTTTTACCTATGCCTTCTTCCTCCTTTGCTTATCCATCTCCGCGCACTCGAGCTCCAACGCCCAAGTCCGCACATCTCACCTCGACCTTCTCCAGCCATGTCCGGAGCGGGAGGCAAGTGGATGGCCTCCTCCGTTACGGAGGGGCACATTGAGAAGCTGCGCAGCGCCGGATATCTGTCCAGCGACATCGCGCATCGGCTCCCCGACGAGGGGCAGCTCATCCCACCCCCAGGCCCCATGAGAGGGTGGTATTCCTTCCCCATTTCCTCCGTGGACTGGGCATCCCACTCCACCCCTTTGTCCGGGGGCTCATGTACTACTACGGCCTAGATTTCCACGATCTGGCCCCAAATTTCATCCTCAATATCTCGGCGTTTATCGTCGTGTGCGAGGCCTTCCTCTGCATCCAGCCCCACTTCGGCTTGTGGCTAAAGTGTAGCGACCCGACCTCAGACGGTCAAGTCTCTGTGCTTAAGTGTCATCCCTGGATCGGTATGCTGACACACACAGTACTCCAGGATTTATAATAGAGGTAAATTACATGTATAAAGTAACGTAAATACTATTACCTCAATCCAAAATAGCGGAAGCAACAAGGTTGTGGATTCCCATCAACACCAACGGCAAAGTTGAGTATAGGAAATCGTAACCCTAACGTATCACTTACTCATCGTAAGATCCTACAACATGAGACGTTGCAGCCACAGAGGGTCAGTACATTGAATGTACTGGCAAATTCACACCATAGAGCAATGATGAAAAAGGCTATCACTACATGCATATTTGGCTGGTGGAAAAGCTCTATGGTTATAATGTTTTTTTGCGAAAAGCCAATTTTTCCCTACTACAAAGGAATAAATTTATTTAACTATCATTGTGGTTGTTAAACATTGAGAATGGTTGACAGCATTCTCAATCCCAATTAAAAGTACTCATTAAAACCCAACAATATTGATTATAGTAACATGATGAGATTCACAGGAAAATCAAGTACTAGATACTCAAGATGTCCATAACCGGGGACACGGCTAATCATGATTAGTATGTACACTCTGCAGAGGTTTATGACTTTTCCCATTAAGACTCGATCGCCTCCGTTTGATTCCTCGCACTACATGATGTTTGAGAAACGGATGACCGAGACATAGTCTTTTGGAAGCACTAGCACCTTACATGTGGGTAGACCGGTACACCTACTTTCCCCTACATCTGCTAGTCTACCCGTAAGAGTTCGCACAACTTAGTCAACTATGCCAGAGCCCATAATGGCTTGTGGCTGCACACGTAAGTTTCTAGTTTGAATAATCTCATGATCCCTTTGATCCTCGGTGGCGGTCCGAAGAAATACAGGCAAGTCCTGGAAACCCAGGTGCCTAGACAGGCAAGTCCTGGAGTAACCAGGTGCCTCAATCCACCCAGATGTGTGTTTAAGTTGCCACCTTAAATAAACCATTAATTAACAATCTCACATCTGTCTTGGAAATTCACTCACCCAATCCACGTTTAATACCATAGCATGGCATAATAAGCAAACGTAGAATAACTCCCAAAGGTTTGATAATAAAACAGGTAATAGGTACTACCTCATCCACTTCCCATCCCACAATTTGATTAGATCCTAATCATGCAATGTTTGAGGATAGATCTAATGCATAAAAGCTGGGTAGTAGAAAGGTATGATCAATTGTTACTTGCCTGCAATGTTGATGAAGATGATTCGCACTCAAAACTCTTGATAGTTCTACTCGTCACACTCCGGTCAATCTATCGCGATCAAACAATGGTAAGCAGACAAAAGCAATCACTCAAAAGATCGGAAAGAACGAAGAGTACGATTCAGAAAACATCAAAACCAAACAAACGACTCTTGCAGCATAAAACAATTTCTAACAGTACCAAAATTAAGTGATTTTGGCCTTTTCAGAAAGTTTAGGTCAAGAGCTTCGATTTGCAAAAAGAATCACTCAAAACGGAGTTATAAAACTCAAGTTACGATCAAACAAAGTTCAAATTGAAATCTCGTCTAATTCAAATTTTAAATTTTCAAAAACATGTTTGAGTTGTTTTACTGGATAGAGGAGAACATAACGAAGAAGTGGGCGTTGGTTTCGTTGGATTTGGACAAACAATTAGAAAGTTGTGAACGTTTTAAGAATAGGGACTAAACTGTGAAGAAACTAATTACATACGGGTCCCTGGCCGAAAATAACAGAAAAAGAAAAAACAAATCTTATCGAACGAACGTTCGCTGCAGAGGCTTATAAGTTGAAAACCGTTCGCAGCAAGGACTAAAACAACGAACGTTCACTACTTAAGAAAAACGGTTGAAATAAAAAAACTATAGATCTAATCCTAGCCCTATGTCAACGATCGGACGGGCGCGGGCGGCCGGTGGCTTACCGCGGTGGCGGCGGTTGTCGGCGGCGGCGACATCTCGCTTGAGGCGGGGAGGCGGGTCCGGCGTCGGCGGAGACGGCGGAGTAGGTGGGAAGGGCGGCGCGACGCGTGATGCGTCGGTGGTGTCGACGAGGGTCGTCGACTGCGGTGGGGCGTCGTGCAACGGCGGCGGATCTCGTCGGAGCTCGGACTCCGGCGAGGTTTGTGCGAGGCTGCGGTGGCTTCGGCGGAAACGGTAGCGGCGCGGTGTCGAGGCGAGATTTATAGAAGGGAGGCGAGGCGGTGGCGTGGGGTGCAAGGCGGGGCGGTGACGGACTCCGCGGAGTTCACGACGGCGGCGGCGACGTGTGCTGGAGTTGGAGTCCGGTGCGAGGTCGGAGACGGACCCGAGAGGTGGGTCCCACCTGTCGGTGGCTGGGCGGGGCGTCCGATCGCAGCGCGGCGGTGAGCGGAGCGGAGCGGAGCGGCCAGCCTTGCTGGGCTGGGCGGCTAGCTGGGCCGGCCCAGCTCGGCGGAGGAAGAAGTTTTTTCTTTTAACAACAGAAATAAAATAAGAGCGAACAAAAAATAAAATAGAACCTAGGCATATTTCAT
Organism: Aegilops speltoides; assembly: GCA_021437245.1. Classification (NCBI taxonomy): domain Eukaryota; kingdom Viridiplantae; phylum Streptophyta; class Magnoliopsida; order Poales; family Poaceae; genus Aegilops; species Aegilops speltoides. The sequence goes on from CM038147.1 coordinate 191,921,313, forward strand.
ACCTAAATTTTCAGAAAAAGATTTCCTACAGGATGAACATTATTCTAGAATCAAATAAAATCTACAAAAATTTAAATAAATCAAATAGTGCTACTGCTCTAATAAAATCCAGTAAAAATCATTTTAAAAATACCAAAATTAATTCAAATTTATTTATCTCCAATTTTCTGATGTAGGAAATCATGTTACCCTATTTTCCATATATTTTATTTTTGGAGAAAAATAATTTGAATAAAACCCAAATAACTCCAAATTGAAAATAAATTCAAAAGAACTTTGAATTTAATTCTTTTAAACTCCCAACTCATATTTCATATGTTTTGAAGAAGTCATTTTATCTTCTCTCATGAAAATCATTGAGTTGCTTGAAGTTTATGAATCGAAATATTTCCAAATGAAATTCAAATATTTTCAAATACCCTTTCATTTAATTAAATGGAAGAAGTCATATCATCTTCGCTCAAGGGTTTTGTTATTTGAAAAGAATTTGAACTCATGGAGATCATAAAAACAAAAATGAAAGTTTGGGAAAGTCCTTTTATTCTCTCTCATTTAACTTTCAAAAGTTTCGAATTTCACTCAATCAATCAAACAATCAATCAAATCTATCTATTTATTATAACATTCCAAAATTTAGAATTTTGGGATGTTACAAACCTACCACCCTTAAAATGAATCTCGTCCTCGAGATTCGGAGAGGCTAGCAAGAATTAGGTTAGGGTAGGGGGTCTTCAAGATCCATCGATCATCTCCGGGGTCTCGGGTGCTACCACCCTTAAAAGCATTGTTATGGTTCCATCAATACTCATATACTCCATCCTTATTCTTGACGGGGCCGATCTTCTCAAATCTTTCAGGAAATTCCTTCTCTGGGCTCTTCCGGTGGTGGCATAACCTTTTCCTCAATTCTTGTATCCATTTCATCTGGTAAGGTTATTCCGAGACTGGGTCTTCTTAGCTGACGGGTCTGGCGCCAATACTAAACAACTATCGATATCTCATGGTGGTCATCAATTTATGGTTTGTCCTGCAGGAAATGGGTCTGGGCTGAACCTCACCGTATGACCTACGATTGGCAACAACTGCCTTGTACAAGGGAAAAATACTTATACCCTTCTAAGGTTTAAACAAGGTTTTGATCGTCGCCTCTCTACTATAGGTAAGTCACTCAGATTTACCATCCCGTATAGCAAGGCGAATAATAAGAGTAAGTCGGTATGGTGATCAATCCATCCCGCACCCAAATCATTACCTTGTACATGGTTTAGCGAATCTCGCATTCTAACACTCGATCATCCTCACAAGCATTGCAGAAATTATCTTGTCAATGAACTAAGTTCGGATAAATCCATAGATTCTGCAAGCCAAACAAACAACTAACGTTCCTTCACAACTCTCAGGTTTTGCGTTACTCCTATAAATCGTCGGTGGGTAAAGGCATATCCTCTTCCAAGGGTTTTCCTTCAGCAAGAGTGTGCTTGTTTCTTGGCAGGTCCTGGGGCCTGTGGGTTATGGCCCATCTCATCACTTGTAAACCTTGAACTCATCATCACGGGCAACTGATCGTTATTCCAATATTCAACTTCCATCTTCCTAGCATACTTAAAATCCATCCAATCGTACTGTCTTCCTTCCTTCCTTCTGTTGGTAACAAACTAAGGGTGATTACTCCGACTCATCATGGAATTTCCATTGATCCATATTTCCAACATCATACCTCCTTTATATCCAATAGTAATTCATCTCTTCATCCTCGTGGGATATCCCACATACTAAGATAAAAACTTATACTTATGAAGTCCATACTCCACTTCGTGGAACATCATTATCCTTTCCAGGGCCAAGCGTCCTTACGGGGGAATATTGGCCATCCCTGCATGGCACTTCTTCAACTGGGAAACGTGAAAGACATCATGAACTCCTCACAGTCCTTCGGGTGACTCCAACTTGTTAGCCGCTTCTCCCATACGCTCCAAAACTCGGTATGGTCCTACAAATCTCAGGGCTAACTTTCCCTTAACTACAAAGCGTTTAACTCCTCGCAGAGGGGACACACGAAGACATGCTTTGTCTGCAATTTCATAGACTTCCTCCTTGCGTTTTTGAGTCTACATAACTCTTCTACCAGGACCGATCTACCTTCAGTCTATCTCGAAGCAACTTAACATTCTCTTCTGACTCCTTGATCACATTTGGTCCAAACAACTGACGGTCTCCAACTTCATCCCACATCAACGGTGTCTGGCTCCTTCTCCCATACAAAGCTTAAAAAGGGGCCATCTTCAAACTAGCTTGGTAACTGTTGTTGTATGAGGACTCAGCGTAAGGTAGATTATCATCCCTACTAGATCCATAATTTAGCGCACACACTGTCAACATGTCCTCCAAAATCAGATTGACTCTCTCGGTCTATCCATTTGTCTGCGGATGAAAGGCTGTACTAAACTCTAGCCTAGTACCCAAAGTCTGATGCAGCTGATTACAAAACTTTTAAGTAAACCGTGTTCCTCTATCTGATGTAATGGTCCTCGGGACTCCGTGCAGACATACGATCCTGGTCAAATATATCTTGGCCAACTTTGCACTTGTATAGGTGGTTTTCACTGGGATAAAGTGAGCCACTTCGGTCAAGCAAATCAACTACTATCCAGATAGAACCATATCCCAATCGGGTTCTGGGAAATCCGGTAATGAAATCCATGCCAAGCTATTCCCCACTTCCATTCGGGTATCGGCATAGGTTGTAGTAATCCTGCTGGCTTCTGATGCTCTGCTTTTACTCTCTCTGGCATACATCAGCTACGACTACATACTCCGCAATATCCTTCTTCATACCAGTCTACCAGAAACACTCCTTCAAATCCAAATACATCTCGGTGTTTCCAGGGCGAATCGAGTATGGTGAGTCGTGAGCCTCTTGAAGTATTTACTTCCTGATCTTTGCATTATTGGGAACATATACACGGTCCTCGAACCATAAGATGTCGTGCTCATCCTTACAAAAACCTTTGGCCTTTCCTTTGCTCATCCTCTCTTTTATCTCAACAATCTCTTTGTCATACTTCTGAGCTTCACGAATCTTTCCAAACAATGTAGACTGAACTTTGCTGCAACAAAACCTTCGGGAACAATCTCCAATCAAAGTTCCCTGAAAATCCTCGGCTAACTCCTTTGGTAATCCTCCGCTTATGAGGGTATTCGTCCTTGTTTTCTTTATGGTTGTGTCATATTTCTCCACAAAGCTTGTTTGCACAAGGTTTCTTCATATCCTTTCCATAAGGCTTCAATTTCTGGGACACAAGCCGAGACTTTGGCAAAGTCAACTTAAATTCTTTCCAAGTGGTTACTCCTTGCCATCCATTGATGTTTTGGTACTTCCTCCACCAAGTAGCAGCACCTCTTTCAAAACTCTGAAGAGCATGTTGGGTCATATCCTTTCCGACTACAGGGTTATTCTTCATGTGATCCTCCATGTTCTGAATCCATTGGTCCGTCTCCAATTTGACTCATCGGTCCAGAAAATACAAGCTCATCTCCATTCATCCTCTATTGGGTCCATGGGTTCGGGGTGGGATAAGAGAGATCGAGAGGGATGCACACAATACAAACAAAAATTTTGAAAAGGCAGATTTTATTGTGCCTGTCGGGATAACAACAAACAAATGACAGCTCACAATCATCGCATCTAACGTAAGTATGTAACAGGGGTTGGGTCTTCTAATGGTCTATAGATCTCAACGTCATCAAACTCTTCAAGTCTTGCTCATGTCTCCGATAGCTTTCTTCCGATCATGCTTGTCCTTCTCAATTTCTTTCGCCAGATCATCTCTATTGACGAGAAGTCTCTCGTGACGTCCTTTAATATTTCTGGGGTTGCATTCCAACTTCTGGGTTTCAACATCCTTGGCATGAACCATGGTCCTACTGTCCTTCAGTTCCTGACAAATCTCCGGTATCTCGAGGTTTTGCTTCTCCAGCTTGTCTATTTTCAGCTTCAAGGTCCTGAGTTCTTCACAAAATGCTCCCTTATCAAATACAGCTTCCTGAAGGTCCATCTTAAACTCCTTGATGTAATACTTCAGATCCTGGTAATACACCAGCTAAGGTTAAAACTTGATCTCTTGCTAGCAGGTGCTCCATTAGCTTTCTACCATCCAATACTTCCGAATGAATGCATGCTTAACTCAACACGGTGAAAATAGCATAAGTAAACAATAACATCATGAATATCCATGTTTCTGCTCTTATTATTTTCATGAGCTATCATTCCATAGTTGATATCTCCTGTCTTCGGGTTTCCTTGACAAAACTTTTGAGCTTTTAAATCTCCATGCTCCGGTCTTTCTCCGATACACCTTGATCTCGGGTATTGACAGCCTCCATAGTCTGCCAAGTTCCATAGGTGTAGCCTTCCTTGGTCATACCAAATCTGGAAATTCTTCATATTCTCCTAGTCTTCAACAATTGTAGTTTCCGTCATAGCAAAATCCTCTTTATTCCAAAGTAGTCTTAGTTGTATGATATCTTGTACTCCTTGGAGTGGTCTCATCAGTCGAATCTCCATGTGATCAAAAAGGGAAAGGGGTATGGTCTCACTAAAAGGAATTTTTGAATAATCTCAGAAGAGAAGGGAGGTAAAAGATTCTTTTGAAAAGAAAGTTGTAGAGAAAAATCCTTCCTATGGGCTTGCTAGTTTCTAGGGTCATGTCAGTGTCAAAACCGGCGGATCTCGGGTAGGGGGTCCCGAACTGTGCATCTAGGCGGATGGTAACGGGAGACAAGGGACATGATGTTTTTACCCAGGTTCGGGCCCTCTCGATGGAGGTAAAACCCTACTCCTGCTTGATTGATATTGATGATATGGGTAGTACAAGAGTGGATCTACCACGAGATCAAGGAGGCTAAACCCTAGAAGCTAGCCTATGGTATGATTGTTGTAATGGTTGTTGTGTCCTGCGGACTAAAGCCCTCCGGTTTATATAGACACCGGAGACGGCTAGCGTTACACAGAGTCGGTTACAATGGTAGGAGATCTACATATCCGTATCGCCAAGCTTGCCTTCCACGCCAAGGAAAGTCCCATCCGGACACGGGACGGAGTCTTCAAACTTGTATCTTCATAGTCTTGGAGTCCGACGGACGATGATAGTCCGGCTGTCCGGACACCCCCTAGTCTAGGACTCCCTCAGTAGCCCCTGAACCTGGCTTCAATGACGATGAGTCTGGCGCGCATAATGTTCGGCATTGCAAGGCGGGTTCCTCCTCCGAATAATCCATAGAAGATTGTGAACACCAGGATAGTCCGGCTCTGCAAAATAAATTCCACATTCCATCGTAGAGAGAATAAAATGTACACAAGTTCAATCTGCTGACGTATTTTGCGGCATGACATCACACCACTACCAAGCCTTTACTTGAATCGTTTTTTATTATACCACCTCAGCGCGTTTAGCAAAGCGGTTTCCTTAGCACGTCTTGTCGAGCGAGATCGTGTTCCCTTATTCCGGATTCTCGTCAATACGGACGTGGGTAACCCAACCGCGCCATTGATGGTGGCGCTTGGGAGATAAGCGAGTTTTACTAGGCCGGTGGGGACGCATAGTCTTCGTCCACCTATATATAAGGGGATAAGGATCCACCTTTTCACCTACCCCTTCTTCCTCCTTTGCTTATCCATCTCCGCGCACTCGAGCTCCAGCGCCCAAGTTCGCACATCTCGCCTCAACCTTCTCCACTCATGTCCGGAGTGGGAGGCAAGTGGTTGGCCTCCACCGTTAAGGAGGAGCACATCGAGCTGCGGCGCGGATACCTCTCCAAATGACATCGTGCACCGGCTACCCGACAAGGGGCAGCTCATCCCCACCCCTAGGCCCCATGAGAGGGTCGTATTCCTTCCCCACTTCCTCCGCAGACTGGGCTTTCCACTTCACCCCTTTGTCCGGGGGCTCATGTTCTACTACGGCCTGGATTTCCACGATCTGGCGCCGAACTTCATCCTCAACATCTCAGCGTTTATCGTCGTGTGCGAGGCCTTCCTCTGCATCCAGCCCCACTTCGGCTTGTGGCTCAAGACCTTCAATGTCAAGCCGAAGGTAGTGAAGGGCACGCAGGCGGAGTGCGGAGGCGCCATGTTGGGCAAGATGCCCAACGTCCTCTGGTTCGAAGGGGCCTTCATGGAGTCCGTCAAGGGGTGGCAATCGGGGTGGTTCTACATCACTGAGCCGCGTGACCCTACGTGGGCGGCGGCCCCCGAATTCAGATCTGGTATCCCTGTGCAGCTCACCTCCTGGAAAGAGAAGGGCTTGCTATGGGGTAGTTCGAAGGAGCTGACGGGACTCCAAGCCTGTATCCAGAAGCTGGTGAACAAGAAGCTCAGGCTTGTTAATGTGGTCCAAGTCATGCTCGTCCGCCGGATTCTCCCATGCCAAGAACGGGCATTCAACCTGTGGGAGTTCGATCCGGCACAGCACCAGGCGTTGAGCGGGCTCTTCGACATGACATACGAAGGCGCCTGGAGGGTGCTGTTTAAGGGCGCCGAAGCCCCCGCATCCACGACGGAAGATCGCGGATTTCACTCGCAGCGTCCAGATGACGAGGTAAGTGATTCTACCCCTTTACGGGACACTTGTCGTTAATAGTTTGACCCTAAGAGGGTTTCAATCTCCCTTTTCCTTTGACAGGACTGGATGAAGAAGGCGGGGCAGCTCATCTGCCCGGCTCCCATGCCAGAAAACCCAGTAGACGCCCGCCTAGCAGGGCTGCTGGTTCCGGCACCGCATGTGGTGCCGGAGAAGAAGGCCAAGAAGGTGGCCACGGGTACTCGAAAGAGTTCCCGCTTTCAGGTGTCCGACGACTCCGAGGCGGACTCCTCCCCCGAAGGTGAGGAGGAGGAAGAAGACTCTCTCCCAGAGGAGGGAGAGAGGAAGAGGAAGGCTTCCCTAATAGGGGAGGCCGAAGGGTCCAAGAGGGGAAGAACTATTCCCCCGGACAGCTCCGCCAACACCAACGTTGGCGGCGAAGTGTGGCCTTCAAGGGCCAGGCCTCCGGCAAGATCGTAAGTATCCGGATTCCTGAGTAAGTTATAATTTCTTTTTATGTCACATAGTGTCCTTCTAATGTCGCATACTGCCTGCAGTCCGGCCGATGATGATCTCCCCGCTTCGTCGAGCGGGTCTTGGCTCCGTCGGATGTAGATTCCATCCCGACTGCCTCCACCCCTTGCGCCGCTGAGGACGCCGAGGTGGGATCCCAGGAAGGGACCCATCAGGAGGAGGCTCCGGAGGTGCCGCTAGGCAGCCACTCGGACTTTGCGCCGGACTCCACGCCGGAACCCGCAGTGGTTCCGGAGTCCGGCAGGTGGCCCCTTCGCAAGAAGGGCAAGACCGTGACCCATGCGGCCCCCGTCCAACCAGAGGCGTCAGACAACCTGTTGGAGGCGCTCGAAGGCGCTTCCATCGAGGAAGAACACCGCACCGTCATGAGTGCGGTGATTGAAAGGTTCGGCTTCGCCAAGAGCGGTGGCCAAAGCTTCTGATAGCCTTCTAACAGGCTTTGAGGTAAGAAGTTAAAAATATGTAATGTAATACCGCATAGACAGTAGCCCCTGATGCTTGGTGTTCGGAAAGAAAAGCCGGACTGAGGATCTTAAAAAGATATACGCAGGGTTGCTAAAAAATTATGTCGATATGGGTTTGCAGGCTGCGCTGCTGACCTCTGCCGCACTGACTGCGGAGGTCGGTGTATTGAAGCAGGATCTCGAGCGGTCCGAGCAAGAGCTCGGCCGTGCCAAGAAGTAGCTCGAGGACAAAGAAGGTGAGTAATCACCACTTTGAATAGTTACTGAAAGTGCAACTAATCCCCGGGTGGTTTTGGTAATTAATAACAACATATATATCATTGAACTAATAGTTTCTTGAGAACATTTCGAAAGTTCAAGATGATATGGGCATGGCAATGATGAAGAAGTGGACCCTCAAAATGCTAAGGAAAACATTGGCAAAAGCTCAAGACTCCATTTTTGGTTTAGTGATCCAAGATCACATTGAGTCTATAGGAAAGCCAATACTATTAAAAGGGGATGAGGTTATGTTAATGATCTGGTTGCTCAAAGTGCTTAGTGATACATCTCCCAAACCATCAGCAATCTTTCATTCCAACATACACTCATAAGTAATCTCGGTCCCACCGATTTCCTAAACTCAGTCACACCGAGATGAACCATCTCAGCCATATAGCCAAACCCTAGATATTTCGGATTTTCCGATTCCAAACTCGGTCTCACCGAAACTAGTGTTGCCAAGCTTCTGTAACCTTCTGTCATCAAATCGGTGTCACCGAGATGATAAAGTCGGTCCCACCGAGATTGGCAAACCCTAGTCTTTGGAAGAATGGGACTCACCGAGATTGTATTTTCGGTCCCACCGAAAATCCCAACGTTCACAAGATTTGAACTTTCGGTCTCACCGAGTTGTCAACTTCGGTCCGACCGAGATTGGTCAAATGTGTGTACGGTTGGATTTTGTGTGGAGGCTATAAATACCCTCCACCTCCTCTTCATTCGTGGAGAGAGCCATCGAAAGAACTACCACTCCTACCTTACATTTCGAGAAGAAAACTACCTACCCTTGTGTTGAGATCAAGTTACTCCACTCCCACCATATGAAACTTGATTTCTAGCCTTCCCAAGTTGCTTTCCACTCAATCCTTTCTTCCACCACAGCCAAATCAGTGAGGAGAGTTGAGTGTTGGGGAGATTATCATTTGAAGCACAAGAGCAAGGAGTTCATCATCATCAACACCATCTATTACCTTTTGGAGGTGGTGCCTCCTAGATTGGTTAGGTGTCGCTTGGGAGCCTCCGTCAAGATGTGGAGTTGAACCAAGAAGTTTGTAAGGGCAAGGAGATCGCCTACTTCATGAAGATCTACCCCAGTAAGGCTAGTCCTCCGTGGGCGTATGCCATGATGGCATAGACAAGGTTGCTTCTTCGTGGACCCTTCGTGGGTGGAGCCCTCCGTGGACTCTCGCAGCCGTTACCCTCCATGGGTTGAAGTCTCCATCAACGTGGATTGACGATAGCACCACCTATCGGAACCACGAGAAAAAATCTCCATGTCTCCAAATTGCGTTTGCTCTTCTCCACCTCTCTTTACTACATGTGCAATTTACTTTCCGCTGCCAATACTCTAGAATTGCATGTGTAGGGTGATACTTGACTTGATCATCATCTTGAAATCTGCCAAATCTTGTCTTAATCAAAAGGCTGAATTTTTATATTGTCAAGTAGTCTAATCACCCCCCCTCTAGACATACTTTCGATCCTACAAGTGGTATCAGAGCTTTGGTCTCCATTGTATTGGTTTCCATTGCATTGGACTCCATAAGCTTGGTTTCACAACCTAGGAGAGTATGGCATCTAGTGAGGGTAACTTTCGTAGAGGTCCTTACTTTGATGGTTCAAACTTTGCTAGTTGGAAGCATAAAATGAAAATGCATATTCTTGGACATAACCCTGCCGCATGGGGCATTATTTGTGTTGGCTTGCAAGGTGAGTTCTTCGAGGAAGGAAAAGTTCGGATCGTGAAGCTACAAATGGATGAGTTGTGGATGTTGCAAAACAATGCTCAAGCTTGTGACATTCTCTTCAATGCTTTGTGTCCCGAGGAGTTCAACAAAATCAGCCGTCTTGAGAATGCAAAAGAGATTTGGGATACTTTGGTGAAATGCACGAAGGTACCGAGTCCGTGAAGGAATCAAAGCTAGATGTTCTTCAAGGTCAACTTGACAAGTTCAAGATGAAGGAAGGTGAAGGAGTCGCTGAAATGTACTCTAGGCTTGCTCTCATCACAAATGAGATTGCCGGCTTAGGAAGCGAAGAAATGACCGACCGATTCATCATCAAGAAGATTCTCGAGCTTTGGATGGAAAGTATGACACCGTGTGCACTTTGATCCAAATGATGCCAAACTACAAGAATCTCAAGCCTACCAAGTCATTGGAAGAATTGTTGCTCATGAGATGACACTTAAAGATAAGGAAGAGCTTCACAACAAGTCAAGTGGTGCTTACAAAGCTACAAGTGATGCTCCCACAACTTCAAGTGACAAGCTAGTTTCCAATGAAGAGATAAGCCTAATGGTGAAGAACTTCAACAAATTCTACAAGAGTAGAAGCAAGGAAAGAAGCTCAAAGTCTAGATCATATGATGAAAAGAGATCTTCTAGTCGTGATCGAAACTGCTACAATTGTGGAAGACCCGGACACTACTCAAATGAGTGCTCGGCTCCCCACAAGAGAAGAGAAGAATCTCCAAGAAGAAGAAGCTCAAGAGAAGAGTCACCTCGGAAAGAGAGAAGGAGTAGAGATGATCGTTATGAACGAAGATCCTCTCGGAGAAGCAAGGATTCGGAAAGGAAAGACAAGTCATCAAGGAGCTACACAAGAAGAAAACATCAAGCTCATGTAGGTGAATGGGTCTCCGGCTCCGACTCTGACAATCACTCCGAAAGAAGCTATCACTCCAACTCCGAATATAGTCAAGATGAAGGTGTTGCCGGTCTTGCTCTCGTATCCTCCAACTCCAACTCCTATGACTTATTTGATTCACCAAATGAGGGAATTGGAAGATGCTTCATGGCTACAGGGCCCAAGGTATCACACCCTGAATTCATTGACTTTGATAGTGATGAGGATGACTTGCTTGGTGAAGATGAGCTTTTACATGATAAATCTAGTGAGCCTAGTAATGATGAACATGCTAGTAGTCTTTATAGTCGAGAAGAGTCGAATGACAATGCTATGAAGGAGATTGAGCGTCTAACTAAAGAACTAAACACTCTTAAGTTAGCTCATGAAACAACTCAAGAAGATCATAGAGAGCTCCTAAGATCTCATGAGAAGCTACGCTCGAGAAGCTCAATCTAGAGCAAGAACATGAGTTTCTAAAAGCTATCAATGACGATCTTCAAAGAAGAGTTCTTCATATCTTGCCAAACGACTTCTCTTGTCTAATTTCTTGCCACCTATTAAAACTAAGCATGACAAGCACAAGAAAAATTCTTCATCTAGTAGTAACAATAACCATGCTAAATCCAATGTTGTTACTTCTAGTAGTTCTCTTGAATCCACTAACAATGTTTCAAGCCAAGTTACACTTGAGCAAGAAAATAGTTTATTGAAAGGGATTATAGAGAAAGGTGTCTACAAGAGCCTTGCCGAAGCAAGAACTTTGAGGAAATTGTCCGCAAGCAAGGAAGGCACCGAAGAATCAAGGAATTGGTTTTGAGCGAAAGTTCAACGCCGAGGGTGTTGAATGGGAAGAAGGTCAATATCCCACTCCAAAGTTTGTTTCTCAAAAGGAGAAGTATGATCCTACTTCTTCCAATGTGGAACAAGCTCAAGATGACCTTCTACCACAAGACCACAAGCTAAAAGGCAAGGACAAGCTTCAAGAGGAGATTGATGCATTTATTGAAGCACCTAAAGCCATGGTCAAGTGGGTTCCCAAGGAAACGTCAAGTTCTACTTCGTCAAGCTCAACTACTACCCCAAGGATTCCCATCAAGATGATGTGGATCCCGAAGAAGAAGAACTAGAGAGTTCTTGAGGGTGACTCCGCCAACATACTTCACTCACATTCATTTTGGCAAGAACTTGTGCAATCAACTTCCACATCTTGCACTAGTTCATGGAGTCACAAACCCTCTTGTTGGTAAGTCAAGGGACAAGGTAATCATTGCTTTCATGGACATCATCTATTGTGTACTTCAATCTATGTCCATGGATATCCTTGTTTGTTCCTTGTGGGACTAACCCATGTAGGTATTGGAAGTGCCGAATCAAAGGATTGCTCCCAACTCTTGATGATCTTCATCAACATTGAGCATCCACATCTTCAACATCTACATGAAGTCTTCTCGACAACCCAAGGTTAGTTTGACCCTTTAAAAGGGGTTCTCACATCAAGGGGGAGCTTTGCTCTAAAGAATTGAGCAAAAGCATCTTCAAATGATGTGAACACATTAATGCTTTATGTAAAAGTGGTAACCCCACTTGTGCTTAAACGATGAGTATGACCTATGATCAAATGTTTTCATTTGACTCCTAAGTCAATATACTCATATATAGATGACCTAGTCATCGACAAATTGTGTGATAGTGGCTAGTGTTTTGTTTGTGCATGTTTGACACATATTTCATTTGCTATCTTATTGTGTGAGCATGTTGGATGCATAATTTTATCCATTCAAGGACATCCATTTGTTGCTTTGGTCTTTTGGATTTTTCTGACCAAATGGATGGACAAGAATGCCTAAGTTCCTCCCCTAGCTATCTATGCTTTCTTGTCTCAAACTCTATTCATGCTTATATCACAAACTTTGATCAAGCTATTTTCGGACACACCGAGAGGAGCACTCGGAGCCACCGATCTGTCTAAGGCTAAACTTCCAAAACCTTCTAAGTATTTTTGGTCAGACCAACCCACTCACAATCGGACAGACCGAAAGCACTTGGATTGATCTAGGTTTTCACCTCGGTGAAACCGAGTTGCAAATTTCGGCGTGACCGAAATGTGTAATCGCCTCTGCGATTATCCATCTCGGTGCCACCGAAGTTTTACAACTCGGTCCCACCGACAACAAAGGGTATATATATCCGAGGGCAGCGCGTTGATTCTTTCTTCAAAACGCCTCGCCCCAAACCCTTTGTCGCCGCCGCCGTGGTCTCCGGATCGTCTCCGTTGCCGCCTATCGCCCTCGCCGCGGGTCTCCGTCGCCGTCAGCGGACATCTCTCCGCGCCGTTGCCGCCGTGAGGAACTCCACCAAGTTAGGGTGAGTTTGATCCTCTCGTGCTTCAACCTCCGATTCAATGCACGATTGGTTTGCCTAGCATCTTGCCACGTTTGAGATCTTCCTATCCAGCAGATTAGTTCTTAGAACGAAATTGAGTAAAAGTTTTAGGGTTAGGTTTCCGCGAACACATCTCGGTGTGACCGATTCTACATTCTCGGTATGACCGATTTGGCCTCTGGCCATTGACTTTGCACTTTTCGGTCCAACCGAAGTTGTGCAAATCGGTGTGACCAAATGAGGATTTAGTGAAACCCTAGTGTTCTCGGTAAGACCGAAACCCACATCGGTCCAACCAAAGTGGTGTGAATGCTTCATTAGAACACTTGGATTCACGAATTTTAGCCTCGGTCCGACCGAAATGCATTCTGTGAAAACCTAAAACTGAAATTTGAACTCATTTTTTGCAAAATCTTCGTAGTTTGTGATAACTCTTCTATTCGCCTACACCTAATCTATTCACGGGTTGTCGGCCATGTCGATGCCGTGACAGCCGAACAGTCTGAATCACCAATTGCTGAGATTCCAGAGGCGTGGCACTAGTCCCGAGGCCAGCAGCTTTTCCGATGATGGTGAGAGGAGCACACCAAGTGGTTTGCCTCCTGCTGCCACCAGGCCGGGAAGAAGAAGAATTCGATGAAGAAGATTCGATTTTATTGCTTGAGGAAGAGATCACCTCTAAGCCTAAAGGAAAGTGGTTGCCAAAGAGCATCAAGGGCAACAAACCAAGAAAGGCACCAAGAAAGTGAAGAAATCCACTTTGCTGCCAAGAAGCTGAGTATGGAAGAGGAAACTTCCAAGAAGGTGAAGAAAACTTCCAAGAGGAAGAGGATTGTGCATGATGAAGCAAAGAGATTCGATGATGATGAGGAAGCACCCAGCCTCCTCGAAGCCTAAGTTGATGGGTGATGCCATCGTAGGCGGGAGCACCTTCAAAGTCTAAGCCATCTGCTCCAAAGAAAGGCAGCTCAAGCCAAGCCTGCTTTGCCAAGCCCAAGAAAACTGTGAGAAACATTCCCGCTTGAGAGAAGAAGAAAGACAATGTGCCACCAATGAGTCGATGATGAGGCACTGTGTTCTTGAAACTCCGTCGAAATTGCCAATTCACAATGATGCTCATCCTCGAGCTGAAAACATGAAGGAAAGAAAGGATAAAGGTCTCGGGCTATGGAGACAAGCTGATCCATATGTTTGTGAGGAGAAGGACTGCTGTTGACCCAAGGTTCCACACCGAGAGCAAAGCAGGATTTCTATGAGATCTGTGCTTATGGACAAGAAGCCCATTGTTGCCGACACTCGCTATGTTGATTGGGCATATATTGACAAAGTGAAGAGCACAGAGACTTCTTTCCACATGTGCATGAGAGCTTCACTTGCATGTGGTGTTGCTGATTTCGTTGGTCGGTCGACACTTGGAATGATGAGATGATCATGCAATTCTATGCCACTGCTCATTTCTATCCCGATGGAAGGATTGTATGGATGATGAAGGCCGAGATTCTCTTCTCTTGTTGAAGAATGGGCAGCACCGCTGAATGCTCCAAAGACAGAGAGAGATGATGTTGATGTCTATGGAATTCCCAAGAAGAACCATGAGTCTATGAGGAACATGTACAATGAGGTACCACTAAGGATGTGGAAATCTGGAAGCTCGCTCGATGTATCATCTCCAGCAGGTCTCCCTACCACAAACACAATTACGAGGCATACCTTGATGCCCAAGTCCGAGATCATCGCATGATAAGAGGCTATTCTATCAACATGCTGCATATACTAGATCAGAAGGCACCTTTCAAGGTGATGGACCTGATAGTTGAGACTATCAAGAGGACTGCAGCAGACCAGAAGAGGTCATGTGGATTTGCCCCGCACATTCAGATGCTTATAATTGCCAAGTTTGGCATGGGCACCTACTTGTTGGATAGACCACACTTGCCATTACAGCCTGAGCATGAGGACAATGAAGTTGTGATGACTGAGGATGATCCCATGTCTGTTGAAGGTCAAGCAAAGTCTAAAGCTGCCAAACAAGCCAAAGATGAGAAGGAAGCAGCAGCAGCAGCAGCTAAACCCAAGAGTGTTGGAGAACAGCTCCTTGAAGCTACCCAGAGGATTGAACAACGCCTGCCAGCATTGTGCGATCTCGGAGAGTCTTGAGAGGATTGTTGAAGACAAGTTCCATGCTCGGATGTCAAGTCGATCAAGTGCAAGTCACTGTCAACAAGCTTGAGGCAGATATCGAGGAAGCTAAAAGGGAGAAGGCAGAGCTCATGCAGGAGATGCAAGATGACCTAGTCCAGGATGACTATGAGCAGCCTGCTCCAGTTCCCACAAGACCCAGATCAGCTACTATCCCAGTGACAGACACCAGGGCTACAACATCAGCACCTCCCACAGCTCCATCAGATCCAGCTCCAGCTCCGGTGAACACTCCTCCAGCTCCACAGACATCAGCTGAAGCCTTTGCAGATGCAGCTATATCAACTCCATCAACCCAGACAGGAGCCACCAGCAGAGTCCCTAGTGACGTTTAGCTCTATACCTTTCGAACTTTTTGGTAACTTGTTGCCAAAGGGGGAGAAATTGTATAGATCATAGGACTTCGAGAGAGAGAGTGCTCGCTTTTGCTCTTTCGTTTCATTTGCGGTCTTTTTGAGATACTTTTGAGTTTTTCGAAACATTCCGTGTGTTTGATACTACGTTTGCTCTACTTTGATGAGTGCTTGATCGTACTATGCCTTAATGTGTGCTTAATGCTTATCACATACTTCTCAAAGCGACGATATTATTCATTGATTATATCATTTGTCGAAGCTTTGATCTATATGTTGTCATCAATTACCAAAAAGGGGGAGATTGAAAGTGCAACTAATCCCCGGGTGGTTTTGGTAATTAATAACAACATATATATCATTGAACTAATAGTTTCTTGAGAACATTTCGAAAGTTCATTGATATGGGCATGGCAATGATCAAGAAGTGGACCCCTCAAAATGCTAAGGAAAACATTGGCAAAAGCTCAAGACTCCATTTTTGGTTTAGTGATCCAAGATCACATTGAGTCTATAGGAAAGCCAATACTATTAAAAGGGATGAGGTTATGTTAATGATCTGTTGCTCAAAGTGCTTAGTGATACATCTCCCAAACCATCGCAATCTTTCATTCCAACATACACTCATAAGTAATCTCGGTCCCACCGATTTCCTAAACTCACCACACGAGATGAACCACCTCAGCCATATAGCCAAACCCTAGATATTTGGATTTTCCGATTCCAAACTCGGTCTCACGAAACTAGTGTTGCCAAGCTTCAGAACATACATCATCAAATCGGTGTCACCGAGATGATAAAGTCGGTCCCACCAAGATTGGCAAACCCTAGTCTTTGGAAGAATCGGACTCACCGAGATTGTATTTTCGGTCCCACGAAAATCCCAACGTTCACAAGATTTGAACTTTCGGTCTCACCAAGTTGTCAACTTCGTCCGACCGAGATTGGTCAAATGTGTGTAACAGTTGGATTTTGTGTGGAGGCTATAAATACCCTCCACCTCCTCTTCATTCATGGAGAGAGCCATCGAAAGAACTACCACTCCTACCTTACATTTCTCGAGAAGAAAACTACCTACCCTTGTGTTGAGATCAAGTTGCTCCACTCCCACCATATGAAACTTGATTTCTAGCCTTCCCAAGTTGCTTTCCACTCAATCCTTTCTTCCACCACAGCCAAATCAGTGAGGAGAGTTGAGTGTTGGGGAGATTATCATTTGAAGCACAAGAGCAAGGAGTTCATCATCATCAACACCATCTATTACCTTTTGGAGGGTGGTGCCTCCTAGATTTATTAGATGTCGCTTGGGAGCCTCCGTCAAGATGTGGAGTTGAACCAAGAAGTTTGTAAGGGCAAGGAGATCGCCTACTTCGTGAAGATCTACCCCGAGTAAGGCTAGTCCTCCGTGGGCGTATGCCATGATGGCATAGACAAGGTTGCTTCTTCGTGGACCCTTCGTGGGTGGAGCCCTCCGTGGACTCTCGCAGCCGTTACCCTCCGTGGGTTGAAGTCTCCATCAACATGGATTGACGATAGCACCACCTATCGGAACCACGAGAAAAAATCTCCGTGTCTCCAAATTGCGTTTGCTCTTCTCCACCTCTCTTTACTACATGTGCAATTTACTTTCCGCTGCCAATACTCTAGAATTGCATGTGTAGGGTGATACTTGACTTGATCATCATCTTGAAATCTGCCAAATCTTGTCTTAATCAAAAGGCTGAATTTTTATATTGTCAAGTAGTCTAATCACCCCCCTCTAGACATACTTTCGATCCTACAGTTACCTTACAGAAAAGGATTTAGGTTGCAACAAAAAATAACAAGGATAACGTGGGTACTGCAGGGGCCATGATGAGGTGGCAACCCTGAAGGAGGCCGTGTCCGCGGCCGAACGCAATGCGGTCGCGGAACGGGCAGAGCGAGAGAAGCAGGAGGCGGGGTGGCGGAGGTGCGGCAAGAGCTCCAGGCTCTCATGGAAAAGCATGAGAGTTTGGAGCGTGACTCGAAGACTCAAGAGTCCGAGCTTGCCTCAGCTCTCGAAAGTGCCAAAGCCGCCAAGGCCGAGGCCCGTAAGGCCCTTCAGGAGGTTGAGGATGTGAAGAAAATAGCGGCGGGTAAGGCATTTTTCATGCAAAGCAAGCATGTTAATGTAAACTTCCTGACACTTACCCGAATTCGGAGCTCTCCAGGGGCGTTTGCAGATCTGCCTCGCAGTGTATCCGATGCCGCCGCATTCTACCGTGGAGAGGAGGGGAGCTCAACGGAGAAGGTCTTACAGTCTGAGTACGCCGAGGCCGCCATCCGGTGCCCCTAGCGACCAGGTGAAGCAGCTGGTCGAACTCCTAAGGTAGCCGAGGAGGCGATGAAGGGCCTCATAGTCCGGCTGTGGCTGGAGAGGCCATGCCAGGGAGCTACTTCGGCCTCGTCTGGCGGCTAGTGGATCGTGCCCACAGGTGGAGGTCATCAAGCGCTCCTTTGTATTGAAGGTGCTCGTCGGGCCCTTGCCCGCAAAAAGGTGCACTCGGGCAGGCTGGATGCGGAGAGGCTTATCATCGATCTTGCCGCCAATTGGCAAGGAGTATCGTCGCCCGAGATGTATTATAAGACTGTCTGAAGGGTGCCCGCAAGATTGCGGATGAGTGCCCCGAGATGTAATTATTGAGTAAACTCGCTATGTATTATCCTCGCGCTGAAAACTTTGTTCATATGCTAAGCAACGCTTGTTTAATTTAAAATATTACCTTCAGTGCAGCCGTTTATAAAATCGAGAGATGGCAAGTCGTCGGCTTCAGCCCCATGCCACTAGTCTTTGGGGTGTTGGGATAAACTTGAGCACTCTTGTTCCCATTTTGGGTCCATCTAGGAGGCGCCAACACAACGAACAAGGCAACTGGACTTATAATGCTTGAACACTCTCACTTAGCCATAGAATTCTATAATTTTAAATTTCGGTGAAGCCCCTAGTATTCGGAAGACCGAATTCGGGGCGCTATCCACGCCTTCGTCGGACATTATCCGGTTCTTCGCTCGGAGCGGCATAAGTCTTTGGGGACCCGAAAGACCTCTTGAACAGCGACCAGTCTCTCGCCTTATCATGCCAGTCAGTTTTAGCTTTGTCCACTGAGGTGCTCGCCCAGCTCAACCGGGGCGCAATCGCAGTGGTTCTCCCAGTGCTACCTTAGCCGGCAGAACGGAACGTAAGGTACCAAAACATGGGAGCCGGGCAAACCCAACTATTGACCCAAGACATGATTCGGAGCCGATTCATATAATGCTATAAGTTCGGGGTGCCGCACTTATGAAAGTGTTCGGACTTATCACACCATAATGCGGGGAACATAAGCCCGTGGTGTATTCGGTCGTACCAAAAAATACGGGTGCAAGATGTCGTTAATGAACATATATGTAAAATGATGCAATTATAGGCAAGAAATGCTGCATTATTTATTTAAGGAATTCTGCTATGAGTGCGGAATGATACAAATAGTGCGGTAAGCAAGGGATTGGACTAATTAAACATGTCCCCCTCCAGGGGTGGGTTGCGGACTGGTGTGTATAATCAAATTTAATGCTCTTAATGGAGACCACCTGAATGTTCGTCGCAGCCTTTTTTCCTCCCTGGCTGTTGTATCGTGAGTTCGGCGGGTTCACCGCCAGACAGGGCCTCTGGTGAGCGGAGTCCTGTGTATAAAAAGAAGGAAAAATAAAAATAAGAAGAGTGACACACTTGGGAGCCCCTGGTGTGGTCGAGCCGCACTCTGGGTCTGTTGTGGTCATGCCCCTCCCCCTATGCCCATGGTATCTACAGAGCGTAATGATGTACGCGGAGGGCTGGTCGTGCAATTATGCGAGGGCTGGGATTGGGGCCACATTGCTACGCGTGCTCGGAACGTGCCAGGTGGTCTTGGTTGATGTTGCTCCGGGCGCGTTTGGCCGTGTCCGGTCGTTAACGGCAGGACTCGAAAATTGCCTTAAAAGGCTGCTCTGTACTTCTTCCGCGAGAGCCGCTGTATGTTCCTCCGTTTGGAGGGAGCGTTCCGTATTTCCGTTGACCGTGATGAATCCACGAGGGCCTGGCATCTTGAGCTTGAGGTATGCGTAATGCGGCACCGCGTTGAACTTTGCGAACGCGGTTCATCCGAGCAGAGCGTGATAGCCGCTGCGGAACGGGACTATGTCGAAGATTAACTCCTCGCTCCGGGAATTATCCGGGGATCCGAAGAACACTTCCAGCGTGACTGAGCCTGTACAATTAGCTTCAACACCTGGTATGACGCCTTTGAAGGTCGTCTTTGTAGGTTTAATCCTTGAGGGGTCTATGCCCATCTTGCGCACTGTATCCTGATAAAGCAGGTTCAGGCTGCTGCCGCCGTCCATCAGGACTCTCGTGAGGTGAAATCAATTGACGATTGGGTCTAAAACCAATGCGGCGAATCCGCCATGGCGGATGCTGGTCGGATGGTCTCTTCGATCGAAAGTGATCGGACAAGAGGACCATGGATTGAACTTCGGGGCGACTGGCTCCATCGCATATACGTCCCTTAGTGCACGCTTACGCTCCCTCTTGGGTATATGGGTTGCGTATATCATGTTAACCGTCCGCACTTGTGGGGGGAAACCCTTTTGTCCTCTATTGTTCGGCGGCCGGGTATCTTCCTCGTCGTCGCTATGCAGCCCCTTGTCATTGTTTTCGGCAATTAACTTGCCTGCCTGCTTGAAGACCCAACAATCTCTGTTGGTGTGGTTAGCTGGCTTTTCGGGGGTGCCATGTATCTGGCATGAGCGGTCGAGTATTCGGTCCAAATTGGACGGACCCGAAGTGGTTCTTTTGAATGGCTTCTTCCGCTGACCGGGTTTAGAGCCTCGGAATCCGGCGTTGACTGCCGTATCCTCATTGTTGTCGCCGTTAACGCGACGTTTGTTTTTGCTTCGACGCGACCTGCCGTTGTGGTCCTTAGTATCCGGACTGCCAGCATTTTTACTGAGGTTGTTGCTATGAGCTAGCCAGCTATCCTCTCCCGCGTAGAAGCGGGTCATTAGTGATGTGAGGGCTGCCATGGATTTTGGCTTTTCCTGTCCTAGGTGCCGGGCTAGCCATTCGTCGCGGATGTTATGTTTGAAGGCTGCGAGGGCCTCTGCATCCGGACAGTCGACGATTTGATTTTTCTTTGTTAGGAACCGTGTCCAGAACTGTCTGGCCGATTCATCTGGCTGCTGAATTATGTGGCTTAGGTCATCGGCGTCTGGTGGTCGCACATATGTGCCCTGGAAGTTGTCGAGGAATGTGGCTTCCAGGTCCTCCCAACACCCAATTGACTCTGCGGGCAAGCTGTTAAGCCAATGCCGAGTTGGTCCTTTAAGCTTGAGTGGGAGATACTTGATGGCGTGGAGATCGTCGCCGCGGGCCATATGGATGTGAAGGAGATAGTCTTTGATCCAAATCGCGGGGTCTGTCGTGCCATCGTAGGATTCGATGTTGACGGGTTTAAAACCTTTAGGGATTTGATGATCCGTTACTTCGTCTGTGAAGCATAGTGGGTGTGCGGCGCCTCTGTATTGAGCAATGTCACGACGTAGCTCAAGAGAGCGTTGTCTGCTGTGTTCAGCCCGGCCGGAGTTGTTGTATCCGGCGCGGCGGTATTCATCGTGGGTCGTGGGGCGCCCACGTGATCCATAGATAGATCTGGATTGTCTTGCCTTGTCCTCCAATATATCCCGCAAGTCCGGCGCGTTCCCTCGTGGCTTCGTACTTTTTGAGTGATGCCGGGGTACGGTTTTGGTGGAGGGCCTAGATGCCTCTCTATCGCGACCACGTGGTGGTCGGTCGGCCGTATTGTGCATTGGTGATGAAGGTATGTATGCTTCCTCCTCTAATCGGGGAGCAACTTGCGTTTTGGGTAGCTTTTGGAGGGGCATTCGAGTTCATACTCTTCGGCCGCGAGGACCTCGGTCCATCTGTCGGCCAGCAGGTCTTGATCAGCTTGAAGCTGCTGCTGCTTTTTCTTTAGGATATTTGCCATGGCGATAAGCCTGCATTTAAAATGCTCTTGTTCGACGGGATCCTCCAGCACGACGAATTCGTCGTTGTTGAGGCTTGCCTCGTCTTCGGAGGGAGGTATGTAATTATCATCCTCGACTTCTTCGTCTGCCGCTCTCTCTTGAGGGCTTGCTTCTGCATCCTCCTGCGCTGAATCTCGCTGGAGGGTTGTCTTCGCACTCTCGGGGTGTTATTATCTCCGGTGCCGTAATCTCCATTCTTCTTTGTGGCGGGATTTAGAGCGGCGCCACGACGCCGGGCGCTTGGGCTGTTTCTTTGAGGAATCTGCCTCCGCTGCTTCCTCGCCGTCCCCATCTTTTGGGGTGTCCACCATGTATATGTCATATGATGAGGTGGGCTTCCAGTGCCCTGTAGGCGCTGGTTCTTGATCGTCTCCGGCATCGTCGTCCATACCGTCAATTTCTTTGGAGTCATAGTCTAGCATGTCGGTTAGATCGTCGACAGTGGCTACAAAGTGGGTGGTGGGTGGAGTTTGAATTTCTTCGTCGTGCGCATCCCAACCATCCTGGCCATAGTCCGGCCAGGGCTCTCCGGATAGCGATAGATGCTTTAGCGAATTTAGGATGTCACCAAAGGGTGAGTGCTGAAAGATGTCCGCGGCGGTGAACTCCATGATCGGCGCCCAATCGGATTTGATTGGCAGGGGCGTAGGAGGTTCGGAGTCCGGCAGGGAGTCCGGCACCTCGGAGTCATGAGCTTTATGAGGGACAAGGTCAGTGTTCGGCTCCATCGCCGTGGGAGTCGCAGCCCCCGAGGCGGTGTCCAGCCACTGGTCCTCGATCTGCGCGATCGGCTCCGAACTAAGGACCGGAGCGGATTCGTGTGCGGCCACCAAGGCATTGTCCGGCGGCAGAGCTAAATCATATCCGTCGTGACAGCGCGACACGTTTGGCCGTGGCTCGAGTCCGTCGAAGATCAAGTCCCCGCGGATGTTGGTCGTGAAGTTTAGGCTTCCAAATCTGACCTGACGGCCAGGGGTGTAGCTTTCAATCTGCTCCAAATGGCCAAGTGAATTGGCCCGCAGTGCGAAGCTGCCGAACACGAAGATCTGCCCGGGGAGAAAAGTCTCACCCTGGACGGCGTTGTTGTTGATTGAAGAAGCCATCAAGCCTATCGGTGACGACAAGAGGAACTCTCAATGAAAGCACCAATGTCGGTGTCAAACCGGCGGATCTCGGTAGGGGTCCCGAATGTGCGCCTAGGCGGATGGTAACAGGAGACAAGGGACACGATGTTTTTACCTGTGTTCGGGCCCTCTCGATGGAGGTAAAACCCTACTCTGCTTGATTGATATTGATGATATGGGTAGTACAAGAGTGGATCTACCACGAGATCAAGGAGGCTAAACCCTAGAAGGTAGCCTATGGTATGATTGTTGTAATGGTTGTTGTGTCCTCGGACTAAAGCCCTCCGGTTTATATAGACACCGGAGAGGGCTAGGGTTACACGTAGTCGGTTACAATGGTAGGAGATCTACATATCCAGACGCCAAGCTTGCCTTCCACGCCAAGGAAAGTCCCACCCGGACACGGCACGGAGTCTTCAATCTTGTATCTTCATAGTCTTGGAGTCCGGCGGACGATGATAGTCCGGCTGTCCGGACACCCCCTAGTCCAGGACTCCCTCAGGTCACGTCCTACAGTCAACATCTGCTCTGATACCATCTTGTAGCGACCCGACCTCAGACGGTCAAGTCTCTGTGCTTAAGTGTCATCCCTGGATCGGTATGCTGACACACACAGTACTCGAGGATTTATCACAAAGGTAAATCACATGTATAAAGTAACGTAAATACTATTACCTCAATCCAAAATAGCGGAAGCAACAAGGTTGTGGATTCCCATCAACACCAACGACAAAGTTGAGTATAGGAAATCGTAACCCTAACGTATCACTTACTTGTCGTAAGATCCTGCAACATGAGACGTTGCAGCCACAGAGGGTCAGTACATTGAATGTACTGGCAAATTCACACAATAGAGCAATGATGAAAAAGGCTATCACTACATGCATATTTGGCTGGTGGAAAAGCTCTATGGTTGTAATGTTTTTGCAAAAAGCCAATTTTTCCCTACTGCAAAGGAATAGATTTATTTAACTATCATGGTGGTTGTTAAACACTGAGAATGGTTGACAGCATTCTCAATCCCAATTAAAAGTACTCATTAATTATAGTAACATGATGAGATTCACAGGAAAATCAAGTACTAGATACTCAAGATGTCCATAACCGGGGACACGGCTAATCATGATTAGTTTGTACACTCTGCAGAGGTTTGCGCACTTTTCCCACAAGACTCGATCGCCTCCGTTTGATTCCTCTCACTACATGATGTTTGAGAAACGGATGACCGAGACATAGTCTTTCGGAAGCACTAGCACCTTACATGTGGGTAGACCGGTACACCTACTTTCCCCTACATCTGCTAGTCTACCCGTAAGAGTTCGCACAACTTAGTCAACTATGCCAGAGCCCATAATAGCTTGTGGCTGCACACGTAAGTTTCTAGTTTGAATAATCTCATGATCCCTTTGATCCTGGGTGGCGGTCCGAAGAAATACAGGCAAGTCCTGGAAACCCAGGTGCCTAGACAGGCAAGTCCTAGAGTAACCAGGTGCCTCAATCCACCCAGATGTGTGTTTAAGTTGCCACCTTAAATAAACCATTAATTAACAATCTCACATCTGTCATGGAAATTCACTCACCCAATCCACGTCTACTAGCATAGCATGGCATAGTAAGCAAACGTAGAGTAACTCCCAAAGGTTTGATAATAAAACAGGTAATAGGTACTACCTCATCTACTTCCCATCCCACAATTTGATTAGATCCTAATCATGCAATGTTTGAGGATAGATCTAATGCATAAAAACTGGGTAGTAGAAAGGTATGATCAAGTGTTACTTGTCTGCAATGTTGATGAACATGATTCACACTCAAAACTCTTGATAGTTCTACTCGTCACACTCCGGTCAATCTATCGCGATCAAACAATGGTAACCAGACATAAGCAATCACTCAAAAGATTGGAAAGAACGAAGTGTACGATTCAGAAAACATCAAAACCAAACAAACAACTCTTGCAGCATAAAACAATTTCTAATAGTACCAAAATTAAGTGAATTTGGCCTTATCAGAAAGTTTAGGTCAAGAGCTTCGATTTGCAAAAAGAATCACTCAAAATGGAGTTATAAAACTCAAGTTACGATCAAACGAAGTTCAAATTCAAATCTCGTCTAATTCAAATTTTAAATTTTCAAAAACATGTTTGAGTTGTTTTGCTGGATATAGGAGAATATAACGAAGAAGTGGGCGTTGGTTTCGTTGGATTTGGACAAACGAGTAGAAAGTTGTGAACGTTTTAAGAACAGGGACTAAACTGTGAAGAAACTAATTACATACGGGTCCCTGGCCGAAAATAACAGAAAAAGAAAAAACAAATCTTATCGAACGAACGTTCGCTGCGGAGGCTTATAAGTTGAAAACCGTTCGCAGCAAGGACAAAAACAACGAACATTCACTACTTAAGAAAAACGGTTGAAAAAAAAACTATAGATCTAATCCTAGCCCTAGGTCAACGATCGGACGGGCGCGGGCGGCCGGTGGCTTACCGCGGTGGCGGCGGTTGTCGGCGGCGGCGGCATCTGCTGCGGGCGGGGAGGCAGGTCTGGGCGTCGGCGGAGACGGCGGAGTAGGTGGGAAGGGGCGGCGCGACGCGGTGATGACGTCGGTGATGTCGACGAGGGTCGTCGACGGCGGTGGAGCACCGTGCAACGGCGGCGGATCTCGTCGGAGCTCGGACTCCGGCAAGGTTTGTGCGAGGCTGCGGCGGAAACGGTAGCGGCGTGGTGTCGGGGCGAGATATATAGAAGGGAGGCGAGGCGGTGGCGTGGGGTGCAAGGCGGGGCGGCGACGGACTCCGCGGAGGTCACGGCGGCGGCGGCGACGCGTGCTGGAGTTGGAGTCCGGCGCGAGGTCGGAGACGGACCCGACAGGTAGGTCCCACCTGTCGGTGGCTGGGCGGGGCGGCGGCCGATCGCAGGCGCGAGCGGGCGAGCGGAGCGGACAACAGAAATAAAATAAGAGCGAACAAAAAATAAGATAGAACCTAGGCATATTTTATACCTAAATTTTCAGAAAACGATTTCCTACAAGATGAACATTATTCTAGAATCAAATAAAATCTACATAAATTTAAATAAATCAAATAGTGCTACTGCTCTAATAAAATCCAGTAAAAATCATTTTAAAAATACCAAAATTTATTCAAATTTGTTTCTCTCCAATTTTCTGATGTAGGGAATCATGTTACCCTATTTTCCATATATTTTATTGTTGGAGAAAAATAATATAAAACCCAAATAACTCCAAATTGAAAATAAATTCAAAAGAAGTTTGAATTTAATTCTTTTAAACTCCCAACTCATATTTCATTTGTTTTGAAGAAGTCATTTTATCTTCTCTCATGAAAATCATTGAGTTGCTTGAAGTTTATGAATCGAAATATTTCCAAATGAAATTCAAATATTTTCAAATACCCTTTAATTTAATTAAATGGAAGAAGTCATATCATCTTCGCTCAAGGGTTTTGTTATTTGAAAAGAATTTGAACTCACGGAGATCATAAAAGCTAAAAATGGAAGTTTGGGAAAGTCCTTTTATTCCCTCTCATTTAACTTTCAAAAGTTTCAAATTTCACTCAATCAATCAAACAATCAATCAAATCTATCTATTTATTATAACATTCCAAAATTTAGAATTTTGGGATGTTACATAAAGACCTTTAATGTCAAGCCGAAGGTTGTGAAGGGCAGCCAAGCGGAGTGCGGAGGCGCCATGGTGGGCAAAATGCCCAACGTCACTTGGCTTGAGGGTGCCTTCGTGGAATCCATCAAAGGGTGGCAATCGGGGTGGTTCTTCATCATCGAGCCGCATGACCCTAAATGGGCAGCGGCCCCCGAATTCAGATCTGGCATCCCCATGCAGCTCACCTCCTGGAAAGAGAAGGGCTTGCTATGGGGTAGTTCGGAAGAGCCGACCGACTCGATCTGTCTCTGCACCCTAGTGAACAAGAAGCTCAAGCTTGTCAACGTGGTCCGTGTCATGCTCGTCTGCTGGATTCTCCCCGCCAAAGCGGGACTTTAATTTGTGGGAGTTTGATCCGCACAAAGACGGACCTTGAGCAGGCTCTTCGACACTACATACGGTTGCCCGGAGGGTGCTGTTCAAGGGCACCGGCTCCGCATCCGCCATCAAGATCGCAGATTCAAGACGCAGTCGTCCGGTTGGCGAGGTAAGCTACGTTATCCTTTATGGGACACTTGCTTTTCATAGTTTAACTCTATGCGGATCTAAACTCCCAATACCTTTAACAGTGGCAGAAGACGTCCCGACAGGTTAATGTCCGGCCCCTTCTAGAGGATCCAGCGGATGCCCGCTTGACAGATCGCTGTCCCGACACTTTACGTGGTGCCGAGAAGAAGGCCAAGAAGAAGGCCAAGGAACCCAAGGAGTTCCCGACGCCGTGGTATCGGACTCATCGTCCGATGACTCGAGGCGACTCCTCCACGAGGATGAGGAGGAGAAGAAGGAGGCCTCTCCCCCAGCGGGGGGAGAGAAGAAGAGGAAGGCCTCCCCAACGAGGGAGGCCGAAGGGTCCAAGAAGGGAAGGACCCTTCCCCCGGACTGTTCCGCCAACGTTGGCGACGGCAACAAGGAGTGGCCCTCAAGGGCCAAGCCCCTGGCGAGATCGTAAGTATCCGGACTCCTAGATGATTTATAAATTTTCTTTTTGCCACACGGTGTCTTTCTAATGCCGCATACAACCTGTAGTCCGCCCAAGGACGATCTTCCCGCTTCGTCGAGCGGGTCCTTGGGCACGTCGGATATGGATTCTCTTCCGACCGCCTCCAC
This sequence comes from Aegilops speltoides, assembly GCA_021437245.1. Lineage (NCBI taxonomy): Eukaryota > Viridiplantae > Streptophyta > Magnoliopsida > Poales > Poaceae > Aegilops > Aegilops speltoides. The sequence continues at coordinate 191,948,689 of CM038147.1, forward strand.
CCCCTGTGACGCTGACGACGTCGAGGTGGGATCCTAGGAAGGGACCCGCCAGGAGGAGGAGGCCCCGGAGGCGCCGCAGGGCAACCTCCCGGACTTTGCACCGAACTCCGCACCGAACTGCGGTGGTTCCGAGTCCGCGAGCGCCCTTTGCAAGAAGGGCAAGATCGTGACGCCGGGCGCCTCCGCCCAACCGAGGCGCGGATAACTTGCTGGAGGCGCCAACGGCGCTTCCATCAAAGAAGAACACCGCCTTGCCATGAGTGCGGTGATTCAGAAGGTTCAGCTTGCCAAGAGCGGGCTGACCGAAGCCTGCAGCAGCCTTCTAACAGGCTTTGAGGTAAGAATTTTAAGATGTGTAATATAATACCGCATAGATAGTAGCCCCTGATGCTCGGTTCGGTGTTTGGAAAGAAAAGCCGGACGGAGGATCTAAAAAGATATACGCATGAGTCTAAAAATATGTCAATATGGGATTGCAGGCTACGCTGCTGACCTCTGCCGCACTGACTGCGGAGGTCAATACTTTGAAGCAGAGCCTCGAGAGGTCCAAGAGTGAGCTCGGCCGTGCCAAGAAGCAGCTCGAGGACAAGGAAGGTGAGTAACACCGTATTAAAGTTGTACCTTACAAAAAAGGATTTGGTTGCAAGAGAAATAACAAGGATAACGTGGGTACTCTAGGGGCCACGAACGGGGTGGCGACCCTGAAGGAGGAAGTGTCCGCGGTCGAACGCAATGCAGCCGCGAAGCGAGCCGAGCGAGAGAAGTGGGAGGCGCGGGTGGCGGAGGTGCAGCAAGAGCTCCAGGCTCTCGTGGAAAAACATGAGAGTTTGGAGCGTGACTCAAAGACTCGAGAGTCCGAGCTTGCATCGGCTCTTGAGAGTGCCAAAGCCGCTAAGGCCGGAGCCCACAAGGCCCTCCAGGAAATCGAGGCATTGGAGAAGATAGCGGCGGGTAAGGCATTTTTCATGCAAAGCAAGCATGTGAATGTGAATTACCTATTACTTACCCAAATTCGGAGCTCTCCAGAGCTGTTCGAGATCTACCCATGCAGCGGTCCGATGCTGCCGCTTTCTACCGGGTCAAGAGGGAGCTCGGCGGAGAAGGTCTTCGGTCTCAAGATGTCGAGGTCGGACATCCGGTGCCCCTTAGCGACCAGGTGAAGCAGCTGGTCGAGCTCACAAGGTGGCCGAACAGGCCATGAAGGGCCTCATAGTTCGGCCAGGCCCAAGGAGGCCATGCACAGGAGCTACTTCGCCCCTGCGGCGGCTCATGGATGCGTGTCCCTGGTTGAAGTCGCCAAGCACTCCACCTGCATTGAAGGTGCCGTCGTTGGCACTTGCCCGCAAAGGTGCATCCGGGCAGGATGGATCTTGAAGCTTGTGACGAACGTGCCACCGACGGGCAAGGAGTATCGCATCCCAAATGTATTATAAGAGTGTCTGAAGGGTGCCCGCATGATTGCGGTGAGTGCTCCAATGATGTAATATTTGAGTAGACTCGCATTTTGTTATCCCGTCGCTGAAAACTTTGTTCATATGCGCTAAGCAACGCTTGTTAATTTAAAATATTACCTGTTGTGCGCCGCTTATCAAATCTAAGAGATGGCAAGTCGTTGGCTTCAGCCCCATGCCACGAGTCTTTGGGGTGTTCGGGATAAACTTGAGCGCTCTTGTTCCCATTTTGGGTCCATCTAGGAGGCGCCAACACAACGAACGAGGCAACCGGACTTATAATGCTTGAACACTCTCACTTAGCCATAGAATTCTATAATTTTAAATTTCGTGAAGCCCCTAGTGTTCGGAAGACCGAGTTCGGGCGCTATCCACGCTGGGCGGACAAAGCCGGTTCCTCGCTCTAAGCGGCATAAGTCTTTAGGGGCTCGAAAAACCTCTCGAACAGCGACCAGCTCTCGCCTTATCATGACGGTCAGTTTTAGCTTTCCATCGAGGCGCCGCCCGGCTCAACTGGGTGCAATCGCGATGGTTCTCCCATGCTACCTTAGCCGATACAACGGAACGTAAGGTACCAAAACATGGGAGCCGGCAAACCCAACTATTGACCCACGACATGATTCGAGCCGATGCATATAATGCTATAAGTTCGGGTGCCGACTTGTGAAAGTGTTCGGACTTATCACACCATAATGTGGGGAACTTAAGCCCCTGGTGTATTTAGCCGTACCAGAGTGTACGGATGCAACATGTCATAAATGAACATATGTATAAGAAAGGAATGCAATTATAAGCAAAAAGCGATGCATTGTTTATTCAAGAAATACTGCCATGAATGCAGAACGATACAAATAGTGCGGTAGGCAAGGGATGGGACTATTAAACATGTCCCCCTCCAGGGGTAGGCTGCGGAATGGTGTATAAAACAGGTATAATGCTCAAAATGGAGACCACCTGGATACTCGTCATAGCTTTTCTCCTTTCCTGGCTGTTGCACCGTGAGTTCGGCAGGTCTGCTGCCGGACAGGGCCTCTGGTAAATGGAGTCCTGTTGAAAAAAAAGGCAAAAAGATGACACACTTGGGAGCCCCTGGTGTGGTTAAGCCGCACTCTGGGCCTGTCGTGGTCGTGCCCCTCCCCCTATGCCCATGGTATCTCCAGAGCGTAATGATGTACGCGAAGGACCAGTCTTGGAATTTTGCGTGGGCTGGGGTTGGGGCCGCACTGCTACGCGTGCTCGGAACGTGCCAGGTGGTCTTGTTGTAGGTTACTCCGGGCGCGTTTAGCCGTGTCCGGTCGCTTAACGGCCGGACTCGAGAATTGCCTTATGAGGTGCTCTGTACTTCTGCCGCGAGAGCCGCTGTGTATTCCTCCGTTCGAAGGGAGCGTTCAGTGTTTCCGTTGACCGTGATGACTCCTCGAGGGCCTGGCATCTTGAGCTTGAGGTATGCGTAGTGCGACACCGCGTTGAATTTTGCAACGCGTCCGTCCGAAAGCGAGCATGATAGCCGCTGGATTTAAACTATGTCAAGATTAACTCCTCGCTCCGGAAGTTATCCGGGATTCAAGACCACTTCAAGTGTGACTGAGCTCGCATAATTGGCCTCTACACCTGGTATGACGCCTTTGAAGGTCGTTTTGTGGGTTTAATCCTTGAGGGTCTATGCCCATCTTGCGCGATTTGTATCCCGATAAAGCAGGTTCAGTCTTTGCCGCCGCCGCCATCGACTCGTGAGGTGAAATCCATCGACGATTAGGTCTAAAACCAATGCGGCGAATCCGCCGTGGCGGATACTGGTGGGGTGGTCCCTTCAATCAAAAGTGATCGGGCAGGAGGACCATGGTTGAACTTCGTGGCGACTGGCTCCATCGCGTATACATCCCTGAGTGCATGCTTCCGCTCCCTCTTGGGTATGTGGGTTGCGTATATCATGTTCACCGTCCGCACTTGTGGGGGGAAACCCTTCTGTCCATTATTGTTCGGTGGACGGGTCTCTTCCTCGTCATCGCTATGCAGCCCCTTGTCATTGTTTTCGGCAATTAACTTACCTGCCTGCTTGAATACCCAATAGTCCCTGTTGGTGTGATTAGCTGGCTTTTAAAGGGTGCCATGTATCTCGCACGAGCGGTCGAGTATTCGGTCCAAATTGGACGGACCCGGAGTAGTTCTTTTGAATGGCTTTTTCCACGACCGGTTTGAGCCTCTGAATCCGGCGCCGATCGCCGATGCTCGGTGTTATCGCCGTTAACGCGGCGTTTGTTCTTGTTGCAACGCGACCTGCCATTGCGGTCCTTGGTATCGGGACTGCCAGAATTTTTGCTGAGGTTGTTACTGCGGGCTAGCCAGCTGTCCTCTCCCGCGCAAAAGCGGGTCATGAGTGATGTGAGGGCTGCCATGGATTTCGGCTTTTCCTGTCCTAGGTGCCGGGCAAGCCACTCGTCGCGGATGTTATGTTTGAAGGCTGCGAGGGCCTCTACATCCGGACAGTCGACGATTTGATTTTTCTTTGTTAAGAACCGTGTCGAGAATTGTCTGGCCGATTCGTCTGGCTGCTGAATTATGTGGCTTAGGTCATCGGTGTCTGGTGGTCGCACATATGTGCCCTGGAAGTTGTCAAGGAATGCGGCTTCCAGGTCCTCCCAACACCCAATTGATTCTGCTTGCAAGCTGTTGAGCCAATTCCGAGCTGGTCCTTTAAGCTTGAGTGGGAGATATTTGATGGCGTGAAGATCATCACCGCGGGCCATGTGGATATGAAGGAGATAGTCTTCGATCCAAACCGCGGGGTCTGTTGTGCCATCATAGGATTCAATGTTCACGGGTTTGAACCCTTCGGGGATTTGATGATCCATTACTTCATCTGTGAAGCATAGTGGGTGTGCGGCGCCTCTATATTGGGCTATATCACGACGTAGCTCAAGCGAGCTTTGTCTCGATGTTCGCCCGACCGAGTTAGCCAGATCCGCGCGACGGTCGTCGTCGCGCATCGTGGGGCACCCACGCGATCCGTAGATCGATCTTGATTGTCTTGCCTTATCCTCCAATATGTCTCGCAAGTCCGGCGCATTCCCCCGTGGCTTCGTACTTTTCGAGCAGTGCCGGGGTACGGTTCTAGTGTAGGGCCTAGAGGCCTCTCTGTCGTGGCCACGAGGTGGTCGGTCAGCCGTATTGTGCGCTGGTGATGCAGGTTTATATGCCTCCTCCTCTAATATGGGGAGCAGCTTACGTTTGGGGTAGCTTTTGGAGGGGCGTTCGAGTTCATGCTCTTCGGCCGCAAGGACTTCAGTCCATCTGTCGACTAGCAGATCTTGATCAGCTCTAAGCTATTGCTGCTTTTTCTTGAGGCTATTCGCCGTGGCCATAAGCCTGCATTTAAAATGCTCTTGTTCGACGGGATCCTCCGGCACGACGAATTCAATGTCGTCGAGGCTTGCCTCATCTCCGGAGGGAGGCATGTAATTATCGTCCTCTACCTCTTCGTCTGCCGCTCTCTGATGAGGGCTGGCTTCTCCGTCCTCCTGTGCTGAATCTTGCTGGAGGGGGTTGTCTTCGGCACTCTCTGGGGTGTTATTGTCTCCAGTGCCGGAATCTCCATTCTTGCTGTGGCGGGATTTAGAGCGGCGGTGCTGACGTCGGCGCTTAGGCTGCTTCTTGGAGGGATCCTCCTCCGCTGTTCCATCGCCATTCCCGTCCTTTGGGGTATCCACCATGTATATGTCATATGACGAGGTAGTCTTCCAGTGCCCCATAGGCACTGGTTCTTGGTCGTCTCCGGCATCGTCGTCTATACCGTCGATGTCTTCGGAGTCGTAGTCTAGCATGTCAGTTAGATCGTCGACAGTGGCTACAAAGTGGGTGGTGGGTGGGCTTTGAATTTCTTCGTCGTCCTCATCCCAACCGTCCTGGCCGTGATCCGGCCAGAGCTTTCCTGATAGCGAGAGATACCTTAGCGAATTCAGAATGTCACCGAAAGGTGAGTGCTGAAAGATGTCCGCAGCGGTGAACTCCATGATCGGCGCCAATCGATTGGACAGAGGCGCAGGAGGTTCAGTAGTCCGGCGAGGAGTCCGGCGCCTCGAGTCACGAGCTTCACAAGGGACAAGGTCGATGATTCGCCCATCGCCATAGATATAGCGGCCCCGAGGCGGTGTCTAGCCACCCATCTCGATCTTGATCGGCTCCAATTAAGGGTCGGAGCGGACTGCAGTGTCGACCTCGAGACACCTTGTCCGCAGCAGAGCTAAATCATGCCCATCAAGACAGTGCAGCGTGCTAGGCTGTGGCTCGAATCCATCGAAGATCAAATCTCCGCGGATGTCAGCCGTGAAGTTTAGACTTCCAAACCTGACCTGACGGCCAGGGGTGTAGCTTCCGATCTGCTCCAGATGGCCAAGCGAATTGGCCCGCAGTGCAAAGCCGCCGAATACGAAGATCTGTCCGGGGAGAAAAGTCTCACCCAGAACCGCGTCGTTGTTGATGATCGAAGGAACCATCGGGCCTATATGCGACGACACAGAGGAACTCTCAATGAAAGCACCAATGTCGGTGTCAAAACCGGCGGATCTCGGGTAGGGGTCCCGAACTGTGCGTCTAGGCGGATGGTAACAGGAGACAAGGGACACGATGTTTTACCTGTGTTCGAGCCCTCTCGATGGATGTAAAACCCTACTCCTGCTTGATTGATATTGATGATATGGGTAGTACAAGAGTGGATCTACCACGAGATTAAGGAGGCTAAACCCTAGAAGCTAGCCTATGGTATGATTGTTGTCGTGTCCTATGGACTAAAACCCTCCGGTTTATATAGACACCGGAGGGGGCTAGGGTTACACAGAATCGGTTACAATGGTAGGAGATCTACATATCCGTATTGCCAAGCTTGCCTTCCACGCCAAGGAAAGTCCCATCCGGACACGGGACGAAGTCTTCAATCTTGTATCTTCATAGTCTTGGAGTCCGGCCGATGATGATAGTTCGGCTATCCGGACACCCCCTAGTCCAGGACTCCCTCAGTTACCCTTCGTGGGTTGAAGTCTCCATCAACATGGATGTACGATAGCACCACCTATTGGAACCACGACTCAAAAATCTCCGTGTCTCCAAATTGCGTTTGCACACTTCAATCCCATCCCTTTACATTCTTGCAATTTGCATGCTTTACTTTCCACTGCTCATATGCTCCTTGCATGCTTGCTTGATGTGTATTGTGAATGTTAAACTTGTGCCAAAACTCCACTTAAACTTAAAGAAATTAAAAACTGCAACTTTTCTTGCTTAGAGTCTATTCACCCCCCTCTAGACACCTCTTATCGATCCTTTGAATTGGTATCAGAGCTTTGGTTTCCATTGTTGGTTTAAACACCATTGGAGGAAGATGGATGAGTCTACTTTGGGGAGTCTTAGACATAGAGTGCCTATACTTGATGGAGAGTACTTTCATGAGTGGAAAAATGAGATGCTTGTGATTTTCAATGAATATCATTTGAACAAGTACATTACTAGCGTGCACCTCATGTTGATCCTATGCATCCCACCCTTGATGAGTCAATTGACATGATTCGCAACCTTAGAACTGTTAATCTTATCACTAGAGGTTTGCCTAGAAACTTGATAGCTTCTTTGCCTACTCTTAAGTGTGCCTACACCATATGGAAATTTCTTGAGGAACGTTTTCCAAATTATTCCTTGAAAAATCTAGATGAAATTCTCCATAAGTCTATTGCCTTGAGTAAGAGGAATTCCAATGATCATAGGTTTGGTGATTGTCTGTTTGAGCTTACAAATCTTATGTGTGCCAAAGGAGATGTTGGAATTATTAGCGATATTATTTCCGAAGCTATTAAAATTCATAAAGAAGATCATTGTCAAACTCATTCTAACGAATCACCCTCTCTAGGAATTGATCCATCACACAATGTTGAACATGGATACTATGATGAGGATGATGATAGTGACTTTGATCTTGATGGTGCAATGAGACACTTTGGTCTTATGGCAAATCTTCGGGGATACATGGCAGGAGGAAAGGAATGGGTTCTTGATAGTGGATGTACCGATCACATGGCCGAAGATAAAGATATGTTTCGTGAGCTTGCTAAAAATGACGGCCCTCAAAAGTATGTCACTTTTGGTGATAACTCAAAGGGTAAGGTGGTTGGCCTCGGTAAGGTGGCCATCTCACATGATAGCTCCATACAAAATGTCATGCTCATTGAATATCTTGGGTACAATTTACTTCCAGTATCTAGATTTGCTGATTTTGGTTTCAATGTCCTATTTACTGAAGTAGATTGCCAAGTGTTTCATAGAAATAATCATAAAATGGTCTTTACCGGTATACGTAGAGGTGATCTTTACATTGTTGATTTCAATAAAAAGGCTCAACCTAGAACTTGCTTAATTGCTAAATCCTCTAAAGGCTGGTTATGGCATAAACGGTTAGGTCATGTGGGCATGCGAAACCTTGACAAGCTTATAAAAGGAAATCATATCCTTGGCGTTAACGATGTCATATTTGATAAGGATAGACTTTGCAGCGCATGTCAAGCAGGTAAACAGGTTGGAGGAAGGCATCCCGTGAAGAACATCATGACCACAAAAGGTCGTCGAGCTACTTCACATGGATCTTTTTGGTCCCAACGCTTACAAAAGTCTCGGTGGAAATTCTTTTGGTCTAGTTATAGTTGATGATATTTCAAGATTTACGTGGGTATTCTTTCTCGATGATAAATTGCAGGTCCAAAAGATCTTCAAAATTTTTGCTAGGAAGGCCCAAAATCAATTTGAACTGAAGATCAAGAAGGTTCGCAGCGACAACGGAACGGAGTTCAAGAACGCAAATGTGGACACCTTTCTTGACGAAGAAGGGATTTCACATGAGTTCTCGGCTACGTACACACCTCAACAAAATGAAGTTGTTGAGAGGAAGAAGCGGACACTCATCAAAATGGAGAGAACGATGCTTGATGAGTACAAGACGCCGAAGCACTTTTGGGCGGAAGCGGTTGAGACAGCTTGTCATGCAACAAATCGCTTGTATCTTCACAAGCTACTCGGCAAGACAGCATACGAGCTCCTCACCGGTAACAAACCCCAAGTTCGATACTTTCGAGTATTCGGCTCAAAGAGCTACATTCTTGATAAGCATCGTCGTTCTAATTTTGCTCCTAAGTCTCATGAAGGTTTCCTACTTGGTTATGGCTCAAACTCTCACACTTACCGTGTCTACAATAATTTCACCCGAAAGGTTGAAGAGACGGTAGATGTGAAGTTTGATGAATCTAACGGCTCGCAAGTAGAGCAATTGCCAATTGATGTAGGAGACAAAGACCCCTCGGAAGCAATCCAAGACTTGTCTATTGGCAAGATTCGTCCAACGGAGGTGAAGGAGAGTACCTCGTACGTCCAAGTGGAAGCTTCCACCTCACGACAAGGTGAGCCAAGAGTTGATACGGAAGCATGCACAAGTGGAACACACCAAGATGAAGAAAACGAGGAAGTGCACCAAGATGAACATCAACAACCTCCTTCTCCACCACGACAAGAGAACGACAACGTCAACAATGAAGAAGGCCAAGAAGAAGAACAAGATGAAGAAGATGTTCCACCAAGATCCAAGCAAAAGCTTTCACGAGTTCGAGCAAGAGTTGCTAAAGACCATCCCATCGAGCAAATCTACAATGATATACAAACCGGGAGAATCACTCGCTCTAAAACTCGTTTAGCTAACTTTTGTGAACATTATTCATTCATCTCTAGCATTGAACCTATGAAGGTTGAAGAATCATTGGAAGATCCGGATTGGATAAACGCCATGCACGAAGAACTACACAACTTTGAGAGAAACCAAGTGTGGACATTGGTTGAGAAGCCTGACAACAAGCACAACATCATCGATACCAAATGGGTGTTTCGCAACAAGCAAGATGAAGATGGACAAGTAGTTCACAACAAAGCACGTCTCGTCGCCCAAGGCTACACTCAAGTCGAAGGTATGGACTATGGTGAGACATATGCTCCCGTTGCTAGACTTGAGTCCATGCGCATCTTACTTGCCTATGCTAATCACCATGATATCACCTTGTACCAAATGGATATCAAAAGTGCTTTTCTAAATGGTGAAACATAGGAGGAAGTTTACGTTAAGCAACCTCCCGGCTTTGTCCATTCTAAGAAACCTAATCATGTTTACAAACTTCACAAAGCTCTTTATGGTCTTAAACAACCTCCTAGAGCGTGGTATAAATGCTTGACCAAGTTCCTTAATGAAAAAGGCTTTGAAATTGGAAAATTTGATTCTACTCTTTTTACTAAAAGGGTTAATGGAGAACTATTTGTGTGCCAAATATATGTTGATGATATTATATTTGGTTCGACTAACCCTCACTTTAGTGAAAAGTTCGGAAAGCTAATGTCGGAGAAGTTTGAGATGTCGATGATGAGTGAGCTCAAATGCTTTCTTGATTTGCAAATCAATCAAACTAAGGAAAGTACACCAAGGACTTATTCAAGAAGTTCAATATGCAAGAATGCAAAGGTATGACTACACCCATGCCTACTAGTGGACATCTTGATTTGACCAAAGATGGTGAACCAGTTGATCAAAAGGTTACCGCTCCATGATTGGTTCATTGTTATATCTATGTGCTTCTCGTCCCGATATCATGCTAAGTGTGTGCATGTGTGCACGATATCAAGCCGCCCCTAAAGAATGTCATCTTAAGGCCGTGAAAAGGATAGTGATATACTTAATCCATACACCAAATTTTGGCATTTGGTATCCAAAGAGGGCCTCTTTCAATCTTGTTGGCTACTCCGACTCGGACTATGCCGGTGACAAGGTTGATAGAAAGTCCACTTCGGGCACTTGTCAATTTCTTGGTAGATCTCTTGTGTCTTGGTCCTCCAATAAACAGAACTCGGTATCCTTATCCACTGCCGAAGCAGAATACATTGCCGCTGGTTCATGTTGTTGGATGACCCAAACTCTTAAAGATTATGGGATATATGTGAAACATGTTCCATTGCTTTGTGACAATGAAAGTGCTATCAAGATTGCTCACAATCCCGTGCAACACTCTCGAACTAAGCATATTGAAGTTCGTCATCATTTCATTCGAGATCATGTTGCTAAGGGTGACATTAATCTTAAGCATGTTCGTACCAACAAGCAATTGGCGGATATATTCACTAAACCACTTGATGAGAAAGTGTTTTACAGGTTGAGAGGTAAATTAAACATCATTGATGCTTCAAACTTGGAGTAGGAACTCCATTTGGATACATGCAAGACATGAGCCTATGACTAATCCTTGATTTTTCTCTTGTGATGACTTTCTTATGTCTTGGATATATTTGCACCTTGCATGTTATCTAACCCTTGTAGGTATTTGGATGAATCTAAATCTATGAGATTGCAACTTACTCACATCTTGAGAAATCTCTACATCATCAAGTCTCTACACAATGATGGTTGAAGACAAGGAAGCACAAAACCTTTCAACATATTCTTTGACAAATTCTACATTGAGTTTCATGATTGTCATTTTGGATACACAAGTGCTCTTCCTTGCAAAAACTAACCCATGTAGGTAGATGAACTCAAATTCCAAGTGGTGCTCCCAACTCTTGATGAGCTACATCAACCTTGAGCAACACACATAAGTTCAACTACATGATCATGATCAACACCACCATCCAAGGTATGTTATTCCATCTTAGAGAAGCTTTTCTCCAAGTCATGAGTCAAAGCAACTCGACAAGATGTTAATACATCAAGATGATTAAATGAAAAATGGTAACCCCATTTTGAGCTTAAACGATGAGTATGACCTATGACCAAGTGATCTCACTTGACTCCTAAGTCAATATACTCTAACATAGGTGACTTTGTCGCTGACTGTTGGGGATATGACTATTTGTGTAAGCCGCCCAGGAGGGGCCGGGTTACGCAAAGAGGACTCATCAGAGGAAGCCCAAGACCAAGCATGAAGATGGCGGTTCAATAAAAGGCTTAAGGCCCACAGGCGGCTTAAGGCCCGTTGTAGTAAACCGCCATGATGGCATGACTTGTAACGTAAGGTAGATTTAACTAGTCACCGAGCGGACATTTGCTTATAAGCCGGTAGGGACTCAGACGCCACGTATGCCAACCCGTGTATATAAGGGGCGACTCTGCCGGCAGCTTAGGTCAAGAAACAACTCATCGAGAGCCGAGCATAGCATATCTCGCCTCCCAGTCGTCAAAACATCAATACCAACCCAACTAGACGTAGGCCTTACCTTCACCGTAAGGGGCCGAACTAGTATAAACTCTCTCGTGTCCTTTGTCCCGATTTAACCCCTTCAAGCTTCCTAGTTGCGATGGCTCCACAACTAAGTCCTTTCACGAGGACATCTGACGTGACTATTCCACGACAGTTGGCGCCCACCGTGGGGCCAGCACACGGTGGATTTGAGTTCTTGAAGGGCAACTTCGAAGGGCTCAAGGGATACGTAGTGGGCCGGATGACCAAGAGTCATCGCAGCAAGATCTACATCGACGACAAATGCTGGGGTCCCGACGCCGGCTCAATTGAGTACGGATACCGGGTCCCCTTCGGCGGAATCCACGTCTTCATCGGTTGGATTGGAGAGCCGGGCCCTGAGCCGGACAATTGCACCGACCTCGTCGAGACGGCTCAGCGTGCGAGGAAGACCCGGACTCAGCCAGTCATGAGGCATGCCTTCATGGGCTGCATCCACGGAGAAGAACTTTCTAAAGGATCTGAAGATAGGGATGAGACGGTCGTCCTCTCGGACGGAGATTCGTCCGCCGGTTCAATAGATTCGTTGTACCAAGTGCAAGACGGCGTGCTCGGGGGCTGTTCCGACGGCATCAGTATTCCGGACCCCTTTGAGCTGCCAAGATGGACCGGAATCTTCATGGCTGGGACTCAGCCCGGTTCAAACTCTACAGCTGCGGCAGCGGCAGCATCCGGTTTAGGAGCAGCCGGGGCAGGCGGCCCCGTGCGCCCACCGGCTCAGGTGCTGATAGACCTCATGGACAAGCTTACGACCCTGTTAACCGCCACAGTTATTCCTGCAGATAAGGATGAGCATGACACAGCGGTAGCACAGGTGCGTGAGGAGATAGCTCATGCCAAGGAGGCCTTTGCAGCTGACGATACTAGACTAGCTACAGAACGGGCGACTCTCGACGCCCGGGCGCAGCGCTTGCAGTCAGAAGCTTATCAGCTCACAATGAGACTAAATGCGTCTAATGAGGTAATGAGGAGGAGACATCAGAAAACTAGGTCCCGTTTACCTCCGAATTACGATCCTCGGGTTCTTTTCGCGACACCTGGAACCGGCCCAAGTAACCCGCCAGAGACTAATCAGCTTATGATGGCCGGAACAGGAGGGCTGACTCAGCCCCGGGAGACGGTGCCGCCTCACGTGAGCATGCTGCCGCCGCGCTATGTGCCAATCCCCCCGGGTCACTTTTCCAACCCTATGGAGAACTTGATTGCAGCTTCAACACGTTTGGCGGCTCTTCCCATGGACGGTGATGACGTGGCGGCAGTGGAGACCCGGAGAGTCAGAGAACTTCTTCAGACAGCCTTGGCTCAGCAGGAGACCTATTCTTATAGCCGGGACAGAATCCATTCAACTCCCCCGCCTTGGTTAGCGCTGCCCCGCCAGAACCGAAGCCCGAGTTACAGCAGGCACATGGAGTCGGAAGCTTTGTCAAGCAACGCCCAACGCCATAACCAGCCCCGTGGCTATCACCGGGGACAAGACCGAATACGTCAAGAGAACGAATGAGCGGCTCAGGCAACGGCTTATCAGGATCACCCGGAGTATCCGATGACGTCTACTGAGGCGGGGGTAGCCACTAGAACCGGCGGTGTTCCTTGCCTGGTACCGGCTCTGCGCAATGTGCGTCTGCCCAAGGACTTCAAGGGACCTCGAAAGATACCGAATTACACAGCCAACTTACAGCCCGGGGCGTGGATCGAAAGTTATGAGATGGCCATGGAGCTGCTAGAGGTCAGTGACGCAGCGATGGCTAAATATTTCACCATGATGTTAGATGGAACAACCCGGTCTTGGCTGAAGGGGTTGCCACCCAATTCCATTAGCTCATGGGAAGAGTTAAAGGCCTGATTCATTCAGAACTCCAAAGACACCTGCAAGCAATCTATGTCAATTGTGGACATAACCAATTGCAAGCAGGGGGAGGGCGAATCCACTACCCATTGGGTGCGCCGGGTTAAGGAGATAATTCATTCATCTGACAATATGGATGCCGGCTCTGCAGTCCTTATGTTGGAGAAAAATTGTAGCTTTGAGCCGCTGAGGCAGAAGCTGGGGCGCCTTAAACTTGACTGCAAGGATATGGGTACGCTGATGGCGGCTTTAGTCAAATATGCCGATTCTGATAGTACCGAGGATCCCACATCTGACGATGAGAAGACAGGGAAGGGAAGAAGGAACGGCAATGGAAAGGGTCAACAGCATATCCCGGGGAATCAAAACGGCAGTAAGCGTAAGGCGGACGGTAACCCGGAGTTCGTAGCCAATGCCAACACGCAGGGTAACAATCCGAGACGTAAGGGTAAACCGCCTCGATCTGGCGGGTCAGGCCCATCTCTTGAATAAGTTATTTAATGAGCCCCGCCGAGACACGGCACTGTAGCGGCCTGCCACGCACTGTGGAAGGATTGTGCAATCATGAAGGCGCGAAGAACTCCAACACTTATGATGGCCATAATGGGTCCGTGGTGGTTCAGAGTGGCGGTTTCCATGGCCTGTGGCGGCTCAGATCCGACTTACAGGGACGCTAAGGAGGGGCTATAACCAACAACGATCGCCAAGGAGAGCAAAGAAGAGCAGCCGTCGGGTTATCGAGCAACCCGAAGCGCTTGAATAGTGGGCGAGATCACGATTTACCACTAGCTTATGCAAACATGACTAGAAGGTGCATAAGAGGGCCACAATTCTGCTGAGCCGCCATCCTCGTTATTTGAGGTGGTCGAGCAGCCCATCATATGGAGCAGGGAAGATCATCCTCCGCGGGTAGATAACCCGGGTCAGTTGGCCTTGGTAGTGGCACCTCAGGTTGGTGGGTATAAGTTCACTAAAGTGCTCATGGACGGGGGTAGTAGCATCAATATCCTCTACTATGAGACCTTTTGACGCATGGGATTAACTGATAAAAATCTAAGAACATCCAACACAATTTTCCATGGGGTTGTCACTGGTAAGTCGGCTTACCCAGTTGGCAGGATTGAGCTGGAGGTAGCCTTTGGAGACGAATATGACTCCAGAGCTGAGAAGTTGACGTTTGAGGTGGTCAAAATCAGGAGCCCATACCACGCTCTGTTTGGGCGGCCGGCTTATGCTAAGTTTATGGCCCGACCATGTTATGCTTATTTGCAGCTCAAGATGCCGGGTCACAAGGGCACCATTATCAGACATGGCGGTGGAAGGTAGCAATCGAGTGTGAAGAAGGTGACGCGCTTATGCCGAGTCGGCTGTCGCGTAAGAAGAGCTCAAATTTTATCAAGATAATGTTGACCCATCGGATATGACGTCCCTGAAGAAGCCAACTACAGAGCACGACCCGGCGTTGAAGTTTAAGTCGGCAGCTGAGACAAAGCTTGTTAATTTTACCCCGGGTGACTCTTCTAAACAGTTCAGCATCAGCAACAACTTGGATCCCAAATAGGAAAGCGTGCTCATCGAGTTCATCCATGAGAACCGGGACATCTTTGCATGGAAACCTTCTGACATGTCGGGTGTACCGAGGGAACTCGCTGAGCACACTCTCAACATTGATCCAAAGTATAAGCCGGTCAGGCAGTTTCTTCGGCGTTTTAACAAAGAGCGACGGAAGGCTATTGGGGAAGAAGTCGCCCGGCTCTTAGCGGCCGGGTTTATCATTGAAGTTTTTCACCCGGAGTGGTTGGCTAACCCGGTGCTTGTCCTCAATAAGAACGGCACCTGGCGGATGTGTGTGGACTACACGGACTTAAACAAGGCTTGTTCGGCTGATCCCTTTGCTCTTCCCCATATTGATCAAATCATTGATGCTACGGCGGGTTGTGAGCATTTGAGTTTTTTGGATGCTTACTCCAGTTATCATCAGATTAAGATGGCTGTTAAGGACCAGGAGAAGACAACTTTCATCACACAGTTTGGAGCCTTCTGCTATGTATCTATGCCGTTTGGGCTCAAGAGTGCCCAGGCGACTTATCAGCGGTGTGTGCAGAACTGTTTGCACGATCAAATTGGGCATAGTGTTCATGCTTATGTGGATGACATTGTGGTGAAGTCCAGAGAAAATGAGACCTTGATATCTGACTTAAAGGAGACCTTTGATAATCTCCGGATTTACAAGATGATGCTTAACCCGACCAAGTGTGTGTTTGGCGTTCCTGCGGGCAAGCTCTTGGGCTTTCTGGTGTCCAACAGAGGCATCGAAGCTAACCCGGAGAAGATTAAGGCAATTACCTCCCTGGCTAAACCGGCATGCATCAATGATGTTCATCGACTGGCGGGTCGTGTTGCCGCCTTAAGTCGGTTCATAAGTCGGCTCGATGAGAAGGCCCTCCCATTGTATCAGATGATGAAGAAAATTGACACTTTTGTATGGAGTGAGGCCGCTGATGCTGCTTTTGAAGACTTAAAGAGACAATTGTCTGAGCCGCCAGTCCTCGCGGCTCCGATTGATAAAGAGCCTTTGCTATTATATGTGGCTGCCAATTCACGAGCCGTCAGCGTTGCCATCATGGTGGAGCGTAAGGAAGCCGGTAAGGAGCATCTGGTTCAACGGGCAGTTTACTACATCAGTGAGGTGCTCATTGAATCCAAGCAAAGGTACCTGCATTGGCAGAAGCTTGTTTATGGAGTGTTCATGGCCAACCGGAAGTTGAAGCAGTACTTTCAAAGCCACCCTATAACTGTGGTAAGTTCTGCCCCTTTGGGAGACATCATTTAGAACAGGGAGGCCACAGGATGAGTCGCCAAGTGGGCCATTGAGCTTGGGCCTCACAATTTGAAGTACATGCCACGTACTGCTATTAAGTCTCAGGCCTTGGTGGACTTTATCAATGATTGGACAGAGTTACAGGCCCCTGAGGAGAAGCCGGATAACACATATTGGACGATTCACTTTGATGGGTCCAGGCAGCTAGAAGGCTCGGGGGCTGGAGTGGTGTTAACTTCCCCCTGAGGTGAAAAATTTTGTTATGTACTCCGGCTTATGTTTCCATGTACTAACAACGCAGCTGAATATGAGGCTTTACTCCATGGTCTCTAGATGGCTAAGGAGATGAACTTAAGCCGGGTACGGTGCTTGGGCGACTCAGATCTTGTGGCTCAACAAGTGTCAGGCAAGTGGGATTCCAAGGACCCCCTAATGGTGGCTTTATCGTCGTGAGGTAGATGCTGTAGCTGGTCACTTCACGGGTTATCAAGTGGAGCACATCGATCGAAGGAAGAATGAGGCGGCTGATGCTTTAAGCCGGTTGGGATCCCAACGTAAACCGGTGCCACCCAATACCTTTCTCAGAGTGTTACATAACCCTTCTGTCAAGGTGCCTACCGAGGAAGAACTAGCAGTGCCAGACCCGGAGGCACAGCTGGTGGTGGCTTTTCACGTTATCCCAGATTGGACGGTGCCTTACTTGGCTTATATGACCCGGGGTGAATTGCCGGAGGATGAGACATTGGCGAGACAAATTATCAGGCGCTCCAAATCCATGACGATTGTTAACGGCGAATTACATCACCTAAGCATCACGGGGGCATTTCAACGCTGTGTGTCACCTACAGAAGGCCAAGAAATACTTCGTGAGATCCATGAAGGAGATTGTGGCCATCATGCCGGGTCAAAATCTCCCGTAGCCAAGGCTTTTCGTCATGGTTTTTATTGGCTGGCGGCTCATGCTGATGCAGAGGATCTGGTCAGAAAATGTGATGGTTGTCAAAAGTTCTCACGATGAGCTCATGTGCCGGCTCAAGAATTGAGAATGATCCCAATCACTTGGCCGTTCGCAGTCTGGGGGCTTGACATGGTTGGACCTTTCAAAAGGTCTAAAGACAAAAAGACACATCTACTGGTGGTGGTGGACAAGTTTACCAAGTGGGTTGAGGCAGAGCCGGTCAGTAAGTGTGATGCAGCCACGGCAGTTCAGTTCATGAAAAATTTGATCTTTCGTTTTGGTTTCCCGCATAGCATCATAACTGATAATGGCACTAATCTCCCTAAGGGTGCCATGGAAGAGTTCTGTCAAAGAGAACATATCCGGCTTGATGTTTCGGCCGTTGCTCATCCTCAATCCAATGGGCAAGTAGAGAGAGCTAATCAAGAGATCCTGAAAGGTATCAAACCCCGGCTCTTAGTCCCCTTACGGCGGACTCCGGGTTGTTGGGTGGAGGAGTTACCCTTCGTGTTATGGAGCATCAACACTACGCCTAACAGATCTACGGGATACACACCTTTCTTCATGGTTTATGGAGCAGAGGCAGTCCTGCCAAGTGACATCCGGCACGACTCACCCCGTGTGGCGGCTTACGTTGAGGCGGATAACGAAAAAGCTCGTCAGATGCACTTGACTTGTTGGACGAGGAGCGAGACTTGGCAATAGCCCACTCAACGATTTACCAAAGAAGACTGCGCCGCTATCACAAATACCGGTTAGGAGCAGAACCTTTCAGGAAGGCGACTTGGTGCTCCGGCTCATCCAGGATCAATCTAACATGCACAAGCTATCCCCGCCTTGGGAAGGGCCCTTTGTGGTCAGCAAGAATCTACACAACGGGTCATATTATCTCATCGATACTCGAGAGCACAAGGACTCACTTAAATCGGAGGAGGAGACCCGCCGTGGTGGAATATAGCTCATCTCCGCCTTACTATACTTAAGTTACCAGCCTAAGATACATTTTACGATGTACATATTATATAAAGCAATAAAGCAGGACCTCTCGTCCTTTTTCCCATAAAGAATGTTTTATGTCTTCTTTATCGTGATGGACACCGCCAATGTGGGACGGATCATATCTGAATCTGGCTTTCCCTTTGGTCCGGTTTATGATCATA
Organism: Aegilops speltoides; assembly: GCA_021437245.1. Lineage (NCBI taxonomy): Eukaryota > Viridiplantae > Streptophyta > Magnoliopsida > Poales > Poaceae > Aegilops > Aegilops speltoides. The sequence goes on from CM038147.1 coordinate 191,967,229, forward strand.
TCTGAATCTAGCCGTGGTCACTTGGGGGCTTCCTGTTCAAACATAGGTCGTATTTGAACCAAAGAGAACATAGCTGTTGATACCCACTTGATCGGCATACTGCCAAACCCACTTGGGGGCTTCTTGATCATATTTGAATCATAGCTTAACCCTTTGGGTCTGACGTGGATCGATTCAATCAGCGTCATTAAACAACTCTTATGTTCACTTGGGGCTTCCTATTCAAACATAGGTCGATTCAACCAAAGAGAACATAGCTGTCGATACCCACTTGATCGGCATCGCCAAAGCCACTGGGGCTATATGATCGTATCCGAATCTTAGCTTAACCCCTTTGGAACGGTTCTCTGATCGTATTCGAATTAGGAGCCTGTGAACATTATTTATAAGTATGATTACTTTAACTTTCATTGAAACCTTCTTGAGGAGATGGTTCTTGATCCTTCCGGTTTCATATTGATTACCTTTAGGTTCTAAAAGTGCCGGGTAAAGCCTTATATGAGCCAGGGAGACTATTAAAAGGGTCACAGGTATGCTGTTGTGATTATATTCTAACTAATCATGAACCGGCTTATACATGTTGTCTTTTGATCATGTTCCGGGTTATCAATACTCTATAACCCCCTGGCGCAGTGAACCGCCCAGGAAACCTTGCCTGTTTTTATGTGCAGGATAAAGCAGAGCAAGTTCAAACATCAAGGAAATACACGGTTAACATAAGCCAGAGGAATTCAGTGAGGGCGGTTTACAAAAGCAATCAGTACCATAAAGCATGACAAGCATTAAGGAGTTTTCTCTATCCTATTACAAGACTCCCCGAGTCTAAAATAAGTGAAGCATTGTTTTGCAAACGTTATAACACAGCTGGCGGCTCATTCCTCCGGCTGGCTTGACGACTTCGGGTTATCCTTCCCCGCCTCTCCTTCGGTTGTTTTGTCCTGGAAGGTGGACGAGGCCCAGTCAGTGCCGCTCAAGGCTTCAAATTCAGCCTCATTATCTACTAAACTGGCCGGGTCCACTTCAGGGGCAAAGGTATGCTTACGCGTAGGAGGGATCAGGCTGACTTGGTCAAATGGGGTGTTTGGGATTCTTCGGTTCTCACTATCGTAACCCGGCGAATACTTAGTAAGATCAGTATCATTCCCAATGAGAGTCGCCAGGGGACGTACGGCTTTAACATAGGCAGTGAAGTCTTGGTCGTCAAAAGCAGTGCCGTCCTCTTTAAGGCTTGGGTATCAGAGAGAGAGATCAGCAAGGTCAAGTTCCGGCACCCATGTTCTTGCCCGACCTAATGCAGCCACGGCTCCGGCTCTCGCAGATGCTCGCCTTAAGTACTGAATTCATTGAGGTAGCACCGAAAGATGCCTCAACACATCTTGTAGGAGCCGAGGAGTGGTATTTGATAAGGCCACAACAGCCAACGCACGTTTTGACCCGGAGTACAACTGCTCTACTAAGGTATACACCGCCTTAAGCTTGATCAGCATGTTTTCCTTCAGATTGGTACTCCTGGGGCATGTATGTGCACAGGTATAACCGTAAGCCGGAGGTAATTATTACGATAACTCTGGAAAGATTACAATATTTACAAGCGGCTTACCGAAGATGGCTGAGACCATTTGGGATATCCGCTGTTTTAAGTCGGACAACTCGTTTGTTGCCTCGGCAAGAGATGTCTCTGCTATTTCAGCCCGAGTCACCAGTGAAGCCCTTTCATCAACCCAAGTTTTCTTCTCTGATTCAAAGAATTTCTTTAGCTTCTCTTGTTCGGAGACACTGAATTCAAACTTGGAGTTGACTTTCTGAGCTTCGAGCTCTTGGGTTTTCAACTAACTCTTCAGATCGGCAATCTCCGCCTCAAATTGACTTTTGGTGGCCTGCATCGGCATTAGGCTATGGTAAGAATCATGGTAAGATAACATTCAAGTCCCAAATAATTTACAAGTAAAGATACTTGGCACTTGGGGGCTAATGTATGCTTAAAGAATTTTTTAACCTATTTTACCGAGTCATACATATTAAGTCTCAAGCACTTTACAAGTAAAGGTACTTGACACTTGGGGGCTAATGTGTAACTCAAATTCAAAGTTTCATGCTATCACCGGGTTAAACATATTCAATTTAAACCGGACAAAACTAACAGTAAGTCAATTATTAAGTCTACAGCATATTCATTCATAAGCAATAGACTTGGGGGCTAGTATAGTAAGTAAGGTTCGTAATAAAGGCATAAATTATACCTCGATTTATGTCAGATTTGCTTCACCATGTCAATTACCGTGTCACGACTATTGTGCACTTGGTTCAGATAGCTAGAGACTATATCACCAATACTTAGGTGAGAATAATCAGTGATGTCCTGTTTGGCTTTCCGACGCTGGGCAAACTCCTCCTTGGCAGTGCATTAGGCAAGAGCGGTAGGCCGGCCCGGTTCAACATATTGGCTCTTCACAATTTCAACCTCCGGTCATTGTCCCGACCGGCTAGGAGTTTCCGGTCATCCGGTTGTGGATAACGCCTTCGCAGTGGGTCAAAGGTTAGCACCGAAATGTCGGGTTGGTTCGTGGTAGCTGATGAGTGGAGTTATCAGGAACGGATGAGTCAAGCACCGGTTCAGTAACCACCGGGTCTCGGGATGGCTTATCTTTCTTTGCCCTCTTGCTGGGCTTTACTTGCAAGCTGTCAATCAAAGTGGAAGGATAAGCATCAAAGTATAAGTATGGAAAAGCTTAAAGTAAGAAGAGGTTATATTACCCGGGAGCCGTTTTGAAAGCCGGCATGTTTGATTGCATCGACTCATCAGAAGAAGGGGAGGTATCCTGATAGTTGGAGTCAGATGAATTGAGAGGTTGGCGAATCAAACCCGTCAAAGGTAAAACAAAACATAGATCGGAGATAACCTCGGTCCGATGCTTCCTGGTTACGTCGGGTAAGCCGGAGGAGAGCTCTGCGTCCTGGTTGGCCCGAGTCTGCCGCCGATTTTCAAGCTGTTGTTTCTTCAAAAGAAATTGAGGATCTTGGTAAGCTAGAGGGTGTGAAAACCTTACTTTCTGGGTCACACTTCGGATTTTTTGTGTTGGCAAAGGCTCTGAGTTGGAGGAAATTATAGTTACCTCTTCGCCAACTGCTTGACTGTTCCCAGTATCCTCCTGAAAGGATCAAATGTCAGTAAAGTAATGATAAAGGAGTCAAAGAAAATCGAAAAAGATTACCTCTTCTTCATCCGAAGAAGAGTCATCCAGTTTAAACATATCGGAGGCGCTGGGTTTCTTCTTCCTAGAGGTGCCCGCCTTGGCGGCTTTCCTTTCGTTTTTTGGCATACTGCCTGTTTGGCAGCCTCTTGGTCATACTTGACCTTCCGTAAATTATCACCGCATGTGGAAACAGATGAAGAATCATAAGTACAAGAGGGTAACATATGAAAGAGTATTGATGAAGATTAGTAACTTATCATAGAGCCGGGTTCTTCTTGCGTATGGAAGTAAACCGAAGGTATTGTCGGTTACTGAGGCCCTCCTTCAATAGCGATCGGATGTGGCATCTACCACATCATCTGTAAGTCCTCGTGGCTATGACACATTGGGTCTTCTTTCTCTTTGTGTAAGTACACATTAAGCCGGAGCGGCGGCTTAATGGTAGTATCAGCCAGGTGACCCAGACCCGGACCAAATCAATGCCACTTAACCCGTTGCCTAAAAGGGCTTTGATCTTCTTGATGGTGGGATTAAGAGGCAGGCGCTCAATAGCAGTCAACTTGTCCGCCAAATGATGGTTGGACTCAAGACACAGGGCACGAAAGCCGGGCAGAGGCTTCTCATTAGCTGGAGAGGTATCTTGACAATAGAACCATGTCTGGTTCCAGTCTTTTGGGTGACTCGGTAGCTCAGCGTAAGGAAAAAGGCAATCTCTCCGCCGTTGGATTGAGATGCCGCCAAGCTCAAGACTAGGCCCATTGGCACGCCTGCTCGCGGTTCAAGTAAAAAGTTCTCTCAACAACAACAGACTTGGCTCTTCTCCTAGGTATACCTCGCAGAAGACTTGGATATTACACAGATTTGACACGGAATTGGGTCCAATGTCTTGAGGCTTCAGGTCAAAGAAATCCAAAACTTCCCTGAAGAATTTTGAGCCGGGAGGAGCAAATCCCCGGCTCATATGATCTGTGAAAACTACTACCTCCCCATCCTTGGGTTGAGGTATCTCCTCAGACGGGTGAGGGGCACGATAATACATGGCTTCCTTCTTTGGCAAATGGCCAGACTTTACAAACTCAGCAAGTTTGCTTTTGGTTACTGTGGATGGAACCCAATTGCAAGTCACCCTACGACAAAATAAGAAGGCTCCGGTTCAACTTTAATCCAGAGACATATCTAAATTGTTCACAGTGGCGGCTTAAGAAAGGGGCCTAATGATATAAGGGTGCTTGTGCAATAATGTTTAAGCCGCTATCAGTATCGAGAGCAATTCAAAAAATTTAAGATCATGAGAAGAAGGCAAGGTCCACAGTTCAGTATCACTTATTCAAACCAGATGCTTAGACAACAGTGATAGAAGCAAGCTTTACAGAAGAAACTTTCCGGGTGATATAAACAAGTTTCACAGACGACAGCTATTATCATAGATCAAATTATTGCTCTAAAAGGAAAATTTTCTAGACCTAAAACAGAACAGAGAAGTTCATACAGTTGAAGAGGGTTTCTAAGCAAGGAGACGGAGATCTATTTTTATGCAAGATCAATACAAACAACTACCGCAACAGTTCTGTACAGTTTTACGACCTAAATAGGGCGTTGAAGGTGAGAACTAACGTGGGTTTGTGTCGGGCAGTGATAAATGCCGACGAACTCAGCGGAGTTCCAATGCAGATCTGAGAAAGGGGACGATAGGAACTCACGGATGAAGACGAGCTGCGGAGATTCACCGACGTTTTCTGGTCAGAGTCAGGTCGATGCAGCGGCCTGAGTCGATGCAGACGAGGGGATCGATGGCAGCGGCGGCGGAGCTCAAGTGGCAGAGAGGAGAGGAAGAAGACGACTGGAAGGAGAAAAATGAAAGACCTAAGGTCATGCCTATTTATAAGGAGAGGATAACTGAGACGGCGCGGGAAACGAGGAGATAAGAATTACTATCCAGCGGCCCCGACGCCTCGATTTTTGGAACACTTAATAAGGCAGAGATCCGTTGAAGGATATGACGGAATAGAAAATGAATTAAAGGATGATGTCATGCCGGGTTAAGATGGATCCAGAGGACGACGCCACAGCGGGTTAAAAGAAAGCCCTCTGTATAGTCAGAAGACTGAAGATTTATTCTTTAGAAGTATATTTTGAGATTAACATGAACAGGTTCAAATCAATCTGGGGCCTAGTGTTGGGGATATGACTATTTGTGTAAGCCGCCCAGGAGGGGCCGGGTTACGCAAAGAGGACTCATCAGAGGAAGCCCAAGACGAAGCATGAAGATGGCGGTTCAATAAAAGGCTTAAGGCCCACAGCGCTTAAGGTCTGTTGTAGTAAACCGCCATGATGGCATGACTTGTAACGTAAGGTAGATTTAACTAGTCACCGAGCCGCACAATCGCTTATAAGCCGCCGACTCAGACGCCACAGGGCATCAACCCGTGTATATAAAGGGACGACCTGCTGGCGGCTTAGGTCAAGAAACAACTCATCAAGAGTCGGGCATAGCATATCTCGCTCCCTGGTCGTCGAAACATCAATACCAACCCAACTAGACGTAGGCCTTACCTTCACCGTAAGGGGCCGAACTAGTATAAACTCTCTCGTGTCCTTTGTCCCGATTTAACCCCTTCAAGCTTCCTAGTTGCGATGGCTCCACAACTAAGTCCTTTCACGAGGACATCTGACGTGACTATTCCACGACACTGGCCAATTCTAGATGAAGTTCTCTTGTGTTCTTTTCTGTGCTCTTGCATTTATCTCATGCATATTTGTTTCCCCTTTCAAAATCAAAAAGAAAAACTTCATCCAGATTTCTTTTCTATTTCTGTTTGCTTTGCATTCCCTGCATCCAATTCATTGCAAATCCTTCAGTTAATTCCTTGCAAATCCTTGTGAGATCTTACTTGTCTAGTGAGCTGAGGTGACAAATGTTTTCTCTGTGATGAACTCGGTCACACCGGTCTAATGCCTTCAGTCCAACCGAAACCTATCGGTGCAACCGAAGCATACAACTCGTTGCCACCGATTTCACTGCAGGAAAAACAGCTTGCCACTTGTTCTTGTTTTCTTTTTTTCCAGCTCCACTCAATGATTCTTGTCCTCTACTAGCATCTCATTAGACTTGCTGCTTTGTTCTGTGACTCCAGGACCAAACCCATTTACAACAAAATTCCAAAAGAACCCTTCTTGTAAATTGATGCCAAAGGGGGAGAGAGAGATTACATCAAAGCTTAATCATTTCTATAGGGGAGAAAATACTCAGAGAGAGAGACCCCAGATGCTTGCTGTTCAAGAGGAGAGAAGTCACATGTCTTTAAAGAGGGGAAAGACATGTTCATATTTGATTGTTTCGGCTCTGTTTCTTTTCTTTGCTCTGATTTTTAGTTCCCTATCTTCTCCCAATATCCCATGCTAGATTCAGGGGGAGCAAGACATCTAAGGGAAGGAAATCTTTGAATTCATTGCACATCTTTACCCTTGGGGACATGTCTATATCCAATGGAGTACTTAGTACTCACTCTCTACATGTCATCCCAGTCTTGGTACTCTTGTGTTTTCTTTTGTTTGCTCTGGCCAGTAGGTGTATCTGTGTTATCTAACCTTTTTTACGCAGGTTCATTCCTTCCTAAGCCAACTCAAGATCACAAGGTAAGTATATGCATCATAGTCATGTGTATGAGGTTTTCTTGCTGATGTATATACTATTTGCAAGAAGGACTCATGAGCATGAAGGTACAGTTCCCATATTCACATCAGTTGCTCTGATGCATATAGCCAAGATACATGTAACACATTGCTTACTCTGTCATGCTTATGCATTCACATGCTCCTATATTCCATATTTACATGATTGCATACATGTAGGGGGAGCCTATGTATGTTACATGTCTGTCCAAAGCTTTACTTGTTATTCTCTATATCTTTATCTAAAGCTTTGATGTATGTTATCATCAATTACCAAAAAGGGGGAGATTGAAAGCACAAGTGCTCCCTGGGTGATTTTGGTAATTTATGTCAACATATCTCTTGTTGGACTAATACTTTTATCTAGTATGTTTCAGATAAGTTCAACAATGAAGTGGCATGGACTAGAGGATGTGGAACCCCTTCAAGATGCTAAGGACAAAGGATTGGCTCAAGCTCAAAGCACAAGACTCTACATTTCACTTTTAGTGATCCAATATCACATTGAGTCTATAGGAAATGCCAATACTATCAAGAGGGGATGAGGTGTTTCTTAATGGCTTGTTTGCTCAAAGTGCTTAGTGATATGCTCCAAAGCCCTCAGCCACTTTCTCACATCCACATATGTCCCAAACCACAAGTCAAACTTGGCCCTACCGAACCTTTCTATCCGGTGCCACCGAGTTCTCATGACATAGCCACTGCCACAAAACCCTAATCAAGTCGGTCTCACCGATAGGGATATCGGTCTTACTGAGATGGGATTGTAATCTCTCTGTGTATGTCCATTACCAAAATCGGTCTCACCGAGTTTGTGTAATCGGTCCTACCGAGATTACAATGCAAACTCTCTGTTCCTTTTCGTAACGTTTCGGTCTAACCGAGATGAGCGAATCGGTCCTACCGAGTTTGCCTGACCAACCCTCTGTGTGTCTATTACCAAAATCGGTCCCACCGATTTTGTGTAATCGGTCTCACCGAGATTACGGTATGCCCTAACCCTAACCATATCGGTTCCACCGAGTTGACATGTCGGTCCCACTGAAGATCCTAACGGTCGCATTATTTACTAAATCGGTCCGATCGAGTTTCAGGATTCGGTCCCACCGAGTTTGGTAAGTTGTGTGTAACGGTTAGATTTTGTGTGGAGGCTATATATACCCCTCCACCCACTCTTCATTCGTGGAGAGAGCAATCAGAACAGGCCTACACTTCCAACATACATTTTCTGAGAGAGAACCACCTACACTTGTGTTGAGGTCAAGATATTCCATTCCTACCACATAAATCTTGATCTCTAGCCTTCCCCAAGTTGCTTTCCACTCAAACATTCTTTCCACCAAATCCAAATCCCGTGAGAGAGAGTTGAGTGTTGGGGAGACTATCATTTGAAGCACAAGAGCAAGGAGTTCATCATCAACACACCATTTGTTACTTCTTGGAGAGTGGTGTCTCCTAGATTGGCTAGGTGTCACTTGGGAGCCTCCGTCATGATTGTGGAGTTGAACCAAGGAGTTTGTAAGGGCAAGGAGATCGCCTACTTCTTGAAGATCTACCCTAGTGAGGCAAGTCCTTCGTGGGCGACAGCCATGGTGGGATAGACAAGGTTGCTTCTTCATGGACCCGTGGGTGGAGCCCTCCGTGGACTCGCGCAACCGTTACCCTTCGTGGGTTGAAGTCTCCATCAACATGGATGTATGATAGCACCACCTATCGGAACCACGGCTCAAAAATCTCCATGTCTTCAAATTGTGTTTGCACACTCCAATCCCACCCCTTTACATTCTTGCAATTTGTATGCTTTACTTTCCGTTGCTCATATGCTCTTTGCATGCTTGCTTGATGTGTATTGTGAATGTTAAACTTGTGCCAAAACTCCACTTAAACTTAAAGAAATTTAAAACTGCAACTTTTCTTGTTTAGAGTCTATTCACCCCCCCCCCTCTAGACACCTCTTCTCGATCCTTTCATCTGCACCTCCGATCCTAGAGGGCATACAACCTTCTTTGCTGCATACGTACTGTCGGCAAATCGTTATCCTTTGGAAGCTTCTTCTTCAATATTTTCAACAGCTTCTCAAATCCTTTGTCAGGCACACCATTCTTTGCCTTCCACTGCAGCAATTCCAGTACAGTACTGAGCTTTGTGTTGCCATCTTCGCAATTGGGGTACAACCCTTTTTTGCGATCCTATGACATGCAATCGAACTTCAGCTTCTCCTTTACACTTTCGCACAGTCTCTTTGCATCAACAATGACCCGGCGAAGATCATCTTCAGGCACATTGTCTAGTTCCTCTTGATCTTCAGCTTCCCCCGTTGCAGCATCTTCAGCTTCCCCCGTTGCACCATCACCGTATTCAGGGGCACATAGTTGTCATCTTCTTCTTCTTCTTTGATGTCTTCCATCATAACCTCTCTTTCTCCGTGCTTGGTCCAAACATTATAGTGTGGCATGAAACCCTTATAAAGAAGGTGGGTGTGAAGGGTTTTCGAGTCAGAGTAAGACCTTGTATTCCCACATATAGGGCATGGACAACACATAAAACCATTCTTCTTGTTTGCCTCAGCCACTGCGAGAAAATTATTCACGCCCTAAATGTACTCAGAGGTGCGTCTGTTACCGTGCATCCATTGTCGGTTCATCTCTGCGTACATCATGAATAGATAAGTGACCAAATTAATAGAAGTTCATCATCACATTAAACCCAAAGTGCATACATAGTTCTCATTGAAGAACATATAGCTCTCCAGAGCACTAACTAAACCATACATTGAAACTATGTAAAACATTTCAGTGCAACAACAAATGCGATCATAACCGCAACCAAGGTAACAATTGATCCAATGGTATAATGATACCAAGCCTCAGTATGAATGGCATATTTTCTAATCTTTCTAATCTTCAAGCGCATTGCATCCATCTTGATCTTGTGATCATCGACGACATCCGCAACATGCAACTCCACTGTCATCTTCTCCTCCTCAATTTTTTTCAATTTTTCCTTCAAGTAATTGTTTTCTTATTCGACTTTAACCTCTCGACAATAGGGTCAGTTGGAATTTCCAGTTCACATACCTCCTAGATAAAAAAAATCTATGTCACGTTGCTCGGCATAATTGTCATAAACACTAAATGAAACTAATAGTTATAAAAGAAAATATATATACCACATCAGAATCATAGACAGGACGAGGGCGGACGGAGGCGGATACCAAAACCATCGCACTATATATTAACAAACAATAATAAGTAAGAAAACTACACAAGTATCTATCTAAATCATACAAGTAAGAACTTTTTTCTTTTAGAAAGAAGATAAGATCAAGAGGCTCACCACGGTGGTGCAGGCGACGAGATCGGCGCGGGTGATAAACGGTGGTGAGCACGGGGACGGGACAGGACGGACCGCCAAACCTAGACAAATCTCGAGAAAAATGGAGCTTGGACAAGGAGCTTCGAGAGGAGAAAGCTTAAGTGTGGCTCGGGCATTTCATCGAACACCTCATGTGCATAGGAGGTGAGCTAGAGCACCACAAAGCTCTCCAACAGCCGGCGAGAAAAACAGAGCAGTGGAGTGCTCTGCTCGCGGGCGAGGGGGTATATATAGGCATATCATTGGTCCCGGTTCATGGCTGGAACTGGGACTAAAGGACACCTTTTGGTCCCGGTTCAAGCCACCAACCGGGACCAATGGTGGTGGGCCAGGAGCGAGGCACATTGGTCCCGGTTCGAGCCTCGAACCGGGACCAAAGGTGCCAGATGAACCGGGACCAATGCCCCACGATGGCCCGGCCGGCCCCCTGGCCTCACGAATCGGGACCTATGCCCCCATGGGTCCCGGTTCTGGGCTGAACCGGGACTAATGGGCTAGCACGGCCTGAACCAAAGCCCTGTTTTCTACTAGTGTGTACCCGACTCCACCCAGCATAATCATCAAGAGTGGCTTAAATATCCAAACCATATCATGCAGATGCATATGTTGCGGTAGAAACATACCAATGGGGATTCTGGACTCCCTGAGAACACCTTACTCCTTTGCAATTTCTACTCATTACTCATACTGCTGTTTTCTATTAATTTTTATGCTATTTGTTTCCAATTCACTCTACACCTAAATCACTATTTACTTCCGCCCTCACAATGTATGTAGTCTACAATTACATGCACACACAAATCCACAAATCACTACAAGAGGCAACGTTCAATTCCTGTGCTCCCTGTGGGCTCGATACTTTTACTTCGAAAAGTCCACAACTAAACTTTGTGTAGTTGCAAGCCACCAATTCGTATTTGTTTTCTTAAAGAAATTGAGCAGTGCTCTTTATATACGTTCCTTGTGCGTGTTGTTGGGCGAGCACGCAAGCACTTCATCCAGCTTGCATAAGCGATATATAGACGCGCCTGGCGATCCGTCGGCCGAGGAGCTAACACTATTACGAATCGGTGTTCACTAAAAAGAAATACGAATCGATGCGGACGGCCATTGTACGAAGATCGAATGCATTGGGTTTCCCTAAAAAAATCGAACACGTTGGGGTTTTGGCGTTGCTATGATGCTACCCATCCGTTTATATCCATCCTTTCTTTTTGCCTTTTTTTTCAAAGCTTGGCCGGCATGTTGGTTGGATTCGCATGAAACCGGTTTCATCAGTTGACAATTTTTGGGGAGTGACAGTTTTAGCGTCAAAGCGTCGGGAAATGTGTGGGGGTGCACTCGAGTGGGTCAACACATTAGCTTTTGGTACCATGATCGCTCGACGAAGTACTATACCGAGTGTTTTCCCTTCTTGTCTGGAACTCGAATGGGCTGCTAGCAGATTTGTCGGGGATGGCAAGTAAACACGGCGGGTAGGCCAGCCTCTTACTCACTCTAGCATATTTTGGCTAGCGGTATTTTGGGTTTTAGTTGATTATCTAGAAGTTTTCTTAATTGAGTTTTTTTTAAAACATGAAGGCCTAGGTTGGCAACACAGTTTTTGCAAAGGCATAGTATTCCAAGACCTAAGTATTTCATTACATGGGCATAAATACTTCAGTTTCTAAAAATCATAGTTTTTCTCAGTTTTGATAAAACTGCCGAGGCGTTTGGCAAGTGGCGGTTTTTTCTTTGGTTTGGATCGATTATTAGGTTGTTGCATGCACATTCAGCTATTCTCACGGATCAGCTTGTACTAATAGCCACCATATGCATTCAACCTTGCACAAGCATGTTCTCTCCTACTCCGTAGATGCTAGGATCTGTACATAGTAGAGTTCTTTTGTAATCAATCAAATACCGAGGTAGTTAAGACATGCACTGAAGGTCTACGTCTGCAGCTCATGCGTCCATGTGCTTTCGCCGGCGGCTAAGTAGTCATTTGTATGTATACGTCCGCCTCTAGCGGATATGTCGATTGGCTATCTATCCATTTATGTACCACAGGCGTTGATGGCCAGAAGTTGGAGACAGAGAGACCAATCAGCCACCGTTTCTCGGTTTTTAAAAAAGAGGCCGGGGCCACTTTTTTATATACTACAAAAATATCACAGTTTTAGAGATACCACAGCTTGTTAAAATGGGTATTTTTCTCGTCCAAACGGCTCAAAGTATTGAATACCAAGGTTTTTCAGAAACCACAATATTCCTAAAAAACTAAAAAAAAAAAACTTTGGCTCCCAAATGCTTCCAAAGTTTTCTTTTGGGAAAATATGAATATTTTCTAAAAACATTTATAGAATTTGGAACTATTTCAATGCAGTCATATTTTCAAAACAAAATAGAAAACCCAATTTTTTTTTAAAAAAACTAAAACAGGTAAAAACAGCAACAAAAAGCCATACCCTTCTAAAGATTACCAAAACACTGGGATTGGACCCTAGCTAAATTGATTGTGCCAGCGTCAGAACCAAATTGCTTGCTTGCTTCTCGTGCGATTGGTCGTCATTTTGCCACAATGAGGGACAAATAGGAAAAGCAGACGACTTAAATTACTAGAATGTCGTGAGTCATAGAGTGGGCTATTTGGGCTCAATTATGGGATTGGTCCTTTTGTCCTTCACATAAGTTTTGGGCACATGATTCTGCCTGTGTTATGTCTCGCCTACTGCGGGATAGAAGCACCGCCTGCTCGCCAGATCGGTACCTGAAATGGGTCGGTCTAACAACGTGTTAATAGCGGTTTTGAGAAGCTTCTAACAAGTGGGTCGGGGAACCTTACACCGGGTTTCAAAAAGTTTCATGGTTTCTTATTTTTTTGTTATTGTATTTTTCTTCGGAGGTGCTATTGGTTTTTTTTATTTCATGTGCTTATGCTTTTTTGAATCTACTTTTCAAATAGGTGTTAATATTTTTTTTTGAAACACAATGAACATTTTCATACACATGTTGTACATTTTTTGATACACATCACACATTTTTCAAATACACATTAAACATTTATCCAGATAATATTGAGCAATTCTCAAATGCACGTTTAACCTTTCTAAAATACACTATGAACATTTTTTAAACATACACTGATCATTTATTTTTAAAAATCATAAATATTTAACAAAATGTGTGAATATTTTATTTAAATGATACAAAAAATTCATGGCTTTTTTTATTAAATTTTGAACTTTTTCGAAGTGTCATAGAACTTTATTAATATTGTACGAACACATTTTATTATATTGGGTGAATATTTTGTTTAATCATTAAAAACAACAGTTACAAAATTAATAAAATCGAAATATTTGCAAGATATATATTTTTGAGGCATTTACACACATATATATATAAGTATAATGAAAATTTATTTAAAAATAAAAAACCGGGACAATCCTTAAGCTACACAAATGGTCGTTCCACTAATAGGCCTGACCCATTTAGCCCTGTGTTGTGCGCAGGGTGGCTGTTAGTATCGTTGTAAATGAAACGACAAGCCCACTTGATTGGCAATGCACTCGCAGCGTTGGCATACAATTTTGTTAGGCGCGTCCATGTGCATAATTGGTTTGATGGCAATATTTGGCAAAAATCAAATGTTGGCTACCATTTTTTTTCAATCTCACAAAAAGTTGCCAAATTTTGGCAACTTTTGATTTTGTCAAATATTGGCAATGCTGAATATTGACATCAAACCAATTATGCTCTATGTCTTGCTTGTTGCGAGACAGACAGCTGCCTCGCATCATGGAGTTGGTATTTCAAAACTTAAATTTGAATAAAATTTCGAAAAACCATGATTGTTATAAAAAAATATTAACGTGTTGTACAAAAAATGTTAGCATAGTTTAAGAAAGTTGATACCATTGAAAAATTGTTCGTAAAAAAAGTTGTACATGTGTTTCAAGAAAAATATATGACATTATCAAAAAGTGTTAATCATATATTTAAGAAATGATAAACATGTGAAATGTTTTTGATATATAAGGATTTAGGAAAGTAGACATTAAAGCATACTCCCTCCGTCCGAAAATACTTATCATCAAAATAGATAAAAAGAGATATATCTAGAACTAATATATGTCTAGATACATCCCCTTTTGTTCATTTTGATGACAAGTATTTCCGGACGGAGGGACTATATTGAAAAAATGTTAGTTCTGTGTTTAAAAAATGTGAAATGTGTATTAAAATTTATTAGTGATGTATACGAAAAATGCAAAAGATACATGAATAAATAGGCATCAGAAACATAGATTTGGGAAATGATGCTAACTGTGTATTAAGTAACATGTTTTGTGATGTATGTGTATGAAAAGTTTACATCATGTATGAAAACAAGTAGACATCGAAACATATATTTCTGATGCATACAAAAGATGTACTATATTGAACGTGAGAAAAGTAGACACGTGCTGAAAAAAGGAAAATATATGTAAAATAACATAAAACCGACAAAAAAATAAAGAAAACAAAAGAAACCCAAAGAAAAGGAAACAAACTACAGTGTTGGGCCAGCCTGCTAGATCCAGCCCATAGGTGATGCCTAATAGGATCCAGACGTACGAGACATAACCTTTGTGGGGGCTTGAAGATACCGGACTGTTTGATTCTCTGGTTAATTGATTGGTACGTGGGCGGAAACTGTGGCTCCTAAACGATGGCGGAAACTTTAGCGAGTAGTGGTATTCCTGCTCTTATTCTCTAGTACAAAACTTTTAGCATGATCCACATCACATGAATGAACATGTTGATACCAAAAAATGTTAGTATGGTTTAGGAAAGTTGGTACCATTGAAAAATTGTTTGTATCAAAAAGTTGTACATGTGTATCAAGAAAAAAAATATGACATTATCAAAAAAATGTTAATAAAATATTTAAGAAATGATAAACATGTGAAATGTTTTTGATATATAAGAATTCAGAAAAGTAGACATTAAAACATATATTGAAAAAACGTTCATTCTGTGTTTAAAACATATGAAATGCGTATTAAAATTTGTTAGTGATGTATACGAAAAATGCAAAAGATACATGAATAAACAGGCATCAGAAAAAAAGATTTGGTAAATAATGCTAATTGTGTATTAAGTAACATGTTTTCTGATGTATGTGTATGAATTTTTTACATCATGTATGAAAAAAAGTAGACATCAAAACATATATTTCAAAAAACATTAATGTATTTAAAAAATTAAACGTGTATAAAAAAATGTACCTGATGTATACAAAAGATGTATATTGAACGTGATAAAAATAGACACGTGCTGAAAAAAGGAAAATATATGTAAACTAAAATAAAACCAACAAAACAATAAAGAAAACAAAAGAAACCCAAAGAAAAGGAAAAAACTACAGTGTTGGGCCAGCCTGCTAGATCCAGCCTGAAGATGAGGCCTCCTATAGGACGCATTTTGCGTCAAATAGGAACCCGACGCAGAGAGGGCGCGCTAACTGGACCGGCCCACACAGTGCGAGCTGGAAAAAATGACGAACGCGAAAAAGGTGAGTTGCCTGGATTTGAACCTGCGATCGCACGCTATTGTGCGAGTGCTGCTAGCCAAAGCACCTATCAAGTCTTACTGATGGAAGTACATCTCGACACTAGAAGACCTAAATCCGGCCGCAAAACATAACACTTGAAAAATAATCACAAGCAGATTTCTAAAAGATGGAGCAAATATTATACTTCCAAACAATCATGACAGACATGACCAAATTTTCAAAATGTATGAATACATTTTAATTTTGAAGAAAAAATTGAAAATCCCGAACATCTTTTGAATTTAGAGAACAAAATTTGAACATGGGATTTTTTATTAAAATCCCCTTTTTAAATTTAGAGAACAAAATTTTGAAAACAAGAACAAAATTTGAACGTGGGGACAAAAAATGAAAAACGCCGAACATTTTCCAGTTTGGACATTTCCTTTTTAAATCGAGACCAAAAATTTAACATGGGAACAAAAATTTGAAAATCCTGAACATATTTTGAATTTGGAGAACAAATTTGAACATGGAATTTTTTATTAAAATCCTGAATATGTTTTGAATTTAGAGAACAAAATTTGAACATTGGGACAAAAAATGAAAAACGCCGAACATTTTTCAGTTTAGACATTTGACTTTAAAATCGAGACAAAAAATTTAACATGGGAACAAAAAAAAACCCAAACATTTTTTGAATTTCGAGAACAAAATTTGAAGTAAAAGAACAATTCGAAAATTCTAAACAATTATTTGGAAATGTGAACAATTTTTAATACATAAAAGTAGAAACATTTTCGAAAATATGAAAATTATATACGTCTCGATCTTTTTTTGGAAAGAATCAAAACAAAAATTATGAACAATTGAATATTTTTCGAACTTCTGAACATTTTTCACAATTTCTGATCAAAATTTGAAAAATAGGAACATTTTTTAAAATTTTGAATAGTATTTGTAAAAACGCGAACATTTTTGTAATTTTCTAAAAAATCCGAAAAACAAAATTAAATTTGAAAAGTAAACTGAAAAACAAAGAAAAGAAAACAGGAAAGAAAAGAAAAAACAGTTAATGAAATAAACAGAAATCAAAAAAGGAGAGAAAATAAAAAACGGGACAATGAAAAAGAAAAAGAAAAAAGAAACAGAACAGAAAAAGCCGATTCAGGGACCTTCTAGAAGTTTCCCAAAACCGTAGAAAACCGGCTGGAAACCTTAGAGGGAAGGTTTCCAAAACCGGGAACGCTCAAAGGGCTAAACGGGCCGGCCCAATTCTAACGCGACCAATCTATCTCTATGCGAAACAGCGACATTTTGACGCAAAGCACGTCAAATAGGAATTTCCCCTGAAGATACCGGACGGAAACTGTGGCTCCTGAAGGATGGCAGAAACTGTAGCGAGTAGTGGTATTCCTGCACTTATTCTCTAGTACAAAACTTTCAGCATGATCCACATCACATGAACGAACAGAGACCCTAAAGAAAACATGAAGGATGCAACGAGCAGAGTTTCAGGCAATTAACTATTTCCGCAGTCCCATTCCAATACAGGAGTAGTAGCATTGCTGCTGCTGGCTCAGATCAGCTCATGCGGTTCCCAGCAGCATCCAGCATCGCATCCGGGCCCTCCCGACCAGGCAATCCACTACCGGCACTACCTAGTCAAAAGTAGAATTGCACCGAGCCACGAACTGGATGCCAACGTGAGAACCTGCACCGAAACGGAACCTGGCCATTAGCCTCAAACAGGACAGGAAAGTATTCCGATCGGGCACTGAAACAAGGAAATGGAAGGCCGCGTCACTCGTGCGCGCTCTCAGCGGCAGCGGCAATTCGTTCGCTGAATCTGCTTTCCGAGGCCGCCGAAAGGCGTGCCCCCACCACCCCGGGCCTCCTCTCGCCCGCTTTTCCCAATCATTGTGCCGCAGGCCCGTTGTGGGATCCTTTCTCTTCCGGTGCAAACATCCTTGGGTGTGAGCCTTTGGGAAAAGATAACCGTGCTTTACGCGAGCGATTCGATCTCGCCTGTCTTCTACAGCGGTAAACAAGTCCCTCCCCGCACACCCTGGATCAGTACGTAGTTCGTACGTATCATCGGATCCAGCCCGTATCATCAACCCTCCAGCCAGCTTGCACGCCACCGCGCGCAAATTATGGATGGGCGATCGGCAACGCCGGCATGCGGCAAAATAACGGCCTGGCTACTTCATAGTACACGGCACGTGAAGAATGGTCAGTCCAGTTGCTTCGCCGCATGCGGATCACGTGCGAACACCGCGTGATCGTCGGCATGCAGATGCAGGGCTAGCTACAGAAGGCTGGACCTGTACAACCAGGACTTGCTCTCCCAATCCATCCATCATTATTTTTCAGTCCATAGGGGTATTTCGTCCGAGAGCGGGTCCATCGGCATCGCGATCGCTCTGGATGGATACCCCGGCGGCCCCGCACGCCAAAGGCGACCGGACCAGGTAAGCAGCAGAGAAGAGAAGAGGTCACGAGAAAGAAAGCCGACGCCTGCGGAGCCGCGCCCCCCTTCCAGCCTGGGCCACGTCGTCGTCCACATCTACGACGCCGGTGGATCAACTAGGAGATGAGATGAGATGGATTAAAGAAAAATCGCTGGAGTGGTGGTGGTGCTGCCTGCCGACCTGTGCCGATGATGCCGATCGATGCCATCGGCAAGTGGGTGGGTCTCCGGTGCGTGTGCCACCACCGCTCTGAATTTCTACCCGCCGACGGATCTTCCGCGCGGCCCTGAGCTGTGACCCGGTGGATGGATGTCGCTGGCCAACCTAATTACTTCCCAATTCTGAATTTCTGATCAGCGGCCTGTGCAGAAAACGGGGCGTCGCTGTCTATCCTCCGTGGCACCACCTCGACCCACAATCCACAGAAAGCCACGGACGCCTTTGGTGCTACGCTGAGTTCCCAACCGAAACATGTCGATTTCATCATACGCCTTGCAAATTTCGCTCAAACAAACGCGAATTTGTAGTACGTGATAAACGGACAAGTACAGGCGCACCTACCCAATAATTATTCCCCGCCGAACCGATCCAATCCAACAGAGCGATCCAAACGTCAATGGTTGAGCTGTCATGGACAATTCGCGGCCAGTGGATGGGAGAAAAAGGTTGACAGCTAAAGCTAACGAATACTGCATCATAGAAATGATGATAATAATAATTTATACAATAGTAGGGAAATTTGAATTAAATAGAGATTGTGGGACAACAGTACACACCAACCCCATCCTCCTCATCTCCTCCTCTCCACCGCCAACCACCGCTACAACAACAACGTTATCATCGCACTGTTTCTTCGTCGTGGCTGCCCCATCGCCACCTTTCGCCTCCCTCTCCTTTTTTTTCACCTTTAAGAAACTCTCGCGAACGCCTTTAATTTTTTCAAAGGAAAGAAAGGAAAAGAGTGGTGGGTTCTGCTGCTTCAGATTTCGCCGGGCACGCGTAGACGTGGTGTCCTGTTGATCAGAACCGAACGATCTTGGCGGCGCGCACCACGGGGTTCTCCCTGGCGATGGCGTCCCTCGCCGCCGACTTGTAGTCGTAGCTGCAGTCGTGCCGGTCCGAGTACCGGTGCGCGCCGCAGAACATCTCGCCGCACCGGCAGCGGAACCCCGTCAGGCCCACGCGCTTCCGGCAGTTGTGGCAGCGGTTGACGGACGACTTGGACGCCTTCGGGTCCGCCGGCCCGGCGGCTGGCCGGTCGACGGCCATGTAGACGGGCGCCGCCTGCAGGGGCGACGCAGCGGCGGCCGGCCTCGGCTTGTCGAAGAGCGGGAACGCCGCGGGCGAAGAGGAAGGAGACGGCGGCGAGGCGGCGGAGGGCGACGGCGAGGAGGAGGAGGACGCCAGGAAGCAGTTCTGGCAGAGGTTCTTGGTGGCCGGGTTGCCCGGGAAGCCGCAGCTGTTGGCGCAGAGCGTGATCTCCGCGGCGTGCAGGTGCACCTCCGTCGGCTCCTCCACCTTCTTGTCCCGCTGCGCCATGACGTACGTACGCCTGCGAGCCGAGAGACGGCAGCTACACGATCCCGAGAGCGCGCGCGAGGACGGCCGGCGAGCCCTGTCTGCACCGCACGGTGGCCTGATCTCCTCGGGGGAGGCCGAGCGTGGGCGAGCGAGTCGAGGCTTTTGGGGAAATGGGGTGGAGGAGGAGGAGGCGAGGCGGGGACGGAGGGTGGGAGGGGGTGGGTTTTTATCGCGGGAGGAGACGGGCGGCGTACGCGTTCCCGCACGCGACAGCGACGTCGGCCGTGGCCGTGCCCGCGGGGGAGAGGGTTGGGGTGGTTATTTCCAGTGCTGGCCGCGTTGGCGTGGCGTGGAATGGCGGTGTTGCCCCCGGCGCGCTCGAGAAAGAACGGAGCGGGGTGCGTACGTTGCGTTGGTTAAACAAGTGGAGTTTTCGTTGACAGCCTGTGCTGTGCTACCGGGGAAGGGCGGTCTCTTTCTTTCTTAGGAGGGAGGCAAGGGAGGAAAATGGCGACGGGTGGTGCGTGTGAATGATGCAAGGGGAAGGGGAGTGCGCGTTCGTGGTTAGCACACGGACACGCCTGTGATTTAGCGGGTGGACTCATCTGGTGCTATTGTTTTGGGTGGTGGTGGTGGTGGTGGGTACTCTGCTTCGTAGGCGGCTATGAGGCGAGGCTCATCTTTCTTCTATCCTTTCCTTTCTTTTTTGCCTGGATCTTTGTTGTATCCTTGATGCTTAGGGCATCTTCAACACCGACCCTTAAAACGCCAGCATACGTTCGGACGACACTACCTGAACGTGTTGTGTCATCCAATGCGTCTATATCGGTCCACTTATGTTTTCACCCGTAAATCGGAGGCAAACGTGGGGGGCTTTGCGGGTGCCCGGACAGGTCCCAAACCCGCGTACGACCGCTCTAGCCCAAAAACACACCCTCCCCTCGCTCGTGCGCTTCCCGCACCAAACGGTCAGCGCTACTTTAGAGTGTCAGTGCTGTAAAAGTTAGGGTCGTGGGAAACTGCTTGACACCCAATACAGGTGTGGCTATCGCATATACATAGGGGTACGTCAAGCGTACAAATACAACATACATGGTATACACAGAAGCTACGTATAGACATTATCTAACATCATCCCTCAATCTTAACTGTGACCTGAAGTACAAAACAAGTTAAGATTGTGCCTACAACCTTCAAACTGAGGTTGTGAAAGTGGCTTCATGAAGATATCAGCTAGTTGATCTTTGGAGGAGATGAACTTGATATGAAGAAACTTCTGTGCAACGTTCCCTCGCAAAATGATAGTCAACTTCGATGTGCTTGGTACGAGCATGGAAAACTGGATTAGATGAAATATACGTTGCACAAATATTATCACATCAAAGAACCGGTGGCTCCTCTTGAGAGACTCTCAACTCTCTCAAGAGAGACTTGGGAGCCAAGGAAGCACCTAGGGGGAGGCCCGTGGGGCCCACAGGACACCAGGGCTCGTCAGAGGCCCCTGGCGCTCTGATGGGTTGTGGGGCCCACGGGGGTCTCCTGTGCCTCCTCTTCGCTCTATAAATTTTCAAATACTTCAAAACCCTAGGGGAGTCGACGAAACACAATTTCAGTCACCGCAAGTTCTAGAACCATGAGATCCAATCTAACACGATCACGGAGGGGTTCATGATCCTCATTGGTGCCTCTTCGATGATGCGTGAGTAGTTCATCATAGACCTACGGGTCCGTAGGCAGTAGCTAGATGGCTTCTTCTCTTTTTTGATTCTCAATACAGTGGTCTCTTGGAGATCTATTTGATGTAATGGCTTTTTGCGGTGTCTTTGTTGAGATCTGATGAAGTTTGAGTTTATGATCAGATCTATATCCATGAATATTATATGAGTTTTCTTTGATCTCTTATATGCATGATTATTTATAGCCTCGTATTTTTTCTTCGAATCTTTGGTTTAGTTAGGCCAACTAGATCGATTTTTCTTGCAATGGGAAGAGGTGCTAAGTGATGGGTTCGATCTTACGGTGTCCTCACCCAGTGACAAAAGGGGTAGCGAGGCACGTATGTATCATTGCTATTAAGGATAACAAGATGGTGTATATTCCTACATGAATAGATCTTGTCTACATCATGTCATCGTTCTTATTGTATTACTCTGTTGACCCATGAACTTAATACACTAGATGCATCCTGGATAGCGGTCGATATGTGGAGTAGTAGTAGATGCAGAATCATTTCGGTCTACTAATCTTGGATGTGGTGCCTATATACTGATCATTGTCTTGGATATCGTCATAATTAATGGTTCTTCTATCAATTGCCCAACAGTATTTTGTTTACCCACCATGTGCTATTTTCTCGAGAGAAGCCACTAGTGAAATCTACGCCCACCGGGTCTATCTTTTATCATAATGCTTTCAGATCTATTTTTCATTGTATTTGTTTTCAGGTCTATTATTCCAAAAACCCAAAATACTTTGCTGCACTTTTTATTTGCATTTTTTATTTCAGGTTTTATTCAGATCTATTTATCCAATCTCATACAATTTAATTTATCTTTTTACCGAGGAGGGATTGACAACCCCTCTTACACGTCGGGTCGAAAGTATTTGTACTTTGTGTGCAGGTACCATTTACATAGCTCCTACTGGATTGATACCTTGGTTTCATAACTGAGAAAAATGATATCTACTACGCAACTTTATTCTTGTAGACTTGTTGGGCCTCCAAGCATGGAGTTTTGTAGGACAGTAGCAATTTTTCCCTCAAGTGAATGACCTAAGGTTTATTAACCCGTGAGAAGCATAGGATGAAGATGGTCTCTCTCAAACAACCTTGCCCCCAAATACAAGAAATCTCTTGTGTCCCCAACACAACTAATACAATTGCAAATTGTATAGGTGCACTAGTTCGGCGAAGAGATGGCGATAAAAGTGTAATATGGATGGTAAAAATATATTTTTATAATCTGAATAAATAAAAAAACAACAAGGTATCAAATGATAAAAGTGAGCACAAACGGTATTGCAATGCTTGAAAACAAGGTTGAGGGTCCATACTTTCGCTAGTGCAATATGTCAACAATGCTAATCTAATTGGATCATATAATCATCCCTCAACGTGTGATGAAGAATCAATCCAAAGTTCTTATCTAGCGGAGAGCATAAGAATAAATTGTTTGTAGCTATTCTTTCCGATCGATCTATCCAAGAGTTCGTACTAAAATAACACCAAGTTATTCTTTCCGATCGGTCTATCAAGAGTTTGTACTAAAATAACACCAAGTTATTCCTTCCGATCGATCTATCAAGAGTTCGTGCTAAAATAACACAAAGCAAATTCAGATTCATAATACTCAATCCAACACAAAGAACCTCAAAGAGTGCCTCAAGATTTCTACCAGAGAAAGTAGGATGAAAACGTGCATCAACCCCTATGCATATATTACCCCCAATGCCACCTCGGGAATCCGCGAGTTGAGTGCCAAAACATATATCAAATGAATCAATACAATACCCCATTGTCACCATGGGTATTCATATGCAGGACATATGTAAAGTGCTCTCAAATCCATACAAATATTCAATTTGATAAGAACGAAATCTCAAAGGGAAAACTCAATTCATCACAACAAGATAGAGAGGGAGAAACACCATATGATCCAACTATATTAACAAAGCCCGGGATACATCAAGATCGTGCCATATCAAGAACACGAGAGAGAGAGAGAGAGAGAGAGAGAGAGAGAGATACCTACTGGTACAAACCCTCTGACCCAAGGGTGGACTACTCCCTCCTCATCAGGGTGGCCGCCGGGATGATGAAGATGGCCTCCGGTGATGATTTCCTCCTCCAGCAGGGTGTCGGAACAGGGTCTAGATTGGTTTTTCGTGGATACAGAGGCTTGCAGTGGAGAAACTTTCGATCTAGGGTTATTTTTTTAGGGTTTCTCTATTTATAGAATTTTTTGGCGTTGGTTTCACGCTAAGATGGGCCTCGAGGTGAGCACGATACACTTGCACACGTGTTCGGCTCCAGGCGCGCCCTGGTGGGTTGTGCCCACCTCGTGGCTCTTCTGGCCCTCCCACGAAGCTTCTAGTGCTTCTTTAGTTCAAAAAAAAAATCATTAAAAAGTTTCAGCTCATTTGGAACGACATGGAAATACCACATATAGGTAGGTATTGTGGACTTATTTGGCACAACTTTAAGAATTTGGATGCACAAGTAGTATTTCTACTTAGTACAATTGGAGGCTAGCAAATAGATTGAGAAGCAACCAACCAAGAAACGAAAATTCTCATAAACGGGCATTAAGCATAACTAACACCGAATAATGCACCACAAGTAGGATGTAATTACATTGCATAATTATTGACTTTCGTGCTTGCATAGGGAATCACAAACCTTAACACCAATATTCTTACTAAATCACAATTACTAACCAACATGACTCACGTATTATTATCTCCATATCATAAAACTATTGCACGGAATCAAACTTATCATATCCAATGATCTACGTGAAAGTTTTTATTATATCCTTCTTGAACATCCATCACTTTGGGACCAACTTCATAGCTTGTGCAAATTGTTATCACTATTATCAACTCTCAAAATAATATAAGTGAGGCATGAGAGTGTTCCACAAACTACTCCAAAAAGATATAAGTGAAGATCAAGTGAGTAGTTAAGTAAATAGGTTGTTATGTGAGGACTCTCTCTTATTTAAAAGTTTCAAATCTATGTATTTTATTAAAACATTGTCACATCCCTAGTTCTGGTATGACCTAGACTAGTTAGTCAATTGTGCATCATGTTTAAATTTCATTTAAATTTGAATTGAGGATTTGTGAAACCCTCAGAATCATTTCTAGAAATGACCCAATTAAAAAGTGCTCCAAAAAAGTCCAAGAAAATGCTCATGTTGCTCTCTCAAAATATTGGACAGAGACAAAAATCAAACCAATATTTTTAGGAGCTCATAAGTATTTATTTTGGGCATTTGGAATTAATGCATAATTATTTGCATTGGATATATATATATATATGTTATATATAATATATGTCCAAAAATTGTGCCACTTGTTGGGGAGCTCTGGAATAATACCACTAGTTCCTACAAAAAATTGGCATAAGTAAATAAAATGATTTAGTGTTTAAAACTAAATCAAAACAATTACAGAAAACAAAAATGTAAATGAAATAAAGAGGATCTTACTGGGCGCTTACATGCAGTAAATGGCATCAGGCAGCCCAATGACCCAACACAGTCGGCCAAATGATCGGCAAGGCAGCCGTCGTCTCCACCGCGCCAGGAGGACGCCGAGCACGCGCTCACCTCACGTGGCCATGCGCCCGGCCACCTCCTGCCTCCTGCTGTTCACGACTCCTGCAGCTGTCGCCACGCAACCCCCGGTCCCTCGCTCTCACCGTGCTCATCCTCCCTCTCTCGCCATGAGCACCACCGAACGAGCTGCCGCCACCGCCGCTGCCGCCCTCCCGCCGTCCCCTCGCTCCTCCGACGCACCCAGAGCTCCGCCTCGCTCAGAGCCTCTTCGCTAAGCTGTGCATCGCGGACACCCGTGGAGCCGCCGCTGCCGCTTTCATCACCTCCGCCGCCATGGATCTCCGCCGCCGCTTGCCGCCGCCGGCGCCTCCCAGCTCGCCGTCGTCTCTTCCGGACCACGTGAGCCCCCGGCGTCGGTTCCTCCTCTCAAGCCTCCCGTGCGCGCCAGTAGCCGCCCTCGCCGAGCCGACCTCCGGCCGCCGCCGCGAAGCTGCGCTCGGCGAGCTCCGGCGCCGTGGTTTTCCGCTCGCTTCCATCGATGTGGGAGAGCACGGGCTACGCCCCGGTGCTCTCAGATGCCGCCCCCGTGGCTCCCAACGCGGACGCCGCCGCGTCCTGTGGTCGCCGCCGACGACCTCGCTGGCCTGACGGGTGGGCCCCGTCGCCCAGGTGATTAGCTTAGTGCTAATCACCGCCTAATTAACCACTGACACTGACCACTGGGCCCTGTGCCCCCTAATCCTTTTAATTAAGCAAATAACCCCCTGTTTTAACCCCGTGTGATTGACGTGTGGACCCCACACGTCAGGGTTGACCTGGATCGACCCGTTGACCTGCTGACGTCACTCTGACGTCAGGCTGACGCAGCTATCCATTTTCTGGATTTAAAATTAATCAGGAAATTCCAGAAAATTAGCAAAACTTCAAAAAATCATAGAAATTCAACCGTAGCTCAGATTGAAATAATTTATATATGAAAAATTATCAGAAAAATGCAATCTTTCCATCTGTACTAGTTTCATGCATGAAGAACCAACTTATACATGCTGTATATGAGAAAACACATTATGGCATTTTAAGAGACTTAATTTAGAGTTGCATTTGAACCCTTGGTTCAAATGGACCTCTTCCAAATAAAATGCTAGATGCATTAGCACAAACAGCATCCCATCTACATGCCATGATCATGCATCATATTGTTCCATATGCTTGAGTATTGATTGTCGACACCGTTCCTTCTCGATAGGTCCTGCTCCGGAGAGTGCTCCAGAGTACCTGTCTAAGGAGCAGTGCCCCCTGTTGATCTACCAGGCAAGCAAACCCCCTTGTTCATTCCGATACAATCCTACTCTCTCGCTCCTGCTCTCAGTTAATGCACTAGGACAACAATGATTCATCTGCTACTTTGTGCTGCGGTAGTTGAACCCATTCCTCTGCATGACCTGTCATTGCCAAAGTAAATAGTTGAAACCCACTAGCATGTGTAGGAGTTGATTGAGCCATGTTGTGTTCCTAGTTCCTACCATGGCATGCCTGCTATTGCTTAGAGTTGTGTCAGGTCTGATTCATTGGGAATGAATTGGAGTGGTACGATATGTTCTGATGCTGAGAGTGAAGTGTGTGAACACGATTTGGTAAAGGTAGCGGTGAGAGGCCATGTAGGAGTACATGGTGGTTTGTCTCATCGAACCGCCCTAAGCAATCGAAGTTCTATGTATGTTGTCCAATGACTCGATACTACCACACATTGGGTTCTCGTAACTCGACCCTCTCGACTTATTAACCAACTTGATCTCTCGCCCGTGAGTCGCAACTAGTTTCGTGTTTGTAGGTAGTGCTATTTTTCTACTAAGTGGCACCCCGCAGGTGGGCTTGGGATGACTAGGCACACGTGGCTTGGTGTACCGAGTGGCACCGGATGGTGGGCTCGGGAACCCCGCACACATCGTTTGGGGCCGTGAGCGACACCCCGACCGGATCTCCTTGCGGATGGAACCCGAATAGGCGATAAACCCGGCTAGAGTCTTGTGTGGTTAGTCGTCGTGGCCGACTCCTCGCCAAAGCTTCCGCTGAAGGTTGTCGAGATACACGACGGTACATGGTGGTAAGTGGCGAGAGCGTGTGTGAAGAAGTACACCCCTGCAGGGTTAACATGATCTATTCGAATAGCCGGGTCCGCGGTTAAGGACTTCTTGGATGCTTACATGGTACATAGAAAACTTGAAGTGGGCACTCTAAAATGCTCAAGACAAGTGTGAGTGCTATGGATGGCCTTCTCGTAGGGAGACGGGGATGATTCCATAGTAGTGTATTGTGTGGTGATTAGTGGACTCGTGTGCACCATAACCTCAAAGAAGTTCGGGTAGTCGTAGAACAGGATAGCCACAGAGTCAAAGCTGGCTTGCTGTAACTAAACCCCACATTACCCTCTTGATACAAGTGCATGTATGATAGGATCTGATGTAAGTCTTGCTGAGTACCTTTGTACTCATGTTGCTTTATTTATGTTTTTGCAGCAGAGACTTCGGTCTTACTAGTGTTCTCGTGGACTTCGACAAGTAGCTTGTACCTCAGCTACGATCTTGATCGGATGTTGTAGATAGTCAGGCTCTTCAGCCTTTTTCATTTGTAGATGTCTGTACTCAGACATGTAATGCTTCCGCTTGTTGCTTGTATGCTCTGTATGATGGGTCCTGTGACCCCTGTTTGCAATAAATGCTATGATGGCCCTTCTGAGCCTTTATCTATATGAGTTGTTGAGTTATGTTGTGATGCCATGTTGTACAACACATACTTGCATGTTATGCCTACGTGTAATGTGTATTGCTATGTGTGGGATCTGACTATCTAGTTGTTTATCTTTAGTAGCCTTTCTTACCGGAAATGTCTCCTAGTGCTTCCATCGAGCCATGGTAGCTTGCTATCGCTCCGAACACACAGTGGCCGGCATGTGTCCTTCTTCGCTCTCGTGTCTCTGTCCTTCGGGAAATGTCACGCGATGAATACTTGAGTCCTGTTAGCCCGCTATAGCCGGTTCACCGGAGTCTCGCTAGCCCAAAGCTACACTGGATTCACTCACCGATGACCGACACGCTCGATGCTTTGGGTCATGGATGCCTGTCCCTGTAAGTTTGTGCCACTTTGGGTTTACGACTAGCCATGTCAGCCCGGGCTCCTTATCATATGGATGCTAGCAACATTATCATATATGTGTGCCAAAAGGCGCAAACGGTCCCGGGCAAAGGTAAGGCGACACCCGTGGGAATACCGTGCGTGAGGCCGCAAAGTGATATGAGGTGTTACATGCTAGATCGATGTGGCATTGAGTCGGGGTCCTGACAAACATAAAGCAAAACAAAATAAATTGGCATTCCAATAATAGCACACATCATGTGAAGAAGCAAAAACTTAGGCTCAATCGAGGCTAACCGATAATTGTTGATGAAGAAAGGTGGGATGCCTACCAGGGCATCCCCAAGCTTAGATGTTTGAGACTTCTTGAAATATTATCTTGGGATGCCTTGGGCATCCGCAAGCTTGAGATTTTTTGTCTCCTTAATTCCTTTTATATCATGGTTTCCCTAAATCTTAAAAACTTCATCCACACAAAACTCAACAATAACTCGTGATATAAGTTAGTATAAATCAATGCAAAAACCTTATCATTCTCTACTGTAAAAAATCACTAAAATTACTATTTAACATTGCATAGTAAATTCCTCTGCATATTTAATACTCCTATCCTCAAATAGAATCATTAATCAAACATATCCAACCATAACAACAATATGTCTAAACAGGACAGTCTGTAAAGAATGTAAGAAGATTCATACTTCCCTAACTCCAAAAATTCTGAAAAATTACCACACTGTAGAAAATTTATCATAGCTTATTGTGCAGAAAATTTCAACATTTTATCACATTCTGACTTTTCTCAAGAATTCACGCACTAGTGTGCAACTTTCTGTTTCCAGACAGCCACATATAGACTTGCAAAATAAGCATGGCAAGGGCTATACTTGACATTTTTATTGAAATAAAAGATGAAAGACATTACTCTAAACAGCAGAAATAAAATAAAAACAAAATAAAATGACGCTCCAAGCAAAACACATATCATGTACGAATGAAAATATAGCTCCAAGTGAGGTTACTGATAATGTTGGAGACGAAAGAGGGGATGCCTTCCGGGGCATCCCCAAGCTTAGTTGCCTGGATCTTCCTTGAATATGAGGAGAATAAGGAGTGACGAAAGAGTGGGATCGTTACTTCCTAGAGTTGACACTCTTCCAAACCCACTTTCATCAATATAATCATCATAAATAGGAGGCATGCTTTCATAATAATAAATTTTCTCATCAAAACTTGGGGGACAAAAAATATCATCTTCATCAAGCATAGCACCCCCAAGCTTATGGCTTTGCATATCACTAGCATCATGGATATTCAAAGAATTAATACTAGCAACATTGCAATCATGCTCATCATTAAAATAGTTTGTGCCAACCATTTTATTGAATTCTACTTCTATCAATTGAGCACAATTTTTCGATCCATCATTTTCAAGTAAGACATGACCAAGAATAATAATATGAGGCCACCTCAATTCCATTTTTTGGTAGTTTTCTTTTATAAACCAAACTAGTGACAAAAAAGAAACTAAAAGATGCAATTGCAATATCTAAAGATATACCTTCAACCAGTGGCGGACCTAGAGAATATTTTGACTGGGGGCAAACTACTTGAGTGGGGGCATATTCTATAAAAATTCAAACAAATTAGGTATATTTTTCAACAATCACAAGCAAATTCACTGAAATTTCAAATTTTGAGTCGGGGCCTGGGCACCCACTCACCTCAACATAGGTCCGCCCCTGCCTTCAAGCACTCACCTCCCCAGCAATGGCGCCAGAAAGGAGCTTGATGTCTACTACGCAAGTTTATTCTTGTAGACTCGTGTTGGTCCCCCAAGCGCAGAGTTTTGTAGGACAGTAGCAGTTAAGAAGAATTGTTTGCCGTGATATACCCCGGAGGGCAGGTCATGTATTTATATGGGCAATGACTTGATTGCCAAGATTACAATTACAAGATAAGTACAAAAACCAGTGGAGATATACGCTGGTTGTTTGAACAAGATATACATGACCTATGCTAACTAACTTAAGATAAGATCTTGTACGTTAACATTCCCCCTCAATGTCAACCTGTATGAAGGTGGAGATTGAAACGAAGATGTGCAAGCATCATCTTAGTCAAGGGTTTTGTGAAAGCATCAGCAATCTGATCAGTAGAGGAGATGTATCGCACTTCCAATGCTTTCATGGCCACCTTCTCTCTGACAAAATGGAAGTCTACCTCAATGTGCTTGGTGCGAGCGTGGAACACCGGATTAGCAATGAGGTAAGTTGCGCAGAGGTAGTCACACCATAGAACAAGAGCTCGAGGCTGAGATACTCTGAGTTCTCTCAGCAGGGACTGCAACCATGTTGCCTTTGCTGTTCCATTTGCCAAGGCTTTGTACTCCGCTTCACCGACGACAGACACCGCTATCTGCTTCCGAGCGCCCATGAGATGAGGTTGGGTCCGAAGAAAACCGTGAAGCCACCAGAGATCTACGATCATCCGCACAACCGCCCAATCCGCATCGGTGTAGATGCTTATTAAGGTTGATGGAGATCGTGAAGTGTCAACCTCAGAGACACAAGACCTTTCACAAACCGCAAAATTCTCTTCACAGCTTCCCAATGCACATCAAGAGGTCGTGATAGATACCGCGCACCTTGTTGACGGCATAGGATAAATCAGGTCATGTCAAGGTCAAATCATCAAGTGCGCCGACTGCGTTTCAGATCAAACGACTCTTCCTCGCTCGTGCCATGTCTAGAATCTCTTGTAAGCTTGACATGGGTACACATGGGTGTCGATATCGCTTTGCAATTCGCCATGTTGGTGCGCCGCAGAGATCAAGTGCATACTTACATTGTGATGTAATCATTCCCCCAATTGCGAAGGACCTCGATACCCAAGAAGTCTCAGAAAGTTCCAAGATCCTTCACCGGAAAGGTAGCGCATACTGACGAAGAAGACGATCCAATGCCGATGAAGAAGAGCTCGCAATGACAATGTCATCAACGTACACAAGCATGTAGATGGTAAGATCACCCTGAGCAAAGATGAACAGGGAGGTGTCAGCTGCTGATGAGGTAAAACCCAGCTACTGAAGACGATCACTTAGGCGAGCATACCAGGCCCGAGGTGACTGTTTTAACCCATATAATGCTTTGTGCAATTTGCAGACGTAATCAGGATGAACAGGATCATGAAAACCAGGAGGTTGCTGCATATAGGCCTCTTCGGTGAGAATACCATGTAGGAACGCATTGCTGATATCCACTTGCTGTAGGTGCCACCCACGAGACACAGCCAGAGAAAGCCCAAGACGCACCGTGGCTGGTTTGACGACAGGAGAAAACGTATCCATGTAGTCAATACCATGCTGTTGAGTGAAGCCGCGAGCGACGAGACGAGCCTTGAATTTGTCCAGAGAGCCATCAGACTTATGCTTTACATTAAAAACCCACTTACAACTGATGATGTTCTTGGTAGCAGGACGAGGCACGAGAGTCCAAGTGTTGTTCTGTTGAAGAGCAGAAAACTCGTCTTCCATGGCAGAGCGCCACTTTGCATCATTGAGAGAAAGACGATAGGACCGAGGGGCCGCATGGAAGGCGCGGCGTCGAGGGTCATAGCGCACGGTACCGTCGGATGGAACCAACGACTGTACGATGTTGTTGCGGAGCCGTGTTGTCATTGGATGTGGCGTAGTCGATGGCGGCGCAGCAACATGAGGACGAGCCGGCGCTGCAGGGGCCGGCTCATGGGACGTGGATGACGAAGGAGTCGCCAAGGCCGGTGAAGCAGGCTCCGCAGGGGAAGCCGCGTTAGGCGATCGTGGGCCGGGGCTAGACACCGGAGGCCCAGAGCGGGGTGTCGACGGCGCAGGCCCATCTGCATGGCGCATGCAGGGAGACGTCGAGCCAGAGGGCGGCGTCAAGTCGGGGCGCCGATCCGTATAGGCGGCGTTGGAAGCGCAGACTGGGGCAAAGGAGAGCTGCATGACGGGTCAGTGAGCAAGGAAATATCATATCGTCGCAAATCATCCACTATAGCTGGCTGGGTAACCGGAAAGATGGAAGGAGGTGTGGGAAGAAGGGGCTCGGTTGGTTGTGATGGTGGTGATGAAGTGGCAAAAGGAAACACATTTTCATCAAAAACAACGTCCCGTGAGATGTAGATGCGACCACTATTCCGATCCAGACACTTATAACCTTTATGCATGGAACTGTACCCGAGAAAAACACATTGACGAGAGCGAAATTCGAGTTTCCTATTGTTGCAAGGCCGAAGATTCGGCCAGCAAGCACATCCGAAAGCACGAAGGAAAGTGTAGTATGGTTTTTCATTCAAAAGACAAGAAAGAGGTGTGGAATTTTTGAGCACAGGTGTGGGCATACGATTAATGAGGTAGCATGCAGTGAGGAAGGCCTCATCCCAGAAACGAAGTGGAAGTGATGAACGAGCAAGAAGGGTGATGCTTGTTTCAACTATATGACGATGTTTTCGTTCGGCGATGCCGTTTTGTTGTGACGTATGTGGGCAAGTGACGCGGTGTGTGATGCCTTCTCGAGCAAAGTAGCGATTGAGACGGTGATACTCACCGCCCCAGTCGGATTGAACAGTCTTGATCTTAGTATCAAGCATGCGTTCGACATGTTTCTGAAAATTGTAGAAAACTTGTTCCACATCAGATTTGTGTTTTAAAAGGTAAATCCATGTAGAAGTGCATGCTCTAGCCAATGCAACCAAAAGACCAATATGATGGAAGAGACTAGGCAGCACATTATACGTCAACACTCCCCCTCACGTGTGGCTCCCTCAGGCCTAAACGTGGACCGAAAGTGGGCTGCAATTTAATTGCGCCAGCCGGGTCTTGAACTCAAGACCTCTTGGCTCCGATACCATGTAAAACGGCTGAAATCATCCAGAAAGCTCACATAATACTTAAAACCACCAACAGATGTGATGGCCGGACCCCAAACATCCGTGTGAACAAGTTCAAGAGGCGCATAAGTAATATGATTGGAATTATAAAAGGTAATCGATGTATCTTTGCTCGCTGGCAAGAATCACACACACTAGACTCGAGAGATGGTGCACAAGTTTAATTTATTTGATCTAAGCACTAAATCAACGACATTCTTTGTTGATGACCTAATCATGATGCCAAAGATCCGGGAGAGCTTGACACCGCAAAAGCTCGACGATTATTTGACGAAAGAAACGAAGACTGAAGGCTTGGCACCGGTAAAGACCATTACGGCATCTACCGTGAAGAAGAACCGTCCTCGCTGCTCGGTCCTTCGATAAAAAACACGAGGATGAAATTCAGCAAAGGCATCATTGTCGAGGCTAGTCAATTAACAAAGGAGCAGATTTTTGTCAACATCGTGAACATGCGAATATTGCGGAGGTGAAGTGGTTTAGATGAGCCGTATAGATGAATGACCAACATGTGAGATAGACAAACCTGCTCCGTCGCGACGACGCACCTTGTCCTTGCCGCCAGAAGCTCGTGGATGGTGAGACGATCAAGGTCGTTCGTCAGTGATCGGTCGCCTCGTGTCGACGCACTCAACTGTGTCGACGGAGTAGGATCCCGTGTTGGCGGTGTTGGCAGAGCGCTCGCGCTGATCTTCAGGCTGGAACGCATGGTTGAAGCGGTTGCAGCAGTGCAGCGCATCATGGCCAAACTTGTCGCAGACTTGACACTTGAGGTTGCTGCGGCCGTTGCCGCGGCCGCGTCCGCCGCGGCCACGATTGCCGCTATTGCTGCCGCCTTGTCCACCCTGATGGCCACCCGGGTTGCCACCATGGTTGCCGCGGCCAGCACCGCGGCCATCAGAGTTGCGAGCGGCGACGTTCGCCGAAGGGTGGATCGCACCGACGGAGGCCTGCTGCTCGAGGCGGAGTTCGGCGCTGAGGAGGAACGCGTAGAAGCTGCTGAGGCTGATGGGATCATCACGCGCCATGACCGACGCAACCAGCGGCTCAAACTCGGGACCTAGCCCGGCGAGTATGTAGCCAAGTACCTCCTCGTCGGTGAGAGGCTTGCCGATGGACGCCATGGCATCAGCAAAGCCCCGCATCTTGCGGTAGTACTCAGAGGCGGTGAGGTCCTTCTTCTTCAGGTTGGAGAGCTGGTAGCGCAGCTACATGACGCGGGCACGATTTTGTGAGGCAAACATGTCATGAAGAGTAGTCCAGACCTGTTCAGACATGCGGAGCTGCGTCATCTGCCCAAGGATATCCTCGTTCATGGAGCCAAGGAGGGCGATCATCACCACCGATCTGCTGGTACCACCGGCGAACGCCAGATTAGCCACCTCCTTGGCCGCATCGCCGTGCCTTCGTGATGGTGTGTGGCGCGCGCCGAGCCAGAGACATATCCGAACAAGCCGTTCGAGGCGAGGGCAGGGACAACTTGGGTCTTCCACAGAAGGAAGTTGTCCCTCGTAAGACGTAGGGTGATGAGGTTTCCGATCAAGGTGATCGTGGGTGCGGCAGAGGAGCTTGAACTGGTGGCAAGGGTGCCGATGGGCTGGGTGGTGAGAGCGCCGGCGGTGTTGGAGAGGAGGCTGGGGGTGGTGCCGGCCATGGTGGAAGATGGGATCTTGTTGCTCTGTATACCAAGTTAAGAAGAATTGTTTGCCGTGATATACCCCGAAGGGCAGGTCATGTATTTATATGGGCAATGACTTGATTGCCAAGATTACAATTACAAGATAAGTACAACAACCGGTGGAGATATACGCTGGTTGTTTGAACAAGATATACATGACCTATGCTAACTAACTTAAGATAAGATCTTGTACGTTAACAGTAGCAATTTTCCCTCAAGTGGATGACCTAAGGTTTATCAATCCGTGGGAGGCATAGGATGAAGATGGTCTCTCTCAAACAACCCTGCAACCAAATACAAGAAATCTCTTGTGTCCCCAACACACCCAATACAATGGCAAATTGTATAGGTGCACTAGTTCGGCAGAGAGATTGCGATAAAAGTGTAATATGGATGGTAGAAATATATTTTTATAATCGGAATAAATAAAAACAACAAGGTAGCAAATGATAAAAGTGAGCACAAACGGTATTGCAATGCTTGAAATCAAGGCCTAGGGTTCGTACTTTCGCTAGTGCAATTTGTCAACAATGCTAATCTAATTGGATCGTGTAACCATCCCTCAACCTGCGATGAAAAATGACTCCAAAGCTCTTATCTAGCGGAGAACATAAGAAGAAATTGTTTGTAGCTATTCTTTCCGATCGATCTATCCAAGAGTTTGTACTAAAATAATAATGACCCACAAGTATATGGGGTCAATTGTAGCCTTTTGGACAAGTAAGGGTGTCGAACCCAACGAGGAGCATAAGGAAATGACAAGTGGTTTTCAGCAAGGTAATGTCTTCAAGTGCTAAAATTGTAAGTAGCGGAGTAGTTTGATAGCAAGATAATTTGTAACGAGCAAGTAACGATAGTAATAACAAAAGTGCAACAAGGTAGCCCAATACTTTTTAGGCAAAGGACAGGCCAAAACAGTCTCTTAGGATAAGCAAAGTGTTCTTGAGGGTACACGGGAATTTCATCTAGTCACTTTCATCATGTTGACTTAATTCGTGTTCGGTACTTTGATAATTTGATATGTGGGTGGACCGGTGCTTATGTGCTGTTCTTACTTGAACAAACCTCCTACTTATGATCAGCCCTCTCACAAGCATCCGCAACTACGAGAAAAGTATTAAGAATAAATTCTAACTATAGCATTAAACTTTTGGATCCAATTGGTCCCTTACGGAATAGCGCATAAACTGGTGTTTAAGCTTTTGTCACTCTCGCAACCCACCATCTAATAACTACTCCACAATGCATTCCTTAGACTCAAATATGGTGAAGTGTCATGTAGTCGACGTTCAAATGACACCACTAAGAGAATGACAACATACATCTCATCAAAATATCGAACACACATATCAAGTTCACATGATTACCTGCAGCATGATTTCCCCCGTGACCTCAAGAACGAAAGTAACTACTCACAGATGATAAACATGCTTAAGATCAGAGGGGTATTAAATATCATAATGGATCTGAACATATAACCTTCAACCAAATAAACCATATAGTAATCAACTCCAAGATGTAATCAACACTACTAGTCACCCACAAGCACCAATCTATAGTTTTGATACAAAGATTGAACACAAGAGACGAACTAGGGTTTGAGAGGAGTTGGTGCTGTGAAGATGTTGATGAAGATATCCCTGCCCAAGATGGGAGAGTTGTTGGTGACGATCATGACGATGATTTCCCCCTCTGGGAGGAAGTTCCCCCGGCGGAATCGCTCCACCAGAGGGCAAAAGTGGTCCTGCCCAAGTTCCGCCTCGAGGCGGCGGTGCTTCGTCCCGAATTTCCTCCTATGATTTTTTCTAGGTCAAAATGACTTATATACCAAAAGATGGGCACCGGAGGTGGGCCGAGGAGGGCAGCACCCACCAGGGCGCGCCTGGGCCTCCTGGCGCGCCCAGGTGGGTTGTGCCCACATGGTGGCCCCCCTGGTACTTATTTTCTCCAATATTTATTAATATTCCATAAAAAATCCTCGGGAAGTTTCAGCTCATTTGGAGTTGTGCAGAATAAGTAGCTTGACATAGCTTTTTCAGGTCCAGATTTTCATCTGCCGGCATTCTCCCCCTTGGTGCATACCTTGCATATTATGAGATAAAAGGCATTAGAATTACTCCAAAGAGCATTATTATACAATAAAACAACATAAATAACAGTAGGAAAACATGATGCAAAATGGACGTATCAACTCCCCCAAGCTTAGACCTCGCTTGTCCTCAAGCGAAAACCGAAATCGAAAAACATGTCCACATGCTTAGAGAGAGATAGAGGTGTCAATAAAAACAAAAATACGGACATAGCAACATCATGTGACTTATTATAACAGCAACAAACTTTAATATAAAACGTTTATCATAGAACTTTTATCATATACTTCTCATGAACAAGTGATAGTTCATCACAACATCGAAGTATAAAGCATAAACCCTATTGTAAACCGCCGACAAACTATATTGTTAGTCAACTTTGCAACTACAATTCATCATATTTTCAGGAAGGGTCACGTATTGGAGCCTTTAGGCAAGTCCACATACTCAACCATCATTAGTCTTCTATCATTGCTAACACTCACCGCGTACACATGAGCAAAATGTTTCAACCGGACACAAAGAAAGATAGTGGCTTATAGTTTCGCCTCCCAACACACTCACCTCCAGGGTGATGTCAACAATAATAA
This sequence comes from Aegilops speltoides, assembly GCA_021437245.1. Taxonomy (NCBI): domain Eukaryota; kingdom Viridiplantae; phylum Streptophyta; class Magnoliopsida; order Poales; family Poaceae; genus Aegilops; species Aegilops speltoides. The sequence continues at coordinate 192,004,684 of CM038147.1, forward strand.
CTCATGCCACCCGTATTCAACCGGACATATGTGCCTAGATCTTTCCTCACCACATGATGCTTGCCAAAGGAGAAAAATAAAGGGAATAGAGAGAAAAACTTTGACTCTTGCATAAAAGTAAATACATGAAAGTAAAAGATAGGCCCTTCGCAGAGGGAAGCAGAGGTTGCCATGCGCTTTTTGTTTGTATGCTCAACCCCTTAGTGCAAGAGAACGTCATGTTATATTGCCCCTTGTGATGGTAACCTTTATTATGCAGTTGTCGCTTTTATACTTCACCATCACAAGTTCGTACAACGCTAGATTTTCCCTTACACTAAATGATCTCACACTTTTAGAAGCAATTTTTGTTGCCCTTTTTGCACCAATGACAACTTACTTGAAGGATCTTACTCAATCCATAGGTAGGTATGGTGGACACTCAAACGACATTTGGGTGTAAGGGTTTTGGATGCACAAGTGGTATCTCTACTTAGTGCGGAGTTTTTGGCTAGGAAATATAGGGGCAAGCACCACATGTTGAAGGATCTATGACAATATAACTTCTATGTGAATATGGACAAGCACAAATCATTAAGTTATCTACCTTGTCCAACGTCAACAGTTTTGGCATATAATATTTTGATGGGTGCTCACAATCATAAAAGATTTCCATGATAGTATATTTATATGTGAATCTTCTCTTCCCTTATTAATTCTTTCATGAGTTGCATCATTGACCAATGCTATGTTTGTCAATCTACAATAAAGTTTTCTACTTATACTTTTCCTTGTGTAATGTCATCACTCACCATAAGATTTGCATATGATCTTTTTATTTTATTTCCTTTCTTTTTATTGAAACAAGAAAAGTAAAGAAGGCAAAAATCAAACTAGACTTTATTATATCTCGCACACGATTGCAAGTATTGATCACTAAGCAGACTCACAAAAAGAAAGGATCGAACTAAACTTTTATTCATCTAATAGCAAAAGATTACCATGGATCGAACTAAGAAAGTAAAGGCAAAAGGTAGTGGAGATGATACGATACCGGGGCACCTCCCCCAAGCTTGGCGAAAGCCAAAGGGAGTGCCCATACCCAATACTCAGTTTTCTTTTGGTGGCGAAGAAGAAGGTGGTGGTGATGAAGTAGAAGCAATCCTATCTAATACATCTCTGAGTGTATCTATTAAGCTGTAAATCTCTCGGAGAGCTTGATGAAGCAGCTCAATGTTCTTCTCTACTTCAGCCATGATATGTTTATTTTCCGGACCCCAAGAGTTTGTCCCTGCATCATTTTCTCTTGGACGAGATATGTCCAATTGGATGGTATATGCACACGAGGAATGTTTTCGAACCCATAATTATGAATCAAATTGTGAAAATTGTTTTGATGCAACATGTGTAAAGGCCTCCTTGTAGGGAGTTCTTCATGATCTCTTGGCACACTTGATTGTTTAGGGGTCTCATGGCTTGATGGGGGTTAGGATGAGTGGAGATGCCAGCTAGAGTCCCTCTCTCAGAGGCCGGAGGGTGATTCCCGAACGAGTCCCCCTCATCTTCCTCCATAGCGATCTCTTCAAATTCCTCTCCCCTGGATTCTACCTGAAGCAACCAAGCTTTTCCTTCTTCAGTGTTGGAGGAGGGAGAAGACATGATGCCTGGTTCAATAGATCTGACAAAAAACAGCAAGAAAAGAAAACAGGAGATTTCTCCGCGATACGGAGGTCAACAGGCCTAGCGCGCCCTGGTGTATCGTGCCCACCAGGGTCACTTTCCTGGAAGTTTCTTATTTTCCTAATTTTCTAAATATTCCAAAACTGACAAAAAAATGTTTTTGCGGATTTTTTGGAGTCCGTTTACTTACCGTTTCACGTACCTCCATTTTTTCATGATTCTGAAGTGTTCCGGAAGGTTTCCTTTATGTGTTCTTTCAATGTCAAAGTTTGGATAATATTGCTTTCAACATTAATGGCCGTACCTAAGATATAGTGTTTTATGCGTTGCGCATTGACAACCTTCGGGTTAGTCCCTTCGGCATTATTTATTTTGATAGCTCCAGATCGATAGACCTCCTCGATGACAGAGGGTCCTTCCCATTTGGAGAGGAGTTTTCCTACAAAGAATCTGAAACGAGAGTTGTACAAAAGAACATATTTTCTGACTTTGAACTCACACTTTTGGATTATTTTGTCATGCTATCTTTTAACTTTTCCTTTGAATAACTTAGCATTTTTCATAAGCCTGGGTTCTCCATTCATCTAATGAGCTAATATCAAATAACATATTTTCCCTAGCAAGTTTGAAATCATAATTGAGTTCTTTTATTGCCCAGAATGATTTGTGTTCTAACTCAAGAGGCAAATGACAAGCTTTTCCATGAACCATTTTATATGGAGACATACCCATAGGATTTTTATATGTTGTTCTATAGGCCCAAAGTGCATCATCTAATTTCTTGGACCAATTCTTCTGGGACCTATTGATGGTCTTTTGTAAGATTAGTTTTATTTCTCTATTGCTAAGTTCAACTTGACCACTAGACTAAGGGTGATAAGGTGATGCAATTCTATGGTTAACATCATACTTAGCAAGCATCTTACTGAAAGCACCATGAATAAAGTGTGAACCACCATCAGTCATTAAATATCTAGGGACTCCAAATCTTGGGAAAATAACTTCCTTAAGCATTTTAATAAAGGTGTTGTGATCAGCACTACTGGTTGGAATAGCTTCTACCCACTTAGTAAAATAATCAACAACAACCAAAATATGTGTATACCCATTAGAGGAAGGAAAAGGTCCCATGAAATCAAATCTCCAAACATCAAATGGTTCAACAACAAGTGAATAATTCATAGGCATTTGTTACGCATACTGATATTACCTATTATTTGACATTCATCACAAGATCAGACGAACTTACGGGCATCTTTGAAGAGAGTAGGCCAATAAAAACCATATTGCAATACTTTATGAGCGGTTCTGTCTCCCGCGTGATGTCCTCCATAATCTTCAGAGTGATATTTCTGTAGGATTTGTTACTGTTCATGCTTAGGTACACAACGTCTAATAATACCATCTACTCCTTTATAAAGATGTGGGTCATCCCAAAAGTAATGTCTTAAATCATAGAAGAATTTTTTTCTTTTGTTGGTATGTGAAGCTAGGTGGTATGTATTTAGCAACAATATAATTAGCATAGTCAGTATACCAAGGTGTACTATGAGAAACATTTATTGCAGCTAGTTGTTCATCACGGAAGCTATCATTAATAGGTTGTGGGTCATCAAGAATATTTTCAAGCCTAGACAAGTTATTAGCTACGGGGTTCTCTGCTCCTTTCCTATCAGTGATATGCAAATCAAATTCTTGTAGCAGAAGAACCCACCTAATGAGTCTAGGTTTAGCATCTTTCTTTTTCATAAGATATTTTTATAGCAGCATGATCGGTGAGAACAATTACTTTAGAATCAACATTGTAAGATATGAATTTATCACAAGCAAACACCACTGCTAAGAATTCTTTTTCAGTAGTAGCATAGTTTCGTTGAGCACTGTCTAGAGTTTTACTAGCATAATGAATAACATTCAGTTTTTTATCAACTCATTGTCCTAGAACAGCACCAACAGCATAATCACTAGCATCACACATAATCTCAAAAGGCAAGTTCCAATCAGGTGGTTGAACAACAGGTGCAGTAATTAAGGTTTATTTAGTGTTTCAAAGGCTTCCATACAATCATCATCAAACACAAAGGGAATATCCTTTTGTAAAAGATTCGTAAGAGGCCTAGAAATTTTAGAAAAGTCTTTGATAAACCTCCTATAGAAACCAACATGACCAAGGAAACTATGAATACCTTTGGTATCTTTAGGACATGGCATTTTCTCAATTGCATCAACCTTGGCTTTGTCCACCTCAATGCCTCTTCTAGAAATTTTATGTCCCAAAACAATACCTTCGTTAACCATAAAGTGGCACTTCTCCCAATTCAAGACGAGATTTGTTTGTTCACATCTCTGCAAGACTCGATCAAGATTGCTTAAACAGTCATCAAAAGACTTCCCATAAGCAGAAAAGTCATCCATGAAAACCTCAACAATCTTTTCACAAAAATCAGAGAATATAGCAGTCATACATCTTTGAAAGGTAGCGGGTGCATTACATAAACGGAAAGGCATACGTCTATAAGCAAATGTTCCAAAAGAAAGTAAAAGTGGTCTTTTCTTGATCATATTGTAAAACAGTATTTGTGAAAAGCCAGAGTATCCATCAGGGAAGCAAAAATGTGTGTGCTTAGATAATCTTTCTAACATTTGATCAATAAAAGGTAGAGGGTAATGATCTTTTCTAGTAGCTTTATTTAATTTTCTATAATCAATTACCATCCTATAGGCTGTGACAATTCTTTGTGGAATAAGCTCATTCTTATCATTAGGAACAACAGTAATACCTCCTTTCTTAGGGACACAGTGAACATGACTTACCCACCTACTATCGGCTATATGATAGATTATACCTGCTTCCAGAAGTTTCGGTATTTCCATTCTTACCACTTCTTTCATCTTCGGATTTAACCGACGTTTGTGATCAACAACGGGTTTAGCATCAGGGTCCATATTAATCTTGTGCTGACATAGAGTGGCACTAATGCCCTTAAGATCATCAAAAGTATATCCAATAGCATCTCTGTGCTTCCTTAGAACTTTCAGTAATCTTTCTTCTTCATAATAACAGGATATATCTTTTTCTCATCAAGATAAGCATATTTCAAAGTGTCTGGCAATTGTTTTAATTCAAACACAGGATCACCTTTAGGTGGAGGAGGACCTCCTAGAGTTTCAATAGGCAATTTGTGTTTAAGCAGAGGTTGTTGTTCGAAGAAGATTCTATCCATTTTTCATTTCTTTCATGCATATGCAAATCATTTTAATTATCTAGCAAATATTGTTCCAAAGGATCAGTAGGAGGCAGAGCAATAGAAACAAGACCAATAATTTCATCCTTACTAGGCAAATCTTTCTTATGTGGTTGTTTACTAAACTTGGAAAAATTAAATTCATGAGATTCATCACCAAAGCTAACACCGATAGTTTGTTTCTCACAATCTATTTTGGCATTGACGGTGTTCAAGAAAGGCCTACCAAAAATAATGGGAAAAAGTCATCTTGTGGGGAGCTAAGAACAAGAAAATCAGTAGGGTATTTTATTTTCCCACACAAGACTTCAACATCTCTAAGAATCCAAGTTGGTGATATAGTATCTCTATTAGCAAGTTTAATAGTGACATCTATGCCTTCTATTTCAGCAGGTGCTATATCATCTTTAATTTCTTGATATAAGAAGTAAGGAATAGCACTCACACTAGCACCTAGGTCACATAACCCATGATAACAGTGATCTCCTATCTTAACTGATACAACAGGCATGCCAACAACTAGTCTATTTTATCTTTTCCTTCAGGTTTGGCAATTCTAGAAGCTCACCTTAGAAGTAAATAACATGCCCATCAATATTATCAACTAAGAGATCTTTAACCATAGCAACACTAGGTTCAACTCTGATTTGTTCAGATGGTTTGGGTGTTCTAACATAACTTTTGTTAACCATAGTTGAAGCTTTAGCATGTTCCTTCATCCTAACAAGAAAAGGTTTTTTTTTCAATATAAGCAGTGGGAACAACTGGATCAACATTGTAAATGATAGTTTCTTCTTTAGCTTTTACCGGTTCTTTAACTTCTTCTTTAATTGGTGGGTGATATTTAAACCACTTCTCCTTAGGGAGATCAACATGAGTAGCAAAACATTCACAGAAGGAAGCTACTATCTCAGAGTCAAGTCCATATTTAGTGCTAAACTTTTGAAAAGCATCGGTATTCATAAAAGATTTAACACAATCAAACTTAGGTTCAATGCCTGACTCTTTATCTTCGTTGAGTTCCCAATCTTCAGAGTTGCGTTTAATTCTTTCTAAAAGATCCCACCGGTATTCAATAGTCTTCTTCATAAAAGAACCAGTACAAGAAGTATCGAGCATGGATTGATCATTATGAGAAAGACGAGTATAAGAATTCTGAATAATAATTTCTCTTGAGAGCTCGTGATTGGGGCATGAATATAACATTGACTTAAGCCTCCCCCAAGCTAGAGCGATACTTTCTCCTTCACGAGGCCAAAAATTATATATATAATTCTGATCATGATGAACTAGATGCATAATATAATTTTTTTGATGAAATTCCAATTTCAACCGATTCCAGTTCCAAAATCCAATATCATCGCATAGCCTATAACATGTCATTGCTTTTCCCTTCAAAGATAAAGTGAAAACCTTCTTCTTAGCTTCACCTTCGGGGAAACTTGCAAGCTTAAACAATCCACAAATTTCATCGACATATATCAGCTGCATATCAGGATGTTCGGTTCCATCTCCTGCATAAGGATTAGCTAGCAGTTGTTCTAACATACCCGAAGGATTTCATATTCAATATTTTCAATAGGTGCAGCAGGTTGAGGGGCAACTAATTGTGGTTCCGGTCGAGGTGAAGATACCTCGAACAAACCCCTCAAAGGATTGTTTTCCATAGTAGCAAGTGACAATAAATTTCAGCACATAGTAATAATGTTTCCTTACCAATTTCCACTTACCAAGAGCGCTTCACTACCCGGCAAAAGCGCCAGAAAATAGCCTTGATGACCCACAAGTATATGGGGTCAATTGTAGCCTTTTCGACAAGTAAGAGTGTTGAACCCAATGAGGAGCAGAAGGAAATGACAAGTGGTTTTTAGCAAGGTAATGTCTGCAAGTACTAAAATTGTAAGTAGTAGAGTAGTTTGATAGCAAGATAATTTGTAACGATCAAGTAACGATAGTAATAACAAAAGTGCAGCAAGGTATCCCAATCCTTTTGAGGCAAATGACATGCCAAAACGGTCTCTTAGGATAAGCAAAGTGTTCTTGAGGGTACACGGGAACTTCATCTAGTCACTTTCATCATGTTGACTTAATTTGTATTTGGTACTTTGATAATTTGATATGTGGGTGGACGTGCTTAGGTGTTTTTCTTACTTGAACAAATCTCCTACTTATGATTAACCCTCTCGCAAGCATCCGCAACTACGAGAACAGTATTAAGAATAAATTCTAACCATAGCATTAAACTTTTGGATCCAATCGGTCCCTTACGGAATAGCGCATAAACTGGGGTTTAAGCTTCTGTCACTCTCGCAACCCACAATCTAATAACTACTCAACAATGCATTCCTTTAGTCCCAAATATGGTGAAGTGTCATGTAGTTGACGTTCACATGACACCACTAAGAGAATGACAACATACATATCATCAAAATATCGAACACACATATCAAGTTCACATGATTACTTGCAACATGATTTCTCCCATGACCTCAAGAACGAAAGTAAATACTCACAAATGATAAACATGCTCAAGATCAGAGGGGTATTAAATAGCATAATGGATCTGAACATATAATCTTCCACCAAATAAACGATATAGTAATCAACTACAAAATGTAATCAACACTACTAGTCACCTACAAGCACCAATCTATAGTTTTGATACAAAGATTGAACACAAGAGATGAACTAGAGTTTGAGAGAAGTTGGTGCTGTGAAGATGTTGATGAAGATATCCCTCCCCAAGAGGGGGTAGTTGTTGGTGATGATGATGACGATGATTTCCCCCTTTGGGAGGGAAGTTCCCCCGGCGGAATCGCTCCGCTGGAGGGCAAAAGTGCTCCTGCCCAAGTTCCACCTTGAGGCGGCAGCGCTTCATCCCCAATGTCCTCCTCTGATTTTTTCTAGGACAAAATGACTTATATACCGGAAGATGGGCACCGGAGGTGGGCCGAGGAGGGTAGCACCCACCAGGGCGCGCCTGGCGCGCCCAAGTGGGTTGTGCCCACCTGGTGCCCCCCTGGTACTTATTTGCTCCAATATTTATTAAATATTCCATAAAAAATCCTCGGGATGTTTCAGCTCATTTCGAGTTGTGCAGAATAGGTAGCTTGTCGTAGCTTTTTCAGGTCCAGATTTCCAGCTGCCGGAATTCTCCCCCTTGGTGCATACCTTGCATATTATGAGAGAAATGGCATTAGAATTACTCCAAAAAGCATTATTATAAATAAAACAACATAAATAACAGTAGGAAAACATGATGCAAAATGGACTTGTCAAATAATAGCAAGTTATTCTTTCTGGTCGATCTCACAAGAGTTTGTACTAAAATAACACCAAGTTATTCTTTCCAATCGATCTATCAAGAGTTTGTAGTAAAATAACACCAAAGCAAATTCAGATTCATAATACTCAATCCAACACAAAGAACCTCAAAGAGTGCCCCAAGATTTCTACCGGATAAAGTAGGATGAAAAGGTGCATCAACCCCTATGCATAGATTACGCCAGTGTCACCTCGGTAATCCATGAGTTGAGTACCAAAACATATATCGAGTGAATCAATATAATACCCCATTGTCACCAGGGTATTCATATGCAAGACACATATCGAGTGCTCTCAAATCCATAAAAATATTCAATCCGGTAAGAATGAAACCTCGAAGGGAAAACCCAATTCATCACAACAAGATAGAGGGAGAAACACCATATGATCCAACTATATTAACAAAGCCCGCGATACATCAAGATCGTGCCATCTCAAGAACACGAGAGAGAGAGAGAGAGAGAGAGAGAAAGATTAAACAGATAGCTACTGGTACAAACCCTCAGCCCCGAGGGTGGACTACCCCCTCCTCATCATGGCGGCCGTCGGGATGATGAAAATGGCCTCCCATGATGATTTGCCCCTCCGGCAGGGTGTCAGAACAAGGTACAGATTGGTTTTCCATGGATAGAGAGGCTTGTGGTGGCGGAACTTTTGATCTAGGGTTATTTCTAGGGGTTTCTCTATTTATAGGATTTTTTTAGCGTTGGTTTAATGATAAGATGGGCCTCGAGGTGAGCACAATACACCTGCACACGGGTTGGGGTCCAGGCACAACCTGGTGGGTTGTGCCCACCTTGTGGCTCTTCTGGCCCTCCCACGGAACTTCTATTGTCTCTTTTGTTCCAAAACAATCATCAAAAAGTTTCAACTCATTTGGAGAGCTTCCATTTCTTCACAAAAAACAAGACCACGACAGATCTACTGAAAACAACGCTAGTCCAGGTTAGTTCCATTCAAATCATACCAAAACCATATAGAATTGTTATAAACATGGCATCAATACTTCATAAATTATAGATATGTTGGAGACGTATCAGGAAATACCTACCGTAGTTGTACTGCATCATTCCTTCGTCTTTGGGGAAATACTGGCGCAGTTTCAAGCCCCATCAAAAGGAATTTCTGCTACCGTTGCCGGGAAGGATCAAGTCAAGGTAGTCTCCCGTCAACTTGCCAATTTCTGGCGCCGTTGCCGAGGAGACATCATCAACATCTATCAGGTTCCTAATCACAAATCTCATCTCCTTGCAATTTACATTACTTGCCATTTGCCTCTCGTTTTCATCTCACTCACTTCACAAAAATTTGCCTTTTTATTCGCCTTCTTTTTCTTTCGCCTTTTTCTCGTCAGATCTCTTCTTTGTTTGCAATCTTTCTTGCGTGTTCACGATGTGTCAAGAAAACACCAAGTTGTGTAAACTTTCCAATACTAATAACAATTATTTTATTGGCACTCCAATTGCTCCTCCCGCCACTAGTGCGGAGTCTTGTGATATTAATGCTGCTTTGTTGAATCTTGTTATGAAGGAGCAATTTTCTGGCACTCATAATGAGGATGACACGTCCCATCTAAACACATTCATAGAATTGTGTGATATGCAAAAGAAAAAATATGTGGACAAGGATATTGTGAAGTTGAAATTATTTCCTTTCTCTTTGCGGGATCGTGCAAAAATTTGGTTTCATATTTGCCTTGTAATAGTATCGAATTTTGGTATAAGTGCAAGGATGCTTTATTACTAAGTATTTTCCGCCCGTGAAAATTATTTCCCTTAGAACACAAATCATGAATTTTAAGAAACTTGAGCATGAGCATGTCACACAATCTTGGGAAAGAATGAAATTGATGCTAAGAAATTGTCCTACTCATGGTTTAAATCTTTGGATGACTATACAAATTTTTTATGTGAGATTGAATTTTGTTTCTAGAAATCTTTTAGATTCTGCTGCGGGCGGTACTTTATGGTGATTACTTTGGGTTAAGCTACTAAATTGCTAGATAATATCATGGCAAATTATTCACAACGGCATTCCAAAAGAGACCTACTAGTAAAAATGTTATTTTGGTTGAAGAAATTAGTACTTTGAGTGAAAAAATTGATGCTCTTATGAAATTGGTTGCTAGTAAAAATGCTCCTATTGATCTTAATGATGTGCCTTTGTCTACTTTGATTGAGCAAAATAGTGACCCCGTAGATGTGTATTTTGTCTCGCGAAACAAATTTAATAACAATGCTTATAGAGGTAATTTTAATCCTAGGCCTTTTCCTAAAAATTCCTCCACTGGTACATCGAGGTGCTATACAAACGGTTTTTAACCCCTTTCCATGACGGCATTTGGAACCATCGCCAAGTGGGTGTGGGAGATAGGGGGTCCTTCCCACACGACCTAGAACCGTCGGGGATAGGCCCTCCGGCCACACACGCTCGGCAAAATGAGGTCGTGTGCGGTTTTTAACCCCTTTCCGCGACGACATTCTGAACTGTTGCCAAGTGAGTGACTGTGATGGGGGGGGGGTCCTTCCCACATGACCCAGAAACCTTCGGGGATAGGCCCTCCTGGCACACACGCTCGGCAAAATGAGGTCGTGTGCGATCGGGCGAAGCATCAAAGCCCAATCATTTCCGTTTGTATGTGCTTCCCACACATTGAATCCTAGAAAAATGTTTCCGTTCGTATGTATATCACACACTGTAAGTGCATCTAGTGCCCCTTAGTGATTTTGGTGTATTGAAGACTTATAGGTTAAGGGAAAACTGTGGTTGTGAGTGTACACAGGTTCTATAAGTCATGAGGAGTTTGATATTTATGATGAAAGTCGACCCCTAATAATGAATGTCTTCATTTAAGCACTTTGGTTTTCTTGAGGACTTTGAAACTGGGGAAATTGGTGTGACCTTGAAGACTGCGATATTGATGCGAGGACTATGAAGCATGAAGTCTTTTGTTTTTGAAGTTTCATTTTCTCTTTCTTCAGTCATAGGAAACACCGGACTGTTAAAGGGGGTCGAGGTAAAACTAAGGAAACACTTTTCAAGTGCTGCTCATCTCAAAGCCTACACCTACCCAATCCTTTCGAGTGAAGCCATGGGAAATATCATACAGTCCAGTCAATTTCTTCAGTAACAGAGACAAAGATCTTTTTTTCTCTGAGGAATTTGTTCTGACTGAGGAGTTAGGAATTTGCGAGTGCGGATTGCCTACAAGTGAGAACATGATAACCCTGAGGAATTTGAGAGCCCAAATTTCTGACCATTGCTGTGCTACGCGCCAGCTATCCAAAATATCCTACCCACCTAACAGTCATATCTTCGAAGGGCATTTATGTCTTATCATGTCGGGCTGCTCCCCAGCTATAAATAGCCAACCCCTACAACCACTAGTTGGTTGGATACTCTGAGAGAAACTGACACTTGTCATTGAGAGCATCCCATCCCCTGAGGACTTTGAGCGAAAATCATCAAGTGAGGAAAACCCAAAACCCAAACACCTACAACCCAAGTATTTGAGCATCACTGAAGAGATTGTTCCTCTGTGAAATCGACGCTTGTTACCATTGAGGACTGTGCATCCTCTAGATGGCTTGGTGTCATGGTCTAGAGCGTCCAAGAGGAATTGTGGATCGCCGGGTGACCGAGTCTGTGAAGGTCTGGAAGTCACCTAAAGACTTACCACGAGTGATTGGGCAAGGTTTATGTGAATTTAGCTCAAGGAGAATACGATGAGGATTTTGTGTCCTCAGGTTTAAATACCTAGCTGCTCCAACAGACGTACAACTATCACAACAGTTGGAACTGGTCTACCAAATCATCGTCTTCACCAAGCTACTGGTTCTATTTCCTCAACTCTTTCATTTCCTCATTCATGTGTTGATGAACTTGATCGTTACTGTTTGAAGACATTGACTGAAGACTTTCTCAATTTCCTCAATCCTATTTCTTCAGTCACTTTGTCATCAGCATGCTTATCTTGTTTTTCACACTACATGTGCTCTGTGTATGTTTCATTTCATCATGATGACTATGATACTGCTCTGTTATGCTTGTACCTGAGTACTTATTTCGCTGCTAGTAGTTTGTCGTTCAGGAAATTCCTCACTTAGAATTTCCTCAGTGACGAATTTGTAAAAATCGCCTATTCACCCTCTCTAGTTGATATAACGCAGTTTCATTTGGTATCAGAGCAAGGTACTCCCTTGTTCTATGTGATTTTGGTTTAACTAGCTGGAATTTTAGTTATGTCGACTGCAGGCATGATCAAGGTCTCGGCTGGATGTCCTACCTTCGATGGGACGGACTACCCCTACTGGAAGAATAAGATGTGCATGCATCTTGAGGCAATTGACAATGATCTCTGGTATGTTGTGAAAAATGGTGTTCCCTCCATCACTCCTTCCGTGAACGCTGCAGATGTGAAGAGATTCAAGCAACATGACTCTCAAGCGAAGAATATTATATGTGGCCCTGAGCAAAGGACAGTACAACAGAGTGAGTGCTTTGGAGACAGCAAAGCTCATCTGGGATAGGCTATCCAAGGTCAACGAAGGAGTCTCAACTCAACCTGACTCTCGAGTTGACGTTCTTCGCAATCTCTTCAACCGCTTCAAAAGACTCGACAATGAAAATGTTCAGCAAACCTTCGATCGCCTCACTGACATCTCAAATGAGCTTCAAGCACTTGGTGCCACTGACATCACCGACCATGAGGTGGTGAAGAAATTGCTGAGATCACTTGATTCCTCATTCGATACACTTGCACTAATGATTCAAGAACATGGAGATTACAAATCACTAGATCCTGCTGATATCCTCGAGAGTCTAAATACTCATGAGTTCCAACTTGGTGAGAAGAGAGACCTCTACGGGCCAATCTATGGAAGATCACGCGCACTGAAGGCCAAGGCAGTTTCCGAATCTGAAGGAGAAGATTCTGATAGCAGTCTTGGTGATCCTGAAGAACTAAGCCAGGAGCTAGCAATGCTCGTGAGGAAATTCCAGAAGTTCTCAAGGCGTGGTCGCTTTGGAAAATCTTCAAGAGGTGATTACATGAGATAAGATTCCTCATCCCGCGATTACAAGAAGAGGACTTGCCACAAATGCAAGAAACCTGGCCACTACATTACTGGTTGTCCTCAGTGCATGAAGGAATCAAAGAATAAGAAGTACAAGGATGATAGTTCAGATGATTCAAAGAAGAAGAAGAAATCTTCAAAGTCCTCCTCATCAAAATATTCAAAGTCTTCATCTCACAAGAAGAGAAGTTTGTAAAAGGCTCGGGCATTTATTGGCAAGGAAATGGACTCTAAAGTTGAATATGAGGAAAATGAGGAAGAGGAGGAATCTGAGGAGTCAGACTCTGGTGTGGCGAGCCTAGCCCTTGCTACTTCTTACGTCAACAAGTCCATCTTCAATGCTGAGGAAAATGACTTCCCCAACACCGCTGACGACGGCAACGATGACTACGCTCCCACCTATTGCTTCATGGCAAAAGGTGCCAAGGTACTCAAATATCCCTCCTCGAAATCTAGTGAGGATGAATTTGATGAAAATCTCAAACCTAGTTATTCCAAACTTGCTAAGATTGCCATCAAACAACAAAAGGCTTCGGAAAAGGTTCAAAATCTGCTACACAAAAGCGATGACCTATTGGGTGAGGAATCGGATCGAACTCCAACTTTGACTGATAATCTACAGCGACTTCAGTCTAAGTTTGATAATCTTCAGAGTCATCATAACTCTCTCTTAGCCGACCATGAGAAGCTTTCTTATGAATTTCTTCAAAGAAAGCAAGATCTTGAGAAATTAAGGGTGGGTTATGAAGATCTTCAGAAGGAAAATGATGCATTGCTTGCTCAATAGACCAGTTCCGCTCAGGAAGTATACATTCACCATGTTTGAAATGCATTGAACGTGAATGCTAATTCTTTACTTGATTGTTCAAATGCTTCTATTGCTGCAAATTCTTCAAATGTCTCTGTGGTCACAAATTCCTCATCTGAGGATACCACAAGTATCACTGACGATAATGCAGGGTTGAAGGAATTATATGTGACATGCATATACAAAAGCCTCAAAGTGCATCAGGCTCTTTGCGATGTGATCAAAAAGCATATCTTGAACAGGAACCCTAGGAAAGAGGGTATTGCCTTTGAGAGGAAACTCAATGCTGATGGGACCTACTAGAAACCTGAGCAGTATCCCAAAACCTCATGGGTTGCTGCTAAAGGACCCCTGTAGATCCATCCACTTTATCTGGCTTTACTTGTGAATCTTCATATTCTTTTGAGGAGTCATTTGACTCCAACTATAAACTGTTCAAAAATCAGAAGGGTGAAGTATTTTCTTGATATGTTGGAACTAACTGCAGGAACGGTCCCCCTGTGAAGAAAATCTGGGTTCCCAAAAGGTGCCTTGAAAGTCTTCAGGTGAATGTCCTCATGACATCACCCGTGAAGAATAGGAACCCCTGATCAAATTCTTCATATGGACCAAAATCTTCATATGGATCCAAGTCCTCATACAGACCAAATTCCTCATGTGGATCGAATTCCTCATGTGGATCCAAATCCTCATATGAACATCATCGTGCTAACACTTCTGTTTTGTGGGGAAAATCTAAAGGCTATGAATATGTGCATTATTCTTCAAATCATTATATTCATAAGCCCTCAAAGAATTTCTTTGCTTCAGTGAAATGAAGTGCATTGGCTTCAATGCCACCTTTTTCTTATGGAGCTCGCAGAATGATGAACTCTTTGCCACCCCTCCAGATGTGGGTGGTGAAGAAAAAGATCTAATCTCTTGTGCAGGTTCAGGTCTCCAGACGAACTCGAACGTCTGAAGATTTGCTGGAGACCTGAATACGCTTGAAAGGACGCAAGCTAATCATGAAGAAATGAATTACTCATTTCTCACGTACTTATACTGTTATATCTGTTGTACCGCTTGATGAAAGTCAATCCAATGAATTTGATGTCATATTCTTCACTGATGAAGTATATGAGTTTGTAAGATGCTCTAATTTATCTGCAGGCTGATCAACCCAAACTTACTGAGTGGGTCCTTGACAGTGGATGTACAAATCACATGATCGGTGAAAGGAAGTTATTGATGGGAACTACTTTATCTCCGTCGCATTTGAAGCACATCACATACGCTGACAAAGGCAAAAGCAAGGTATTGGGTCTAGGTAGGGCTGCGATCTCAGAGGATAGCCACATGGACAAAGTCATGCTCGTCAGCTCATTAGGATTCAACCTCATGTCTGTCTCAATGCTTTATGATCTTGATATGGTTGTCTTCTTTGTAAAATATCGTTGCATTGTGCTAATGGAATCTGACAATTCCAAAGTCTTCGAAGGCTTTAGGAGAGGAGACTTGTATATTGTTGATTTCTCTGCTGGACCACAGCCAGCCACATGTCTACTTGCAAAAGCTTCAGAAGGCTGGTTATGGCATTGACGACTAGGTCATGCTGGCATGAGGAACTTGCATACACTCATGAAGAAGAAGCACGTCGTTCGCATCGAGGGTGTCAAATTCCTCAAAGATCATATTTGTGGGGCTTGTGAGGCTGGAAAGATGACCAGAGCCAAACACCCCTCGAATACTATCATGACTACCACTCGTCCTTTTGAACTGCTTCACATGGATCTCTTTGCCCCTACTCATTATGCAACTCTAACAAATGCAGCATCTCTATATGGATTCGTCATTGTTGATGACTATTCTCGTTACACATGGGTGCATATCATCACTTACAAACTGAAGTGCAGGAAGTCTTCAAAAGATTTTCCTCAAGGGCCTCGACGAACTTCGGTGTGAAGATCAAGTATATTCGGAGTGACAATGGGACCGAGTTCAATACTGGTCTTGATGACTATCTTGATGAACTTGGTATTACTCATGAGTTATCTACCCCATACACTCCTCAGCAGAATGGCGTCGTGGAGTGCAAGAACACGACTCTTGTTGAGATGGCTCGCACTATGCTTAATGAATACAAGACACCTCCTCGCTTCTGGCCTCAAGCTATTGATACTGCGAGCCACATCATCAATAGGGTATATCTTCACAAATTCTTCAAGAAGACCTCATATGAACTCAGTGCCGAGGATGTCATACCCACTGAAGAATCTACTGAAGAAGTCATTCCAGATCGTGAAAAAAAATCATGCTGGTGCATCTGAGGAAAATGGCTCCAAAGAAAATGCTGAGCGCAATCAAAGTCGTCAACCTGCTCATCCTCGCGTTGCAAATGAAGTACAAATTGAGAGAATCATCAATGACATCAACGCACCAGGTCCTCTCACACGCTCAAAAGCTTCACATTTGTCTAACTTTTGTGGGCACTTCGCTTTTGTCTCTATCACAGAGCCCACCAAAGTAGATGAGGCATTTCTGGAGCCTGAGTGGATTCAAGCTATGTAAGAGGAATTACATCAATTTGAGCTCAACAATGCGTGGGAGCTTGTCAAGCGACCAGACCCACGCAAGCACAATATCATAGCACCAAATGGATCTACCGCAACAAGCAAGATGAAAATGGCCTTGTGGTGAGGAATAAGGCTCGTCTTGTAGCTCAAGGCTACACACAGGTTGAAGGAATTGATTTCGATGAAACTTTTGCACCTGTTGCTAGACTTGAGCCTATTTGCATATTGCTTGATTATGCTAACCATCATAATAGCATCTTATATCAAATGGGTGTGAAAAGTGCATTCCTCAATGGTAAGCTTCAGGAAGAAGTATATGTTGCTCAACCTCCAGGTTTTGAAGATCCTAAGCATCCTGACAAAGTCTACAGACTCAATAAGGCCCTGTATGGCCTCAAGCAGGCCCCTCGGGTGTGGTATGATACTTTGAAGGAATTCCTCTTGAAGAAAGGCTTCAAACCCGGTTCACTTGACCCAACTCTTTTCACCAAAAAATATGATGATGAATTATTCGTGTGCCAAATATATGTTGATGATATTATCTTTGGTTGTACTAACCAACGTTATAGTGATGAATTTGCCTATATGATGAGTCAATAATATCGAATCTCTATGATGGGAAAATTGAAATTCTTCTTAGGTCTTCAGATTCATCACCAACGCAACGACGTCTTCATATCTCAAGAGAAACACCTCAAAGATGTCTGCTGAGGAAATTCGACATGCAAGATTGCAAAGGCGTCAAAATCCCTATGCCCACAAATGGTCATCTATGCACCGATGAAATGGTAAAGACTTCGATCAAAAGGTATACTGCTCCATGATTGGCTCTTTATTGAATCTATGTACATCTAGGCCAGATATTATGCTTAGTGTTTGCATGTGTGCCCATTTTCAAGCTACATCGAAGGAATTACACCATAAGGTTGTGAAACATATTCTTCGATATCTAGCTCACACTCCAACACTTGGATTGTGGTATCCCAAGGGCTCGGCTTTTGATCTCATTGGATATTATGACACTGACTATGCTGATGAACGGGTGGATCACTAGTCAACATCAGGCACATGTCATTTCCTCGGACGTTCCTTGGTATGTTGGTCCTCGAAGAAGCAGAACTGCGTATCACTCTCTACTGCTGAAGCTGAGTACATTTCCGCTGGTTCTTGCCGTGCTCAATTGCTATGGATCAAGCAAACCCTCAAGGAGTATGGCATGAATACGAAGAATGTGCCACTCTACTGCGACAATGAGAGTGCCATCAAGATTGCTCATAACCCATTTCAGCACTCGAAGACTAAGCACATCCATATTCGTCATCATTTTCTTCGAGATCATGTGTTGAAGGGTGACATCTACATAGACCATGTGAGGAGTGAAGATCAGCTGGCAGGCATCTTCACAAAGCCCTTGGATGAGAAACGATTTAGCAAGTTGCGGTGTGAGCTAAATATCTTAGAATCTTTGAATGTTCTTTGAAAGGACACACATGCTAACACTTATGCAAAATTGATGACTTAGATGTGCAACACACGAAGTAACATTTTTCTTCATTCAATGAAGACTAACCCTCTAAGTGTGAAGAAATTAAAAAGAATTTGATTCTCAGAGCCCTGCGACAATTGCACGCGGCATCTGAAATCATCATTCTTATACGGTGGGTCACGCCACCAACAAAAGTTGAAAATCTTCAATTCGAGTTTTTCATCATTTTTGCAAATTCTCCAATCTTCAAATTCTTCATCCTTGCAAAGTCTTCAACCTTTTCGACTAGTGTTCTTCATTGCCTCAATAAATACCTCTCCCTTCCTCATACTTCATTTACTCCGCTTGACCTCAACTCGCTTGAGCTCTCAGACCTAGCGCCACCGCTACACTCAATCGTCACTGGTGAGGAAGAGCTTCACTACCTCAACCTCGTCGCCATCATACTCCCGCCGGCCGCAGAAATCTTCACTCCGCCGCCGTCGTAGCTGTCTCTCACCGCCAAGTTAGGGCATGGGAGGTCTGAACGGACGAACTTCTCCATCTCTACCCCCAGTTCGTCATGTTCTTCGTCTAGGGTAATTAAAATCAATTTTACTGCCCTACTTTGATTCTCATGATTTCCACAAAATCTTCAAAAGGTGTTTATTTCCACAAAATCTGATTTTACTTCCTTAAACACCTAATTACATTAGTTCCTTGGTTTGTTTCTCGAATCTATGTTTTTCTCCAAGATTCCTCAACTGTGTGGATTTACTAATCTATACAACTCTAGAACCTATGTCAAGAATGCTTAGTGAAAATCCTCAAGACATCCATGGTAAATTTCCTCAAACTTGATACTTCTGAAAAATTTCTGAGAACGCATATGCCCTCTCCAAATTCTTATACTCTGTTCACAGGTACAAAATGTCTGTTTCTGAATCACTAGGTTCTCATCAACTTAACTCATTTGCAACATTTCTTGAAGATAAATTGCATACCTCCTCAGAAATATCAATTTTTCAAAATCCTCCAGTGAGGAAAATGGCTGGCGGTAAAAGACCTCAGAAGGGAGGAAAGGGAACAGAAGCAAACAACGTTTGAAATACCTGAGGACATCTATGCTACTTACTGCACACTCGATGAAGAAACTCATGGGAAAGAAACCACGACTCAGTGCAAAGTGCGCATTCAAAAAATCAAGAGGAGATGGTCTAAGGAATGGAGGGAATACCACTATGTTACTCAAAAGTACATGAAGATTTTTATGGTTAATCCTCCTTGTCAAAGACCTCCATTGGCTCCAGGCCAAGAAGCTGATCCCACAAGCTTCAGGCGAGGTGAGGAATTTCCTCAAGAATGGGCCAAGCGTCAAGCCAAATTGGCCAAAGTTGCAAAAGAAGAAGTGAAGAAATTCAATGTAGACTCTGCTACTGCTGCTGAGGCCTCTGCTAGCAAGCCTAAGAAGGATCTGCCAAAGAAATTAGCTGTGAAGCCGAGTTCCTCAACAGCAATGCCCACACGGCCAATACCAAAGCCCTCAAAGCAAATTCCTCAGGCAACTTCTTGAAGGGCAGCTCCAATCCCCTCTGTTGCCATGAAATCCTCTACTGCTGCTGCAAAGTCCTCAACACCTGTGCATCTGGCCACGTGTCAAAGGATTGCAGGCTTCTCAATTGCTTCAGGAGCATTTGCTAGTTCCTTAGCTCCACCACAGTCCTCAACTAGTCCAATTTTGTTGAAGAAAAAGGCCGTTGCTGGACGTGGATCGAGGCCAAGTCCTCATAAGAAGCAAGTTGCTTTTGAAGTTTCGTCTGATGACGATGAAGCTGATGATGAAGAACTTGCTGAAATCGTCAGGAACAGGCAAGAAAGGGCCACTAGAGGCAAAGGAAGACTTGTGCCTCTCATGCTGGATCCGAAGAAGATCCTGGACTTCATTGACCTCTGGCACAAGGATCCAAACACTCCTATGCCTGACTTAAACCTCAGTCCTGGCCAAAGTCATATGTTGATGGTCTTCATCAATGAAGAAAATGGAAATTTGAGAAGGCTAGACAACTCAAGAAGGCCCAGTATAAAAAGGAGAGATTTCTGAAGAAAAATGTTCTGAATATGACTCTTGAAGAACTTGTAAACATGCAAAAGGAGATCAAAGACCTCAGCGATGAATTTGACACCTATCATGTAGATTGGCTAGGTCCCTGAGACGTCTCCGTCGTATCTACTTTTCCAAACACTTTTGCCCTTGTTTTGGACTCTAACTTGTATGATTTGAATGGAACTAACCCTGACTGACATTGTTTTCAGCAGAACTGCCATGGTGTTGTTTTTTGTGCAGAAAATAAAAATTCTCGGAATGTCCTGAAACTCCATGGAACACCTTAGAAAAAATAAAGAAAAATCCTCGCAAAAGATGAAGACTAGGGGGCCCACACCCTGCTCACGAGAGTGGGGGGCGCCCCCCTGGGCGCGCCCCCTACCTCGTGAGCCCCCTGGTGTCCCTCCGACGCCAATTCCAACTCCATATATTGGCTTTCGGGGAGAAAAAAAAATCAGAGAGAAGAAATCATCGCGTTTTACGATACAGAGCCGCCGCCAAGCCCTAATCTCTCTCGGGAGGGCTGATCTCGAGTCCGCTCGGGCTCCGGAGAGGGGATTCGTCGCCGTCGTCATCATCAACCATCCTCCATCACCAATTTCATGATGCTCACCGCCGTGCGTGAGTAATTGCATCGTAGGCTTGCTGGACGGTGATGGGTTGGATGAGATTTATCATGTAATCGAGTTAGTTTTGTTAGGGTTTGATCCCTAGTATCCATTTTGTTCTGAGATTGATGTTGCTATGACTTTGCTATGCTTAATGCTTGTCACTAGGGCACGAGTGCCATGATTTCAGATCTGAACCTATTATGTTTTCATGAATATATGTGTGTTCTAGATCCTATCTTGCAAGTCTATAGTCACCTACTATGTGTTATGATCCGGCAACCCCGAAGTGACTATAATCGGGACCACTCCCGGTGATGACCATAGTTTTAGGAGTTCATGTATTCATTATGTGCTAATGCTTTGTTCCGGTTCTCTATTAGAAGGAGGCCTTAATATCCCTTAGTTTCCAATAGGACCCCGCTGCCACGGGAGGGTAGGACAAAAGATGTCATGCAAGTTCTTTTCCATAAGCACGTATGACTATATACGAAATACATGCCTACATTACATTGATGAACTGGAGCTAGTTCCGTGTCACCCTATGTTATGACTGCTACATGATGAACCGCATCCGCATAATTATTTCGCTAATCCGTGCCTCTGAAGTTTTCCATATACTGGTTTACACTTATTTACTTTTCCGTTGCTACTGTTACAATCTCTACAAAATACCAAAAACATTACTTTTACTGTCTTTACTTTTGTTACCGTTACCACCACTATCATATTACTTTGCTACTAAACACTTTGCTGCAGATACTAAGTTTCCAGGTGTGGTTGAATTGACAACTCAGCTGCTAATACTTGAGAATATTCTTTGGCTCCCCTTGCGTCGAATCAACAAATTTGGGTTGAATACTCTACCCTCAAAAACTGTTGCGATCCCCTATACTTGTGGGTTATCAAGACTATTTTCTGGTGCCGTTGCCGGGGAGCATAGCTCTATTCTTTGAGTCACTTGGGATTTATATCTGCTGGACACTATGAAGAACTTGAAAGATGATCGAACTACTATTTTGCCCTCAGCTACGAGGGGAGGTAAGGGACTGCCATCTAGCCTTGCACTAGATTCTCCTTCTGTTATGAGTAAGTTTGCGACACCTAAACCTACTACTACTATTGATTCTGATATGTCGCATGTTATTCATGATGCCACTTCTCCTATGCATGATACTTATGATGAAACTACTTCTATGATTGATATTACTGTGCCACTTGGTGAATATCTTGATGAGCAAATTGCTAGGTCTAGAGAAAGAGAAATTATTGAACCTGAACACAATGATGTTAGTGATGATGAACCTATGCCCGCTATTCCTGAGGGTTATCTTTTTGATGCTAAATCTTCTAAAGCTATTCTTGCTTGCAAGGATAAGCGTGAACGTAAGAGGTTGTTAATTAAATGGAGTAAAGAATCTTTTAGAGATAGGATGAGACCCGACCCTGCTTTTGCTACTTCACCTATTTGTGTTCCTGATCAGGATTATTATGATTTTTCTGTTGATCCAGATATAATTACTTTGGTTGAATCTGATCCTTTTTATGGCTATGAATCTCAAACTATTGTGGCACATCTTACTAAGTTAAATGATATAGCTGCCCTGTTTACTAATAATGAGAGATCGCACTACCTTTATTTACTTAAGATATTTCCGTTCTCATTAAAGGGTGATGCTAAGATTTGGTATAATTCTCTTGATCCTGGTTGTGTGCAAAGTCCCCAGGATATGATTTATTACTTCTCTGCTAAATATTTCCCTGCTCATAAGAAACAAGCTGCTTTGAGGGGAATATACAATTTTGTGCAAATTGAAGAAGAGAGTCTCCCACAAGCTTGGGGGAGGCTTCTCAAGTTACTTAATGCTTTGCCTGATCATCCTCTTAAGAAACCTGAAATATTTGATATCTTTTATAATGGACTAACTGATGCTTCCAGAGATTACTTGGATAGTTGTGTTGGTTCTCTTTTCAGGGAAAGAACACCGGGTGACGCTGAACTTCTATTGAATAATATGTTGGCTAATGAAAATAATTGGGCACCTCCCGAGCTACCTCCTAAGCCAGTTCCAGAGCCAATTACTGAGCCTATTCCTAAACCAACTCCGAAGAAGAGAGGTGTTCTATTTCTCAGTCCATAAGATATGCAAGAGGCAAAGAAATCTATGAAAGAAAAAGGTATTAAAGCTGAAGATGTTAAGAATTTACCTCCTATTGAAGCAATACATGGACTTAATTTACCGCCTGTTGAAGAAGTATATGATCTCAATTACTTATTTAATGAAGAACCTCCCGATATCCCGACACAGGTAGTAAAGGTAAATTCTCTCTATAGATATGATAAAGCTAAAGCCCCTCCTACTAAAATTGCTAGTCAGTGCTTGGATGAGTTTGATGACTTTATGTTTAAGCAAGATGACTTTAATGCTTATTTTGGTAGACAATTAAAACAGAATACCTTTACGATTAAACGCTTGAGTTATTATATGGCTGATATTAGAGGTGAACCTAAACTTGTTAGCAAGCATGCTTCTATGGTTACCACTCAAGTAGAACAAGTACTTAAAGCTCAGAAAGAAGTGCTTGATGAAATGAATAGTAAGAAAAATGATTATGCTATTAGAGTGGCTACTAGAACTGGTAGAATGACTCAGGAACCTTTGTATCCTAAAGGCCACCCTAAGAGAATCGAGCAAGATTCTCAGAGAAACAATATTGATGTACCTAGTTCCTCTAAGAGGAAGAAAAAGAAAAATGATAGGACTTTGCAAACTTCTAGTGAACCTATTGCTGAACCACCTGAGAATCCAAATGATATCTCTATGTCTGATGCTGAAACGAAATCAGGTGATGAACATGAACCTAGTGATAATGTTAATGATAATGTTCATGATGATGCTCAACCTAGTATTGATAATGATGCAGAAGTTGAACCTGCTGTTGATCTTGATAACCCACAATCAAAGAATCAACGTTATGATAAAAGAGATTTTGTTGATAGGAAACATGGTAAAGAAAGGGAACCATGGGTTCAGAAACCCATGCCTTTTCCTCCGAAACAATCCAAGAAAAAGGATGATGAGGATTTTGAGCGCTTTGCTGAATTGATTAGACCCATCTTTTTGCGTATGCGATTAACTGATGTGCTCAAAACAAATCCTTATGCTAATTATATGAAGGATATCATTACTAATAGAAGAAAGATACCTGAAGCTGAAATTTCCACCATGCTTGCTAATTATACTTTTAAGGGTGGAATACCAACGAAACTTGGAGATCCAGGAGTACCTACGATACCATGCTCCATTAAAAGAAGTTATGTTAAAACTGCTTTATGTGATCTTGGAGCCGGTGTTGGTGTCATGCCTCTCTCTTTATATCGTAGACTTGACTTGAATAAGTTGACACCTACTGAAATATCTTTGCAAATGGCTGATAAATCAACTGCTATACCTGTCGGTATTTGTGAGGATGTGCCTGTTGTAGTTGCGAACTTACTATTTTAACGAACTTTGTTATTCTTGATATTCCCGAGGATGATAGTATGTCTATTATTCTTGGAAGATCTTTCCTTAATACTGCAGGGGCCATTATTGATTGCACCAAAGGCAATGTCACTTTTCATGTTAATGGCAGTGAGCACACAGTACATTTTCCGAGGAAACAACCTCAAGTTTATAGTATTAACTCTATTGGAAAAGTTCCATCGATTATATTTGGAGGTTTCGAATTTCCTCTCCCTACTGTCAAGGAAAAGTATGATATTTTTATTGTTGGGGATTTTCATATCCCCGTTGAGGTAACTTAGTGTCATTCGAAATTTCTCCGGTTTCGGGATTATTTGGAATGAGTTTGTTAACAAGACTTGATCAACCTTGTTAGTGGGTTCATTTTGATGATCACGAGATGGATGAAACTAGAAGCACAACCTTCTGTACCCTCTTTATAATTTCTGTTATTTAGTAGAAATAAAGTAAAATAATATTTTTCTATCTGTTTCCTAACTTATCCGTGCAATATAAAAATATCCCGAAAATAAAAGTCCTCAGAATGCCATGCCAATTTAATATGATTTTTTTGGGAATATTTGAGAATTTATTGTGCAAAAATTACCACGGTGGCCCTCCTCCACTTATTCCTGCACCCATCTTCTTCCTCTGGCTCACACAAACATGAAAAACCAACTCAAGCACAAGTTCCAGCCCCCGTTGCTGTGATTTTTGATCTCCTTGCGCAAAGCACCTCTTGCAAAACTGCTTGGGGAGATTGTTCCTTGGTATGTGACTCCTCCATTGGTCCAATTAGTTTTTGTTCTAGTGCTTTATTCTTTGCAAATTTGTGTTGCATAGGTGACCATGTTCTTGAGCTTGCATGTCAAATTTATATGGTTCTAAGTAGTTCCAATGCTTTATATAGGCTCTAGGCAGTTGTGGGAGTTGTTACTATCAATTTTATTGAAGTTGGTTCACTTTTATTTAAAGTTACTAAAAATTTCAGAAATTTTTCTAAGGAAACAATATGCTTAGGAGGATGTTCCAAGGTGGTCCTTCAAGGAAGCAAGGTCCCAGGCTTGCAATACGTGACGCTGACGAGGAACCACCAAGAGACGCTCCTGTGAGGCCTTGTGAATGGCCGTCGGAAAATTTTATGAATCAAGTGGGAATCAAAGAATAATTTAGCGCATATTTGAGTAACGCCGGTCTTGAGAACTTTGAAGCTGACAAATGCCCGCAGTATCATGATCTCACAAGTTCATTTGTGAGGAGGTTTGAGTTTTCAACTTCGCAAAATTCTCCTTCAGTCATGTTTGACCTTTATGACAAATCTTATACCATGGACTTAGAGGATTTCACTTCTGCTTGCAAACTTCCATCTTGGGGTAACATCAGGGATTCCCCTAAATCTGAATATAGAGACTTTCTTACTAGAATAACTGTGGGGGAATCTAGAGATATAACACAAGCTACTATAGGGAGCATTCACTTTCCTACTATACATTATTTTGCTCTCTTCATAGGTAGATGCATAAATGCTAAGGATGAAGCATGTCACATGTGTGTCCCTGATCTCAGTATTCTCAGGAGTGCTGTGTTAGGAGACCAATCTTATCATATGGGAGCCATTGTAGCTCGCAGGTTGCGTCAGAATAGGTATAGCGGAGATTTCTTTGGAGGAATTTATGCAACCCGCTTAGCTAATTTTCTTGAGGTAGGCATTCATGAGGGTGACATGGAGTTACCCCCTTATTATTTAGATTTTGATTCTATGGTTTCCCACCAATTTGTTGAGAGGACTGAACCACCTCTCCAGTATCGACTAATCTTTGACAGACGTCATGTAATCCATATTGCTCAACCTGCTCCTGCTTTCTTTGATTCACAGGCAAAAAGAAGATATATTATTACCAGAGAGGAGGCAGATGAGTACGAAAGGAGAGTGGAGGCTGCTCGACTCCATGCTACAGCTCAGGCGGCGATAGCTGCTGCGTCACGGTATGGCCCTAGCTTCACCTACGGATATCCGCCAGGCCATCCCTGGCAATAGACCAACTTAGGCCAAAAGCCTAAGCTTGGGGGAGTACGTATTTCCCACCGACATTACATTCATGTTCACACACACTCATTGCTAGATGTTGGTGCTCATACTCTTTCACTGTAATATCCATTTTAGTTTAAATTTCTTTTTCTAGCTTTCTTCTTGTGTGTTTGATAAACTTTAAGAAAAACCAAAAAAAATTAGTTAGTTTACTTTCCATGCTTGTAGTAGAATAAAAAAGAAAACCCAAAAATATTTCCCGTTCTTCTTTTTACTTGTTGGGAGCTTTCCCGTGTAAATAGTTTTTATTTCCTTTTCTTTCTTTGGGGGTCGAGAAGACTATATTGAAAATGCTTAGTGGCTCTTATATGCATGCTTGATTATTTAACTTAGAGCCCATATTACTTGTCTTCTCTCTTGAGTTGAATGCTTGCAGATTCCAGCTTAGTCCAATGCACGTGCACTCTTATTATTATACGCACCGTTCGGTCGTGCAAGTGAAAGGCAATAATGACGATATATGATGGACTTATTGGGAAAAGAAAAGCTGGTATGAACTCGACCTCTCTTGTTTTTGTAAATATGATGATTCATTGTTCTTGATTCAGCTATTATGAAGTAAACATATTTGCAATGACATTTAGAGATTATAGTTGCTTGTGCCATGCTTGATTAGCTATGAGTTATAATGGTTTAGCTTGCGTGCCAACATGCTATTAGAATGATTATGATGTGGTATGATGGGATGGTATCCTCCTTTAAATGAATTGAGTGACTCGACTTGGCACATGTTCACGCATGTAGTTGAATCAAATCAACATAGCGTTCATGATATTTATGTTCATGGTAGATTATATCCTACTCATGCTTGTATTCGGTGTAAATTAATTTTAATGCATGTTTACGACTGTTGTCGCTCTCTCAGTTGGTCGCTTCCTAGTCTTTTGCTAGCCTTCGCCTGTACTAAGCGGGAATACTGCTTGTGCTCCAAACTCCTTAAACCCCAAAGTTATTCCATATGAGTCCACTATACCTACCTATATGCGGTATTTACCTGCCGTTCCAAGTAAATTTGTATGTGCCAAACTCTAAACCTTCAAATAAACATTTTGTTTTGCATGCTCGAATAGCTCATATGTCAACTAGAGCTGCCCTTATCTTCCATGTTAGGCGGGTTATTCTCAAGAGGAGTGGACTCCGCTCCTCATTCACGAGAAAATGGCCGGTATCCGGGATGCCCAGTCCCATGCTTTGTGCAAACTAAATCAAAATAACTGCAAACAAAACTCCCCTTGGGACCCGTTGAATGTTGGAGGCACTCGTTGTTTCGAGCAAGCCATGGATTGATGCTTGTGGAGGAAGGGGAGTATAAACTTTACCATTCTGTTTGGGAACCGCCTATAATCTGTTTAGCATGGAAGATATCGTCGTCTTTTAGTTGTTATGTTGATAATGAAAGTATGCCGCTCAAAATATAATTTATCTCTATTTCAAAATCGAGCTCTAGCACCTCTACAAATCCTTGCTTCCCTCTGCGAAGGGCCTATCTATTTACTTTTATGTTGAGTCATCACCCTTCTTATAAAAAGCACCCGCTGGAGAGCACACTGTCGTTTGCATTCATTATTATTGGTTTATATTGGGTATGACTTGACTGGATCTCTTTTACCATGAATTACAATGTTTACTCAGTCCTTGATCTTTAAAGGTGCTTTGCATTTATGTTTTGCGGTCTCAGAAAGGGCTAGCGAGATACCATTTTGTTATATCATGTTATGATTATTTTGAGAAAGTGTTGTCACCCGAGTTTTATTATTATGGCTCGCTAGCTGATACGTAATTGATATGAGTAATTGTGAGACCTACGTGTCATTGTGAGTATGGTTAGTTCATAATAATTGCTGAAACTTGAATGCTGGCTTTTCATGTTTACAACAAGAAGAGCAAACAGAGTTTGTAAAAGTTTTTCTTTTTCTCTTTCAGTTTATCAACTGAATTGCTTGAGGACAAGCAAGGGTTTAAGCTTGGGGGAGTTGATACGTCTCCGTCGTATCAACTTTTCCAAACACGTTTGCCCTTGTTTTGGACTCTAACTTCTATGATTTGAATCGAACTAACCCAGACTGACGCTGTTTTCAGCAGAACTGCCATGGTGTTGTTTTTTGTGCAGAAAATAAAAATTCTCGGAATGTCCTGAAACTCCACGGAACACCTTAGAGAAAATAAAGAAAAATCCTCGCAAAAGATGAAGACCAGGGGGCCCACACCCTGCTCATGAGGGTGGGGGGCACGCCCCCTGGGCGCGCCCCCTACCTCGTGGGCCCCCTGGTGGCCCTCTGACGCCAACTCCAACTCCATATATTGGCTGTCGGAGAGAAAAAAATCAGAGAGAAGAAATCATCGCGTTTTATGATACGGAGCCGCCGCCAAGCCCTAATCTCTCTCGGGAGGGCTGATCTGGAGTCTGTTCGGGGCTCCGGAGAGGGGGATTCATCGCCGTCGTCATCATCAACCATCCTCCATCACCAATTTCATTATGCTCACCGCCATGCGTGAGTAATTGCATCGTAGGCTTGCTGGACGGTGATGGGTTGGATGAGATTTATCATGTGATCGAGTTAGTTTTGTTAGGGTTTGATCCCTAGTATCCATTATGTTCTGAGATTGATGTTGCTATGACTTTGCTATGCTTAATGCTTGTCACTAGGGCCTGAGTGCCATGATTTTAGATCTGAACCTATTATGTTTTCATGAATATATGTGTGTTCTAGATCCCATCTTGCAAGTCTATAGTCACCTACTATGTGTTATGATCCGGCAACCCCGAAGTGACAATAATCGGGACCACTCCCGGTGATGACCATAGTTTGAGGAGTTCATGTATTCACTATGTGCTAATGCTTTGTTCTAGGTCTCTATTAAAAGGAGGCCTTAATATCCCTTAGTTTCCAATAGGACCCCGCTGCCACGGGAGGGTAGGACAAAAGATGTCATGCAAGTTCTTTTCCATAAGCACATATGACTATATACGGAATACATGCCTACATTACATTGATGGATGGAGCTAGTTCTCAGTCACCCTATGTTATGATCGCTACATGATGAACCACATCCGGCATAATTATCCATCGCTAATCCGGTGCCTACGAGTTTTCCATATACTGGTTTACACTTATTTACTTTTCCGTTGCTATTGTTACAATCTCTACAAAATACCAAAAACATTACTTTTACTGTCTTTACTTTTGTTACTGTTACCACCACTATCATATTACTTTGCTACTAAACACTTTGCTGCAGATACTAAGTTTCCAGGTGTGGTTGAATTGACAACTCAGCTGCTAATACTTGAGAATATTCTTTGGCTCCCCTTGTGTCGAATCAACAAATTTGGGTTGAATACTCTACCCTCGAAAACTATTGCGATCCCCTATACTTGTGGGTTATCAGTGCCAAGGTCAGATTCATCAAACTCTCCAAGACCCTTGTTGGTGTCAAAACCGGCGGATCTCGGGTAGGGGGTCCTGATCTGTGCGTCTTAGGCTGATGGTAACAGGAAGCAAGGGACACAATGTTTACCGAGGTTCGGGCCCTCTCGATGGAGGTAAAAACCTACTTCCTGCTTGATTAATATTGCCGATATGAGTAGTACAAGAGTAGATCTACCACGAGATCGTAGAGGCTAAACCCTAGAAGCTAGCCTATGATGATTATGATTGTAATTGTGATCGGCCTTCCAAGGACCAACCTCTCTAGTTTATATAGACACCGGAGAGGGCTAGGTTTACACGGAGTCGGTTACAAGGAAGGAAATACAATATCCGGATCGCCAAGCTTGTCTTCCACGCAAAGGAGAGTCCCATCCGGACACGGGACGGAGTCTTGAGTCTTGTATCTTCATGCTCCAATAGTCCAGACGATGTATATAGTCCGACTGTTTGGATACCCCCTAGTCCATAACTCCCTCAGTAGCCCCCGAACCAGGCTTCAATGACGATGAGTCCAGCGCGCAGTTTTGTCTTCGGCATTGCAAGGCGGGTTCCTTCTCCGAATACTCCAATGTACCTTCCACGACGAATAGTGTCCGGCTTCCCATCAATGTTGTACTCCTCGGCTTCAGTTCCTCAATAATGACCATCTCCACTTGTCGAGCGAATGCTAGGAGCCGAGGCATTTTTTGCATTTGCCACCCTCAATCCTTTGGGCTGAACGTCTATTTGAAGAGACGGGGATTCTCAGATCCAAACCTCACTCCCCCTCGAGCAAGCATCCAACAGAGCGCTCCGGAAAAACCATTCCAACATGGCCGGTCGTCGCAGCTCTTCTGCTCGCTCTCCTCGCTCCAAGCCGGGGGACTGGGAAGAGTGCTCAGTTCCTCATAGCCGTTTGATAGAGTTACGAACCCAAGGGTTTCTCCCACCGGCGTTCATGGTCCCCGTCCGAGCCGGAATAGCCACTTATAGCGGAGGGGAACAAGCGGAGGGATCTCCTAATCCATCTCCAGAGGAGCGAATATGCCTCATCCCGCATCCGCTAAGGGGCGTTGGGTTTCCCATCCACCCATTCCTTCACGGGCTCCTGGAGTTCTACGGCCTCCAGTTGCACAACTTTACCCCTGCCTCTGTATTACACATAGCTGGGTACATTGCCCTTTGCGAGCTTTTTCTAGGCTGCGAGCCTCACTTTGGGTTACGGAAGAAGCTGTTCGCCTTGTCCCCCGCAACCAGGGGGAATCCCTATGTCAAGTGGGCGGGGCCGAAGTATGGCGCATTGCCGAGACCGGATACCTATCCGGCACTCCCAAGAAGGCACCAGAGAACTGGCCTTCAGAGTGGTTTTACATTGATGACGTTCCCCTTCCGGATCCAGTCCGGATAGGTCTCCCCAAGTTCAGTAACGCTCCGTCGAGGACACGTCTAAGCTGACGCCCCTGGGGCCCCCAAGAGGAGGATACCAGGGAAATACATTTCCTGATGAGCAGGATAAAGTTACTGGCCAAATCTGGACTGACGATAGTTGACGTTATGGCAATATGCATAATAAGGGGAGTGCAACCGCTTCAATATCGAGGGAAGCCCATGTGGCACTTCAACAGGGAAGATGATGTCACCCGCTCTGGCCGTAAGGGCCCGGACTCCGCCACTGCTCCGGCAAGGATATTGTCCGATTTATACAAAGGAGGAGAGGAAGAATTCCTTCACATTAAACCACGGGATGGATTCTCCATGTAAAACCCCCCAAACTGGGTAAGTCGTTATTCCTTTCCCTGCTTTACTTATTGCGGCGTTCTTCGCTAAGATTATCTGCTTCGATATTTCCGAGCAGGAACTGAGGAGGGCCTAGAAGGAATCTCCAGCCCCTCCCCGCAGCCAGAGGACCCCGGAAGGGCCCTAGATCCAGGACTCGAAGAAGATCCGGATATTATCGTGGAGTTTGTCAACGGGACATTTTATCAGGCGAGCTGTGATGGCACCTTAGTGGCCATTATTGCCGACTATCCTGGACTGCTACCTACGTCGCGTGTAAGCCAAGCCGAAAAACCCTATCCTCCGAAGAGGACTCCCTTCAGATGTCGTGCCTTACCCTTGAAGTGTCGTGTTTTTTGCAGAGACGACGGTCGGAGCGCGGGGCCGAGCCCCTTGGGACTCGTCGACCACGGGCGTCCGGATCAGGCAGGCTCAAGAGGAAGGCGGTAAGGGTCGACACGCCGCTGCAGAGGTAAGGCAAAACCTGTCCTGCAATTATGGTATTTGAAGTATAACATCGCCCTTCGTGTCCTGGCAGGAAGAAGAGTAGCTGGACTATATTCGGGGATCCCGCCAATCACGCCTCCACCTGCTGGATTCCAGAACCGGCTTCGAGAGCGGAGGCGGACGTGGGGCCGATGCCGCATAGTTCTCCGACAGAGGACGCGGATATGCTCTCGGCCACGAACTCCGAAGTAGAGAGCTCCATGAATCACCGGCGCCGACGTGCCGTGCTTCGGAACAACATATTTTCCGAAGAGGCATTTAATGCCTTCAATTCGGGAGACACATACATCCGAGCTGCTCAAGGCGGGCTTGCCCGAGCAACGGACCAATATACCAAAGATATACGGGTAAGAAAATTTGATAAGCATGTATAGCAATAGCCCCTGAGACTTGAAATGGTTGGAACAACTATTTTAAGGATCAATTTATGCACATGTACTTATAGATAAGAATGAGCAATTGTCTCGGGAGCTGGAGGAATGCAAGGCCCAGCTAAGGGACACAGTTGCCAAGTTAGAGGAATCCTAGAAGGCATCATCTGGTAACATTTGTCTCAAGTGTACGAAGATGCACCAGTTAGTAAATGGTTGGTATAACAAGTCTAACAGAGAATTCTGCAGACAATCCCGGGGTTAATCCGGAGGGTGTAAGAGATGACGACTCACATCTCAAAAGGCAGCTAAAGGCTGGCGAGCGCATTCTTATGCAAGTTATGCAGGAGAAGAACAATCTTCAAGATGCCAATGCCCGGCTGGACGTTGAATTAATAGATGTCCGCGCCCAGCTGGCGGACTCCATGTAGGAGAACAAAAGGCTTCGACGCGACATTTATGGTGAGTGCCTAGACGAACTGTATGATAGTTTGGCGAGGAAGTATATTGAAAGAATTTTGCTTGCAGGAATGTTAACGGGTCGCCCTGAGGAGGAGATGCCCTCATCTGCAAGTGATTTACTACAAGACCTCTCGCAACTGCACGAGCGAGCTCGACAGGTGATGGAGGGTGTTGCTAAGGCCCTGTGGCCATCAAGCTTCCCGCTGAATGGCATGGGGGAGTTTGTGGATATGCTTCAAGGAGCACGGTGGCGCTTCCGATTGTGGAAGATGCCAGCTTGCCGGCAAGGTGCAAGAGAGGCCTGGGCTATGGTGAAGACGCGCTACACCAAGCTGGACCCGAACCATATGGCCAAAGTAGGACCGGTGGGGCCTGATGGGCAGGAAATTCCCGTGAGTCTGGTATATGACCAGGTAGTGTTAGCCGCCAAGTATTCTCAATAGGATTGTAAGCTAGATAGCCTATTGGATGGTATATAGGAGGAATATAGTCAGTCCAAGTGACTGTGTAATTCGATGGACATAATTAGTCCATAGCAGGATTAAAATCATTTGTCATGGCGGACCTTTTCGCTTCAGCCCCCGGATCCTACAGTCCGGGGTGTGTCCGAATACCCGATCAGTTATACAGAACCGGGGTATGCGTGGAAACTAGGCGTAGGGGTCATAAGTGCTTGAACAGACAAGTACCCAACTAGTTATGTTATATTACATGGATAGTAAGAAACATCTTCCATGGAGAATAGTTCCGTTAGGGGTTCCTTTCCCTGGGTACACATGCATCGATGCACATGTCCGGACTACGAACAATGGCGCAGGATACAAGACTTCTGGGGATTTACTTTGTAATAAATGAATACATGTTTTGTTCACCGACCGGATATTCTCTTAAGGACGCTAGCTTTCGGCTTCACCCAGTCTGAGGTACACATCCGGCTGAACCGGCAGTAACAATCGCAGAGGTGCTCCCCTTATGCCCTAGCCGAATTAACGGGAATGTAGGGCATAAACACAAGAGCAAGGCAACCCATCTTGGCCACATCTTAAGTCATATCGATGCATATAATGGTGAAGAAAAGGCACATATGGAATAAGAAACGCATATGTGATGGGCGAAAAGCCATTAGAGTAATTATTTTTAACTTCCGTATAGGAAGCCGCCAGGTATTGCTTACACAGATAGTGCAGCCGGAGTGATTCGAAAGTCCGTACTGTATTAAATACTTTGTGTGAAGAGGAAGAAAGGTCGATAAAGGAAAAGGGATGGAGCATAATTAAAAAGGAGGGGGTAAGGAGACGAACACTGAGTTCGGCGCTAGGCGTAGAATCTCCGAGTCCGCCGCTCCCATGGGTTCGCTCTAGTCTGTTATCGGATGCATTACGTAAGTAGTACGCTCCTCCGGTGAGAACTTTGTCAATGACGAAGGGACCTTCCCACTTGGGTTTGAGATTGTCCTTCTTCTTCTCCGGTAGGCGTAGAACGGGCTCGCCAATATTAAAAGTTTTGGCCCGCACTTCTCTGCTTTGGTATCGCCGAGCCTGCTGTTGATAGAATGCAGAACGGGCTTTTGTGACGTCGCGCTCCTCCTCCAGGGCATCCAAGTTATCCTGCCGATCTAACTCGGCTTCCTTCTCTTCGTACATGCGTAGACGTGGCGAATCATGTATTATGTCGCAGGGTAATACTGCTTCCGCGCCGTACACCATGAAAAATGGTGTATATCTGGTGGTGCGATTCGGCGTGATCCGCAACCCCCATAGTATGGAGTCGAGCTCTTCGACCCAGTGCGTGTCCGGCTCAGTCAAAGATCGCACTAGTCTGGGTTTGATGCCGCTCATGATGAGACCGTTTGCCTGTTCGACCTGGCCGTTTGTTTGGGGATGGTAGACGGAGGCGTAGTCAAGCTTAATGCCCATTGTCGGTGTCAAAACCGGCGGATCTCGGGTAGGGGGTCCCGAACTGTTCGTCTAGGCAGATGGTAACAGGAGACAAGGGACACGATGTTTTTACCCAGGTTCAGGCCCTCTCGATGGAGGTAAAACCCTGCTCCTGCTTGATTGATATTGATGATATGGGTAGTACAAGAGTAGATCTACCACGAGATTAGAGAGGCTAAACCCTAGAAGCTAGCCTATGGTATTGTTGTTCGTCCTACGGACTAAAAACCTCCATATTATATAGGCACCGAAGAGGGTTAGGGTTACACAGAGTCGGTTACAATGGTAGGAGATAAACATATCCGTATCGCCAAGCTTGCCTTCCACGCCAAGGAAAGTCCCATCCGGACACGGGACAAAGTCTTCAATCTTGTATCTTCATAGTCCAGGAGTCCGGCCAAAGGCTATAGTCCGGCCATCCGGACAACCCCTAATCCAGACTCCTCAAGAGCTCCTCTAACCAAGCTTCAATGACGGCGAGTCCGGCGCGCATATTGTCTTCGGCATTGCAAGGCGGGTTCCTCCTCCGAATACTTCATAGAAGATTTTGAACACAAGGATAGTGTCTGGCTCTGCAAAATAAGTTCCACATACCACCATAGAGAGAATAATATTTACAAAAATTCAATCTGCTGACGTATTCCGTGGCGTGACATCACACCACGGCCAAGCCTTTATTCGAATCATTTTTACCGTTCCACCTCAGCGCGTTTAGCGAGGCGGTTTCCTTGGCACGTCTTGTCAAAGCAGAGATCGTGTCTCCTTATTTCGGGATTCTCATCAATACGGGCGTGGGTAACCCAACCGCACCCGTTGGTACGTCTCCTCTATCGAAGGCGAGTCCCAAACGGTCATGGGGAAGGCTCTTTGTATTCACCCTCTTTATAAAGAGACCAAGGCTCCACTCCTTACTTTCAATCTCGATCGAACCCGCACCTTGCCTTGAGTTCCAACACCCAAAGCTCCAGATTCAGGCGCTTCGTACCTTCGTTGATGTCCGGCTCCGACCTGCAAGGCCGGTGGATGCCTTCCTCCGTTACGGAAGAAGACGTGCTAAAGCTAAGAGATGCCAGGTATCTAACCAGCGAAATTACGCATAGGTTACCTGCCAAAGGGCATGTTATTCCCACTCCCAAGCCCGGTGAAAGCATGGTGTTCGCGTCCCACTTCCTTCGGGGGCTAGGCTTCCCGATGGACCCCTTCGTGAGGGGGCTCATGTTTTACTATGGGTTGGAATTTCATGACTTGGATCCGGAGTCCATCCTCCACATCTCATCGTTCATTGTTGTATGCGAAGCCTTCCTCCGCATTACACCTCACTTCGGATTGTGGCTCAAGACCTTCTAGGTGGAGCCGAAGATGATCAAGGGGTAGCAGGCAGAGTGTGGAGGGGCTATTATAAGCAAGAATGCTGATGCTCCATGGCCCGAGGGCTCTTTTCAAGAGGAGCTCAGCCTATGGCAACAAGAGTGGTTTTATATCACAGCTCCCAGGGGCACCAAATGGGTGGCGCCACCTGCCTTTCGCTCGGGTCCTGCACTGCGGCTGGCGTCATGGGTCAATAAAGGACTTGACTGGGGGCCGTCCAAGGACGTGCCCTTGTTGCAGGGCCGCATTCAAGATCTCCTAGAGAGAGATATCACTATGGTCGTAGTAGCGCAGGTCATGCTGATTTGTCGCACCCTGCCCTGCAAACGTCGCCCCCTCCGCCTGTGGGAATTTAACCCGGAGGGACCACGAGCTCTCCAACATTTTATGGGCGCGACGCCCATAGAGATGTACAAGCTTTTCTTCGGATCACAAGAGATGTGTCCGGACTTGACCGAGGACGCAGGTCTAAGCTGCAAATCGCCCAGATACTCAAGTAAGTAGCCCTGTACCCGGACACGCTATCCCATATTTATCACAAACTTGCTCTTTGAAAGAGCTGTCCCTTGAACAGGAGTGGATAGCGAAAGCAAAGTTAATCAGGTGTCCGCCCTCCCCGAGACCACGCCGATCCCGTGTTAACCAGATACTTGGAGGTTGCGCCTTGAATAAGGTGAAGGGGGAACAAGGAACCGCCTCCCGCAAGGAGGAGGTTGCCAGAAAGGAGGGATCGAGAATCCCTCCGTCCAAGGGAAGAAGAGGACCACCTCTGAAGACCCGGAGACCATGGTCTCAAAGCGGGGGAAGAAATCTTCGTCAGAGGGTCCTACGCCGAGAGATGCCTCGGCCGCATTATGCCCCAAGGGGATCAACCCTCCACCGAGCCGTAAGTAAAAAGGGGAGTTTTTAAAATGAAGGATATCCCAGCCCTATTTCTGATGAAGATAACCAAAGTTTTACCTTGTAGTTCGGATCTCAGCCCTTCTCAGCAGAGCTCATCTTCGGGGGATCTTCGTCCGTAGATGATAGATAGCGAAATGCCTCCCCCCGCCGTACCGTCTTGCGAGGCGGGCGACCCTGAGGTGTCATCGCGGAGGGTTTCTCCGAGTCCGCCGGGGCCGGAAGGTGGTCGTATTTCCCCTCAAAGCCCTCCGCGTCCGGCCTTCGAAAAAGGCCATCGGACGAGTCCGGCACCACCTGGTGTACGGTCGGAGGAGCTGGAGGATCTGCTCAGGCGAGTGTCTATCTCAGAAGATCACCGTGCATTAATGGGTATGGTGATTGAAAGGATTTCATCCGCTGAGGGCGGATTGCACGAAGCCATCAGAAGTTTAGTGACAGGTTTTGAGGTACGCGAAATGATGTACCTTCTGGAAGTTCCGCATATAAAATGCGCCCTGTGTAGATAGTAGCCCCTGAGACCCGGTGTGTTGTCAAAAATGACAGTGCGCCGAGGATCATAATCCCAGGTATAATATGTTGCCCTTCCTATGTAGGTGGCGAAGTGTCCGGTGGCTAGCCGGACTGATGGATTTGCCGAACTAAAGCGGCAACTTGACATGGCGGATGCCGACATCGCGCTTGTCAATAAGCGGCTGGACGAGTCACAAGGTATGTGATTTCTCCGCGGACACCTGGTAAGGGAGCTTGATGCCCGTGCCTTACAACATGTATGCTTGATGCAGATGGTGCCGTTGCCATGGAGAACCTTCGGGCGGAGCTCGCCCGAGCTAAGGAGCAGGCCAGAAAAAGTGATGCGGCTGCCTTGAAGGCGGCCGAAGAGCTAAAAGCTGAACAGGTTGCTCACTGCCGAAGCAAGAAGGAAATGGCCGAGATGACCGTGAAGTTGAAGAATGCTGCCGACCACTGCAGGCTTCTTGAAAAGGAAGATCGAGCGGTGCAAGAGGACCTTGGTGTGGTGCCGCATATTAATGCATTGAGGAGGTCGGCATGCATAGAGGGTGCGCGGCTGGCTCTTGCCCGTGTCAAGACATACTGGGCAGAGATGAAGGCCACCGATGTTGCATCCCCAGATTCGGACGAGTACCTGTCGAGCAATATTTTCAGGAAGTTCTGCAGCGCGCTCGTTTAATAGAGACGCAGTGCTCGAAGGATATTATGTTAGAATAACATGTATTATTGTGAAACAATGCTTCGATGAAATATAAAAGCTTTTTATACGTGTGCCTTGAAGAAATAAAATACCTCCTGTGCGGCCGTTAATGTATATCTGTATATAACCTAAAAGATGGCAGTCTTCGGCTTCAGCCCCCACGCATATAATGCGGGGGTGTTTGCAAAAAGGCGAATTTTCACACTTGATCCAACGTCTTGGTCCTATAAAGGAGGTGGTAGCGCAGCAAACTAGGCAACCGGACTATAATGCTTTATCACTTTCACTTAGCCGTAGGAGTTTGATAGTGGGGCTACTATATAGCCCCTAGGGGCACCGCTGCCATTCGAATTCGGGCGCCAGATGTGCTCGACCGAAACGGCCCTTCGTCAATGTGGAGGAATCCTATAGATTCCGGCGGGTCATCGAGTGGTTGACCAGTCTCACGCAATATCATGATAGTCAGTTTTCGCTTTCATCGAGGTGCTCACCGATGAACCGGGGCACAATCGCAGTAGTTCTCCTGGTGCCACGTTAGCCGATAGAGCGGAACGTAAGGCAGCAAAACACAGGAGCCGGGCAAACCCAACATTTGACCAAAGACATGATTCGGAGCTGATGCATATAAGGCCTAACTCGAGACGCCGAACACTCCCTAAGGTATTTGGTCTTTATGAAAACGGGTCGAACAGCGCCCTTGGTAATAAGCCCCTAGTGTCCAGGTACGCGCAAAATTCTGACGTGGCCCATGCTAAAACGCCAGCCTCCTCCTGGGTTATAGCAAGAAACCAGGGGATGTGTATCAACAAGAGACAGTAAAAAAGGTTTACGTAGGGTTTTAATCTGAAAAGAATCCTTGTCACGGGTCCCTACTCCACGTCTGCGCCTGTGTCTGAAGGAAATATGCCCTAGAGGCAATAATAAAGTTATTATTTATTTCCTTTCATATCATGATAAATGTTTATTATTCATGCTAGAATTGTATTAACCGGAAACATAATACATGTGTGGATATATAGACAAACAGAGTGTCACTAGTATGCCTCTACTTGACTAGCTTGTTAATCAAAGATGGTTAAGTTTCCTAACCATGGACAAAGGAGTTGTCATTTGATTAACAAGGTCACATCATTAGTTGAATGATCTGATTGACATGACCCATTCCATTAGCTTAGCACCCGATCGTTTAGTATGTTGCTATTGCTTTTATCCATGACTTATACATGTTCCTTTGACTATGAGATTATGCAACTCCCGTTTACCATAGGAACACTTTGTGTGCTACCAAACGTCACAACATAACTGGGTGATTATAAAGGTGCTCTACAGGTGTCTCCGAAAGTATTTGTTGGGTTGGCGATTTCAAGATTAGGATTTGTCACTCCAAATGCTCGGAGAGGTATCTCGTGGCCTTCTCGGTAATGCACATCATATAAGCCTTGCAAGCATTGCAACCAATGAGTTAGTTATGGATGATGTATTACGGAACAAGTAAAGAGACTTGCCGGTAACGAGATTGAACTAGGTATTGATACCGACGATCGAATCTCGCAAGTAACATACCGATGACAAAGGGAACAACGATGTTGTTATGCGGTCCGACCGATAAAGATCTTCGAGAATATGTAGGAGCCAATATGGGCATCCAAGTCCCGCTATTGGTTATTGACCGGAGACGTGTCTCGGTCATGTCTACATTGTTCTCGAACCGTAGGGTCCGCATGCTTAAGGTTACGATGACAGTTATTATGAGTTTTGATGTACCGAAGGAGTTCGGAGTCCCGGATGAGATTGGGGACACGACGAGGAGTCTCGAAATGGTCGAGACGTAAAGATCGATATATTGGACGACTATATTCGGAGTTCGGAAAGGTTCCGAGTGATTCGGGTATTTTTCGGAGTATCGGAGAGTTACGGGAATTCGTATTGGGCCTCATTGGGCCATACGGGAAAGGAGAGAAAGGGCTCAAAAGGTGGCCGCGCCCCTCCCCTTGCTCTTGTCCGAATTGACTAGGAAGGGGCGCCTTCCTTCCTTCTCCTTCTCTCTTCCCTTTCCTTCTCTCCTACTCCCCCAACATGGAAGGATTCCTAGTTGGACTAGGAAAAGGGGAATCCTACTCCCGGTGGGAGTAGGACTACCCTTGGCGCGCCAAACCTAGGGCCGGCCTCCTCCCTCCCTTGCTCCTTTATATACGGGGGCAGGGGCACCCCATGGACACACAAGTTGGTCCTTGAGATTGTTCCTCAGCCGTGTGCGGTGCCCCCC
The DNA here is from genome assembly GCA_021437245.1 of Aegilops speltoides. Lineage (NCBI taxonomy): Eukaryota > Viridiplantae > Streptophyta > Magnoliopsida > Poales > Poaceae > Aegilops > Aegilops speltoides. Next base: position 192,045,332 of record CM038147.1, read on the forward strand.
TCCACCATATTCCACCTCAGTCATATTGTCGCGGTGCTTAGGCGAAGCCCTACGTCGGTAGTACATCAAGATCGTCACCACGCCGTCGTGCTGACGGAACTCATCCCCGGAGATTTTGCTGGATCGGAACCCGGGGACGTCATCGAGCTGTACGTGTGTTAAGAACTCGGAGGCACCGGAGTAACGGTGCTGGGATCGGTTGGATCAGGAGGAGGACGTACGACTACTTCCTCTACGCTGTGTCAACGCTTCCGCTTCGGTCTACAAGGGTACGTAGACAACACTCTCCCCTCTCGTTGCTATGCATCACCATGATCTTGCGTGTGCGTAGGAAATTTTTTGAAATTACTACGTTTCCCAACAGTGGCATCCGAGCCTAGGTTTTTATGGTTTGATGTTTTGCACGAGTAGAACACAAGTGAGTTGTGGACGATACAATTCATACTGCCTACCAAAGATGTCATACTTTGGTTCAGCGGTATTGTTGGATGAAGCGCCCGGACCGACATTACGCCAGACGCTTACGCGAGATCTGGTTCTACCGCCGTGCTTTGCACACAATGTGGCTGGCGGTGTCGGTTTCTCCAACTTTAGTTGAACCGAGTATGGCTACGCCCGGTCCTTGAGAAGGTTAAACGGAGTCTATTTGACAAACTATCGCTGTGGTTTTGATGCGAGGTGAGATTGATTCTTGCTTAACCCGTAGCAGCCACGTAAAATTTGCAACAAACAAAGTAGAGGACGCCTAACTTGTTTTTGCAGGCATGTTGTGATGTGATATGGTCAAGACATGATGCTATATTTTGTTGTATGAGATGATCATGTTTTGTAACCAAGTTATCGGCAACCGCAGGAGCCGTAAGGTTGTCGCTTATTGTATGCAATGCAATCGCTCGTAATGCTTTACTTTATCACTAAGCGGTAGCGATAGTCGAGAAGCATAAGATTGGCGAGATGACAACGATGCTACGATGGAGATCAAGGTGTCGCTACCGGTGACGATGGTGATCATGATGGTGCTGCAGAGATGGAGATCACGAAGCACAAGATGATGATGACCATATCATATCACTTATATTGATTTGCATGTGATGTTTATCTTTTATGCATCTTATCTTGCTTTGATCGACGGTAGCATTATAAGATGATCTCTCACTAAATTATCAAGAAGTGTTCTCCCTGAGTATGCACCGTTGCCAAAGTTCGTCGTGCCCAGACACCACGTGATGATTGGGTGTGATAAGCTCTACGTCCATCTACAACGGGTGCAAGACAGTTTTGCACACGCAGAATACTCAGGTTAAACTTGACAAGCCTAGCATATGCAGATACGGCCTCGGAACACGGAGATCGAAAGGTCGAGCGTGAATCATATAGTAGATATGATCAGCATAATGATGTTCACCATTGAAAGCTACTCCATTTCACGTGATGATCGGTTATGGTTTAGTTGATTTGGATCACGTGATCACTTAGAGGATTAGAGGGATGTCTATCTAAGTGGGAGTTCTTATGTAATATGATTAATCGAACTTAAATTTATCATGAATTTAGTCCTGGTAGTATTTTGCAAATCATGTTGTAGATCAATAGCTCGCGTTGTTGCTTCCCTGTGTTTATTTTTTATATGTTCCTAGAGAATATTATGTTGAAAGATGTTAGTAGCAATGATGCGGATTGGATCCGTGATCTGAGGTTTATCCTCATTGCTGCACAGAAGAATTATGTCCTTGATGCACCGCTAGGTGACAGACCTATTGCAGGAGCAGATGCAAACGTTATGAACATTTGGCTAGCTCAATATGATGACTACTTGATAGTTTTGTGCACCATGCTTTATGGCCTAGAATCGGGACTTCAAAGACGTTTTGAACGTCATGGACCATATAAGATGTTCCAGGAGTTGAAGTTAATATTTCAAGCAAATACCCGAGTTGAGAGATATGAAGTCTCCAACAAGTTCTATAGCTAAAAGATGGAGGAGAATCACTCAACTAGTGAGCATGTGCTCAGATTGTCCGGGTACTACAATCGCTGAATCAAGTGGGAGTTAATCTTCCGATAAGATAGTGATTGATGAATTCTTCTAGTCACCATCACCAAGTTAGTAGAACTTCGTGATGAACTATAATATGCAAGGGATAATGAAACTATTCCCAAGCTCTTCGCGATCGATGAAGGTAGAAATCAAAGAAAACATCAAGTGTTGATGGTTGACAAGATCACTAGTTTCAAGAAAAGGGCAAAGGGAAGAAGAGGAACTTCAAGAAGAACGGCAAGCAAGTTGTCGCTCAAGTGAAGAAGCCCAAGTCCGACCTAAGCTCGAGACCGAGTGCTTCTACCGCAAAGGGACTGGTCACTAGAAGCGGAACTACCCAAGTAATTGGTAGATAAGAAGGATGACAAAGTGAACAAAGGTATATTAGATATACATGTTATTGATGTGTACTTTACTAGTGTTAATAGCAACCCCTCGGCATTTGATACTGGTTCGCCATAAGAGTAGTAACTCAAACAGAGTTGCGTATAAACAGAGACTAGTTAAGGATGAAGTGACGATGTGTGTTGGAAGTAGTTCCAAGATTGATATGATCATCATCGCACTCTCCCTATACTTTTGGGATTAGTGTTGAAACTAAATAAGTGTTATTTGGTGTCTGCGTTGAGCATAAATATGATTTGATCATGTTTATTGCAATACGGTTATTCATTTAAGCTAGAGAACAGCTTGTTGTTCTGCTTACATGAATAAAACCTTCTATGGTCATACACACCAACAAAAATGGTTTGTTGGATCTCGATCGTAGTGATACACATATTCATAATATTGAAACCAAAAGATGCAAAGTTAATAATGATAGTGCAACTTATTTGTGGCAATCGCTGTTTAAGTCATATTGGTGTAAAGCGCAAGAAGAAACTCCATGCTGATGGGATTTTGGAATCACTTGATTATGAATCACTTGATGCTTGCGAATCATGCCTCTTGGGCAAGATGACTAAAACGCCGTTCTCCTAACATTGGAGCGAGCAATGAATTGTTGGAAATCATACATACCGATGTATGTGGTCCGATGAATATTAAGGCTCGCGACAAGTATCATTATTTTCTGACCTTCACAGATGATTTGAGCAGATATGGGTATATCTACTTGATGAAACATAAGTCTGAAACATTTGAAAAGTTCAAAGAATTTCAGAGTGAAGTAGAGAATCATCGTAACAAGAAAATAAAAGTTTCTACGATATGATCGCAGAGGTAAAATATTTGAGTTACGAGTTTGGCCTTCAGTTAAAACAATGTGAAATAGTTTCACTACTCACGCCACCTGGAACACCACAATGGTGTGTCCGAACGTCATAACCGTACTTTATTGGATATAGTACAATCTATGATGTTTCTTACCGATTTACCACTATAGTTTTGGGGATATGCATTAGAGACAACTGCATTCACGTTAAAAAGGGGCACCATCTAAAGTCCGTTGAGACGACACAATATGAAATGTGGTTTGGCAAGAAACCAAAGTTGTCGTTTCTTAAAGTTTGGGATTGTGATGCTTATATGAAAAAGGTTTCATCCTAATAAGCTCAAATCCAAATCGAGAAATATGTCTTCATAGGATACCCAAAGGAGACTGTTGGGTACACCTTCTATCACAGATCCAAAGGCAAGATATTCGTTGTTGAGAATGGATCCTTTCCAGAGAAGGAGTTTCTCTCGAAAGAAGTGAGTGGGAGGAAAGTAGAAAACTTGATAAGGTAATTGTACCTTCTCCTTATTGAAAGTAGTTCATCACGTAAATCTGTTCTTGTGACTACTACACCAATTAGTGAGGAAGCTAATGATGATGATCATGTAACTTCAGATCAAGTTACTACCGAACCTCGTAGGTAAACCAGAGTGAGATCCGCACTGAGTAGTACGGTAATCCTGTTCGAAGTCATGTTACTAGACCATGATGAACTTGCGAACTATGAAGAAGCGATGGTGAGCCCAGATTCCGCGAAATGGTTTGAGGCCATGAAATCTGAGATGGGATCCATATATGAGAACAAAGTATGGATTTGGTTGACTTGTTCGATGATCGGCAAGCCATTGAGATTAAATGGATTTTCAAGAGGAAGACGGACGTTGATAGTAGTGTTACTATCTACAAAGCTAGAATTGTCGCAAAAGGGGTTTTCGACAAGTTCAAGGTGTTGACTACGATGAGAGTTTCTCACTCGTATCTATGCTTAAGTCTGTCCGAATCATGTTAGCAATTGCCACACTTTATGAAATCTGCAAATGGATAACAAAACTGCAATCCTTAATGGATTTATTAAAGAAGAGTTGTATATGATGCAACCAAAAGGTTTTGTCAATCCTAAAGGTGCTAACAAAATATGGAGACTCCAAATGATCCATCTATGGACCGGTGGAAGCATCTCGAGTTAGAATACACGCTTTGATAAGTTGATCAAAGCATATAGTTTTATATAGACTTGCGGTGAAGCCTCAGTATTTACAAGAAAGTGAGTGGGAGCACTACATCATTTCTGATAAGTATATGTATGACATACTGTGGATCAGAAATAATGTAGAATTATTCAAGAAAGCACAAAGGAGTGTTTGAAAGGAGTTTTTCAAAGGAAGACCTCGTGAAGTTGCTTACATATTGAGCATCAATATCTATAGAGATAGATCAAGACGCTTGATAAGTTTTTTCAATGAGAACATACCTTGACAAGATTTTGAAGTAGTTCAAAATGGAACAGTCAAAGAAAGAGTTCTTGCCTGTGTTACAAGGTGTGAAGTTGAGTAAGACTCAAAACCCGACCACGGCAGAAGATAGAAAGAGAAAGAAAGTCATTCCCTATGCCTTGGCCATAGGTTCTATAAAGTATGCTATGTTGTGTACCAGATCTATTGTATACCCTACACTGAGTTAAGCAAGGGAGTAAAATGGTGATCTAGGAGTAGATCACAGGACAGCGGTCAAAAAGTTATCCTTAGTGGAATAAGGATATGTTTCTCGATTATGGAGGTGACAAAAGGTTCGTCGTAAAAGGGTTACGTCGATGCAAGTTTTGACACCAATCTAGATGACTCTAAGTCTCGGTCTAGATACATATTGAAAGTGGGAGCAATTAGCTAGAGTAGCTACGTGCGGAGTATTGTTGACATAGAAATTTGCAAAATATTTACGGATCTGAATATGATAGACCCGTTGACTAAAATTATCTCACAAGCAAAACATGATCACACCTTAGTACTCTTTGGGTGTTAATCACATAGCGATGTGAACTAGATTACTGACTCTAGTAAACCCTTTGAGTGTTGGTCACATATTGATGTGAACTATGGGTGTTAATCACATGGTGATGTGAACTATTGTTGGTAAATCACATGGCGATGTGAACTAGATTATTGACTCTAGTGCAAGTGGGAGACTGAAGGAAATATGCCCTAGAGGCAATAATAAAGTTATTATTTATTTCCTTTCATATCATGATAAATGTTTATTATTCATGCTAGAATTGTATTAACCGGAAACATAATACATGTGTGGATATATAGACAAACAGAGTGTCACTAGTATGCCTCTACTTGACTAGCTTGTTAATCAAAGATGGTTAAGTTTCCTAACCATGGACAAAGGAGTTGTCATTTGATTAACAAGGTCACATCATTAGTTGAATGATCTGATTGACATGACCCATTCCATTAGCTTAGCACCCGATCGTTTAGTATGTTGCTATTGCTTTTATCCATGACTTATACATGTTCCTTTGACTATGAGAGTATGCAACTCCGTTTACGTAGGAACACTTTGTGTGCTACCAAACGTCACAACGAATCGGGTGATTATAAAGGTGCTCTACATGTGTCTCCGAAAGTATTTGTTGGGTTGGCGATTTCAAGATTAGGATTTGTCACTCCGAATGTCGGAGAGGTATCTCGTGGCCTTCTCGGTAATGCACATCATATAAGCCTTGCAAGCATTGCAACCAATGAGTTAGTTATGGATGATGTATTACGGAACGAGTAAAGAGACTTGCGATAACGAGATTGAACTAGGTATTGATACCGACGATCGAATCTCGGGCAAGTAACATACCGATGACAAAGGAACAACGATGTTGTTATGCGGTCTGACCGATAAAGATCTTCATAGAATATGTAGGAGCCAATATGGGCATCCAGGTCCCGCTATTGGTTATTGACCGGAGACGTGTCTCGGTCATGTCTACATTGTTCTCGAACCGTAGGGTCCGCACGCTTAAGGTTACGGCGATGCTTATTATGAGTTTTGATGTACCGAAGGAGTTCGGAGTCCCGGATGAGATCGGGGACATGACGAGGAGTCTCGAAATGGTCGAGACGTAAAGATCGATATATTGGACGACTATATTCGGAGTTCGGAAAGGTTCCGAGTGATTTGGGTATTTTTCGGAGTATCGGAGAGTTACGGGAATTCGTATTGGGCCTCATTGGGCCATATGGGAAAGGAGAGAAAGGGCTCAAAAGGTGGCCGCGCCCCTCCCCTTGCTCTAGTCCGAATTGGACTAGGGAAGGGGGGCACCCCCTTCCTTCCTTCTCCTTCTCTCTTCCCTTTCGTTCTCTCCTACTCCCCTACATGGAAGGATTCCTAGTTGACTAGGAAAGGGGAATCCTACTCCCGGGAGTAGGACTCCCTGGCGCGCCAAACCTAGGGCCGGCCTCCTCCCTCCCTTGCTCCTTTATATACGGGGGCAGGGGGCACCCCATGGACACACAAGTTGGTCCTTGAGATCGTTCCTCAGCCGTGTGCGGTGCCCCCTCCACCATATTCCACCTCACCATATTGTCGCGGTGCTTAGGCGAAGCCCTGCGTCGGTAGTACATCAAGATCGTCACCACGCCGTCGTGCTGACGGAACTCATCCCCGGAGATTTTGCTGGATCGGAACCCGGGGACGCCATCGAGCTGTACGTGTGTTAAGAACTCGGAGGCACCGGAGTAACGGTGCTGGGATCGGTTGGATTGGGAGGAGGACGTACGACTACTTCCTCTACGCTGTGTCAACGCTTCCGCTTCGGTCTACAAGGGTACGTAGACAACACTCTCCCCTCTCGTTGCTATGCATCACCATGATCTTGCGTGTGCGTAGGAATTTTTTTGAAATTACTACGTTCCCCAACAGTGTCTTCGTTGTGCCGTATCCTGGACGGGTGTAGCACGGTGTTCATCTGTAAAAGAGAGGAACTTAGTTGAAAAAGATCATGCCAAAAATGTATGTTATATTAAATAAACAAAGTACGATTCAAAAAATGAATAAGATTGAGCTTTGTTGTCTTTTGTTGTACAGGCGCGGAGCCCCTAGTGTGGGGGTATGCGGCTAGTAAGCCCTTGTATGTTTACGCCGGACTCGTCTAACCGTGTCCGGGGTCTGGACGACCTGTTTAGGTGTTTCGATTAGTGAAGCCGGCTTAGTGTGTGGCTGTCAAGGCAGACACACAATCTTCTGCCCTCGAGGAACACTCGATATTTCCCTTTAAGGAGATGATGCCTCGCGGACCGGGAATTTTAAGTGTAAGGGATGCATAACGCGGTATTGCATTAAAGCGGGCAAAGGCTTCGCGCCCCAGTAGTGCTTGGTAGCTACTTGTAAATGGGGCGAGGTGGAAGGTTAACTTTTTGCAGCGGAAGTTGTCGGGTGAGCCGAACACAACTTCTAGCAGTAGAGAGCCCGTACAATGGGCATATGAGCCTGGTATTACCCCTAGAAAGGAAGTGTTGCTATGGCAAATTTTGGTTGGGTCTATCCCCATTTTGCGGATTGTGTCCTGATATAGCAGGTTTAGATCACTGCCGCCGTCCATTAGGACTTGTGTAAATTGGAGTCCGTCGATTATCGGATCTAATATCAAGGCAGTCCATCCTGCATTCCGGATACTTCGAGAGTAATCCTGATGGTCGAAGGTGATTGGTTTTAATAGCCAGTGGCGGGACTCCTCTGGGATAGGCCGTATGGCGCGTATATCTATGGGCACCGTTCTGTTTTTCCCTTTTGTCACGTGAAGTGAGTTAACTGTTTTGACTTCTTGTGGGAAATTCTTTTGTTTTCCGGTGCTCTGCTTGTGGGGTTCGTCATCGTCCTTGCTTGGTGTGTCGAGCCCCTTATGTTCGGCGTTGAGTTTGCCGGACTACTTGAAGACCCAACAATCTCTGTGGGTATGGTTTGCAGGCTTCCCGGGAGTACTGTGGATTTGGCATATCTTGTCCAAGATTTTGTTTAAGTTAGATAGCTCGTCCTTGTTATCCTTAAGGGGCAGTTTTTTATGATCCTGCCGCGAGCTTTTGAATCCGGCGTTGACTGTCGTACTCTTCAGGCTGTTTCCCTTGGTCCGGCGCTGGTCCTTGCTGTGTCGCGGTTTCTCGTTTCCATCCCTGACTTCAGATGCACTTGGGTTGCTGGTACTGCATCTTGCCAGCCAGCTATCCTCTCCCGCGCAAAAGTGGGTCATGAGGCTTGTTAATGCGGCCATTGTTCTTGGCTTTTCTTGGCCGAGGTGTCTGGCGAGCCATTCGTCTCGGACGTCATGTTTGAAAGCTGCTAAGGCTTTGGCGTTCGGACAGTCGACTATTTAGTTCTTTTTAATAAGGAATCTGTTCCAGAATTTTCGGGCCGACTCTCCGGGTTGTTGAGTTATGTGACTTAAATCGTCTGCATTCGGAGGTCGGACATAGGTCCCTTGAAATTTTTTCCCGAAAAGAATCCTCGAGCTCTTCCCAATTTCCAATTGTGTTTTCGGGGAGGCTTTTGAGCCAATGCCGGGCTGGCCCTTTGAGCTTGAGGGGTAAGTATTTTATGGCGTGGAGGTCATCTCCTCTAGCCATGTGTATGTGGAGGATGTAATCCTCAATCCAGACTCCAGGGTCTGTTGTTCCGTCGTACGCCTCTATGTTTACGGGCTTGAATCCCACTAGAAATTCACAATCCAGGACCTCATCGGTGAAACATAGGGGGTGTGCAGCACCCCTATATTTGGGTGTACCATAATATTCGGATATTTGATGTGTTGCATTGCTTACTAGAGCTTGCTTTCTTGGCCCGTAGATAGATCTTATTGGGTCATCTTTTTGATGCAAATCCGTGTGCGGATCGGATGCCGGCTTGTGTGCGGCGCCATTTGCCGCTCTATGTTTCCCATGGGGTCGTCTATCCGACCGGGTGGTCTCTTTGTTCTTTGATTGCGGGGGCTCTTCGGCCTCCTCATCAAATTCGGGCAGTAGTTTTCACTTTGGGTAGCTCTTTGTTCGGCGACGACGTATTTGTCTGCGGTGTTGAGTACTTTTATCCATGTGATCTTGAGCGCATCTTCCGCTGTTTTGAGCTTCCGCTTCTGCTTTTTCAGGCTACGTGCAGTGGCGACGAGCCTTTTGTGGAGGTTCTTCTGCTCCAGCAACTTGTCCGGCGTGAGATTGCCCGGACTGTTATCTTTGCCGAGGAGGGATTGTTTATCCATATTGTCATGTTCGGACGGTTCCTCGATAGCATGTTCGCCGTCCACCGGTTCGCCCTGCTCTATGGCTGGGTCTATATGGCTGCTGTGTTTGTCGATGCGGGATTTTGGGCGGCGCTTACGTCGCCGTTTTGTCTGCTTTTCGAGGGAATGATCCCTCGTGGCGTCCCGTTGTTCCTCGTTGTTGCTTCCTTTAGGTGTGTCCACCATGTATACATTGTGAGATGAGGTGGCTGTCCAGTGCCTTATAGGTGCTGGTTCATTCTTATCTCCTACATCGTCGTCCATACCGTCGATGTCTTCGGAGTCGAAATCGAGCACGTCGTTTAAACTTTCGACAGTGGCTATGAAGTGGGTGGTGGGTGGGCTTTGAAATTCTTCGTCGTCCGCATCCCAACCTTGCTGATCATAATCCGGCCAGGGCTCTCCTGATAAAGAGAGAGAGACTTTAGTAAATTTAGGATGTCGCTAAAGGGAGAGTGCTGAAAGATGTCCGCGGTGGTGAACTCCATGATCGGTGCCCAATCGGATTCGATTGGCAGGAGCGCGGAAGGTTCGGAGTCCGAAGAGGGGTCCGGCACCTTGGAGTTACGAGCCTTGCAAAGGACAGGGATGGTGTTCGGCTCAATCGCCATGGAGATCGCAGCCCCCGAGGCGGTGTCCAGCCACCCGTCCTCGATTAGCGCAGACGGCTTCGAGCTAAGGGTCGGAGCGACACAGTGCGGCCTCGAGTGGCACTTTGCTCGGTGGCGAGCTAGATCATGCCCTCGTGATGCAGTCTTGGCGCGCTTGCTGTGGCTCGAACCCGTCAAGATCAAGTCTCCGTGGACGCCACCGTAGTTCAAACTTCCAAATCCGACCGATGGCGGGCGTAGCTTTCAATCTGCTCCAGATGGCTGCTTAATTGCCCGCAGCAGCAAAGCCGCTGAATACGAAGATCTGCAGGGAGAAAAGTCTCACCCAGACCGCGTCGTTGTTGATGATCGAAGGAGCCATCGGGCCTAAAGATGACGCACGGAGGAACTCTCAATGAAAGCACCAATGTCGGTGTCAAAACCGCGGATCTCGTAGGGGTCCCGAATCGTGCGTCTAGGCGGATGGTAACAGGAGACAAGGGACACGATGTTTTTACCCAGTTCGGCCCTCTCGATGGAGGTAAAACCCTACTCCTACTTGATTGATATTGATGATATGGGTAGTACAAGAGTAGATCTACCACGAGATCAGAGAGGCTAAACCCTAGAAGCTAGCCTATGGTATGATTGTTGTTCGTCCCACGGACTAAAACCCTCCGGTTTATATAGGCACCGAAGAGGGTTAGGGTTACACAGAGTCTGTTACAATGGTAGGAGATCTACATATCTATATCGCCAAGCTTTCCTTCCACGCCAAGGAAAGTCCCATCTGGACACGGGACGAATTCTTCAATCTTGTATCTTCATAGTCCAGGAGTCCGGCCAAAGGCTATAGTCCGGCCATCCGGACAACCCCTAATCCAGGACTCCCTCACCCATTTTGCCGCACCACGTTTTCACCTCATCGGCTGTGAAATTTGAGCCATTATCAGTGATGATGCTGTGGGGGACACCATATTGGTGTACGACCCCGGATATGAAGTCTATTACTGGTCCAGATTCGGCCGTTTTGACTCGTTTGACTTCTATCCATTTGGTGAACTTGTCCACCATGACCAATAAGTATTTTTTCTTATGGCTTCCCCCTTTAAGAGGTCCGACCATATCCAGCCCCCAGAATGCCAAGGGCCAAGTTATGGGGATTGTTTGGAGAGCGGTAGGGGGCATATGACTCTGATTGGTGAAGAGCTGGCAACCGACGCAGTGTTGGACAAGGTCCTGTGCGTCTGCTCGGGCCGTCGGCCAATAGAAGCCTGTACGGAAGGCCTTGCTGACTAGTGCTCGAGCCACGGCGTGGTGCCTGCCCAGTCCGGCATGGATTTCAGCCAAAAGCTGCCGCCTTTCCTCTTCTAAGATGCACCTTTGGAGCACTCCAGTCGCACTTTTCTTATAGAGTTCCCCTTCATGGACTTTGTAAGCTTTAGAACGTCGGACGATGCAGCGTGCTTCAGTTTGGTCTTCGGGGAGCTCCTGCCTATTTAGGTAGGCCAAGAAAGGCTCAGTCCACGGGGCGATTATAGCCATGATTTCGTGGGACGAAGATGTTATTTTGGTGGTAGAGCCTCCGATTATGTCTGATGGTTTGGAATCTGGGGGTGTGTTCAGATCCGTGCTAGTATTGCCGGACTCCCCTTCCCATACTACGGATGGCTTGAACAACCTTTCCAGGAATATGTTAGGTGGGACAGGGTCGCGTTTAGCGCCGATGCGGGCGAGGACGTTCGCCGCTTGATTATTTTCTCAAGCCACATGGTGGAATTCGAGCCCCTCGAACTGAGCTGACATTTGGAGGACGTCATTATGGTAGGCCGCCATTTTCGGATCCTTGGCATCAAAGTCTCCGTTTATTTCTGATATTGTGAGGTTTGAATCCCCGCGCACTTCTAGGCATTGGATGCCCATAGAGACTGCCATCAGAAGACCGTGCAACAGAGCCTCATATTTGGCTGCATTGTTGGAGTCTGTGTATAATATTTGGAGGATGTACTGGATCGTGTCTCCGGTGGGAGACGTCCGGACTACACCTGCTCCCAATCCGGCCAGCATTTTAGAGCCGTCGAAGTGCATGATCCAGTTAGAGTACGCGCCGTACTCTTTAGGGAGTTCGGCTTCTGTCCATTCGGTGACAAAGTCAGCCAGTACTTGTGACTTGATGGCCCGCCATGGTTTGTATGTTATGTTGAACGGAAGGAGCTCGATGGCCCATTTAGCGACCCGGCCCGTAGCGTCGCGGTTATTTATTATGTCGTTGACTGGTACTTCGGAGGCCAACGTAATCGAACACTCTTGAAAGTAGTGTCGTAGCTTCCGGGATGCCATGAAGACCGCGTATGCTATTTTTTGATAGTGTGGGTATCGGGATTTGCATGGGGTGAGGACCGTGGATATGTAATAAAACGGCTTTTGGAGCGGGAATTTGTATCCGTCAACCTCTTGTTCGACGATGAGCACTGCACTTACAACTTGATGTGTTGTAGCTATGTACAGCAGCATAGGTTCGCCGATATTTGGCGCTGTTAGGACTGGATTACTGGACAATAAGGTCTTTATTTCATCGAGTCCGGCCGCGGCTGCATCCGTCCACACGAAGTGTTCGGTGCGCCGAAGAAGGCGGTAAAGAGGTAATGCCTTTTCTCCAAATCTGGAGATAAAGCGGCTCAAAGCAGCTACGCATCCAGCTAGTTTCTGGATGTGCTTGAGGTCTGTTGGTATAGCCAACTGCGACAGAGCTCGGATTTTTGCCGGATTCGCTTCAATTCCTCTATTGGAAACAATGAAGCCCAGCAGTTTCCTGGAGGGGACACCAAAAACGCATTTTTCAGGGTTTAGCTTGATGTCGTATGTTTGGAGGTTATCGAACATAAGCCACAAGTCCTCTATTAGGGTTTCGACGTGTCTTGTTTTTATGACCACGTCGTCCACATATGCCTCCACTGTTTTGACGATTTGCTTTTCCAGGCATGTTTGAATCATGCATTGGTAGGTTGCGCCGGCATTCTTAAACCTGAAAGGCATAGTGTTGAAGCAGAAAGGGCCATATGGCGTTATGAAAGCTGTTGCAGCTTGGTCGGACTTTGCCATCTTTATTTGATGATATCCAGAGTATGCGTCGAGGAAACACAGCGAGTCATGTCCTGCTGTGGTGTCGATGATTTGATCGATGCGAGGGAGGGGAAAGGGATCCTTGGGGCAAGCCTTGTTGAGGTCTTTGAAGTCGGCGCATAGGCACCAGGATTTGTCCTTCTTTGGTACATCACCAGATTTGCCAGCCAATCCGGATGCTTGATATCTCTAATGAATCCGGCCTCGAGTAGCTTGGCTAGCTCTTCCCCCATGGCTTGCCGTTTGGGCTCCGAAAACCGCCTTAGAGTCTGCTTGACAGGTTTGTATCCTTTCAGTATATTGAGGCTGTGTTCAGCCAATCTGCCTGGGATGCCCGACATGTCCGATGGGTACCAGGCAAAAATGTCCCAATTCTCCCGTAAGAAGTCTCGCAGTGCAGCGTCCATTGCGGGGCTCAACTGAGTCCTGATGGAAGCTGTCTTCATCGGGTCCGTTGGTTGGACTTGGAATTTGACTATCTCGTCTGCGAGTTTGAATGAGGTGGACTTGGGTCGCTTGTCGAGTATCACGTCGTCCCTGCCCACGGCGGCATGCAGTATTGTTAATTCTTCGGCTGCTAGGGCTTCGGATAATGCTTACAGGGCTAGTGCTGCGGTTTTGTTTTTGGCGCGAAGTGCGACGTCCGGATCACTGGCTAGAGTGATGATTCCATTGGGTCCGGGCATTTTAAGCTTCATGTACCCGTAATGGGGTATAGCTTGGAAGCTTGTAAACGCGTCCCGCCCTAGAAGGGTGTGGTATCCGCTGCTGAAAGGAGCCACTTGGAATGTGATTTCTTCGGACCTATAATTCTCCGGGGTGCCGAATACCACATCGAGTGTGATTTTTCCCGCGCACCGCGCTTCCCGACTAGGGATAATCCCCCTGAAGGTTGTGCAGCTTTGTTCAATGCGGCTTTTGTCAATTTCCATCTTGTTGAGTGTTTCTTCGTAGATCAAGTTTAATCTGCTTCCGCCGTCCATGAGTACTTTAGAGAGACGAAACTTGTCCACGATTGGGCTAAGGACCAGAGTGGCTGGTTCCCGAACGGTCTGGAGTCAAGGTTCGTCATTGGCATTGAAGGTTATAGCAGTGCCATTCCGCGGATTTATTTTTTCCACATGGCAGATTTCAGTGGAGCTTCGATGAGCTCGCTTGCGCCTATTGTTTGAGGCAAAAGTCTCGAAGACTGTTAATAATGTATTGTGTTCTTTAGCGGGATGTTGTTCTGCTTTATGGCTTACAAGGAGATCCTCGCCACTTTTTGCTACCTGCCGAGTATCCAACATTCCCTAAGGCTATGGGTTGGTGTTGTGTCCGGAGTACTGTGGAGTTTGCATGGCCCATTAAGCCATTCTTCCAATACGGTTCCCCACCCTGGGGTGGGCTTTGGCTTCTTGGGGATTGGATCGGCCGACTTATGAGAGTTCGTCCATTTAGTTCGGACAAAGGTTTTGGTGAGAGCCGGACTATCCCAAAATTCTGTTTGGGTCTTCCAGGCGCTTTCCATCGCATAGTACTTCTGTACTATGGTTGCCAACACAGCAAAGTGTACCATGTCACGGCAAAGTGTACTATGGTTGCCAGCTAGTTTTTGCAGAAAAGCGAGACTATGTCCTCCTCGCGACAGTCCTTGACCTTGTTTAGCACAAGGAGGAATCTGGCCCAGTAGCGACGTACTGTCTCCTGGGGCTCTTGTCTGATATGGGAGAGACGGTTTAAGTCCAGGTGAGCGGGCGTGCTGAATCCAGATTCTGATCCGATCTAGCCCAGGGGCATGGGAGCTCCCGAGTTCAACAGCTCGGGATCCGGGGTGCTGCCCAATTTTTCTGGCCGAATACCCGATCGCAAGTCCGGGATCTGGGTCATGTCTTCCCTTGAGCGAGAGTCCGGCTCAGGGAGCTCGGTGATCCGGACAAAATTAGGCCTCAAAATAGAGGGATAATCCGCATGCGGTTCCTCCACTACCGCTATCTCATGGGTGGCCGGCAGGGATTTAATGTCCCTTTGGTCAGGTTTAAGCCCGATCCGATCATAGTCCGTAGCGACTCCCAAAGCGGCGATGCGATCCAAGAGCTCATTAAGGGAGGAGAGCAATATCGGATCCATCTATTCGGCGAGTTCCGAATTAATGCGAAGGTTATGCGTGATGACCCGAGAGGCCATCATCGGCGTGACAGCCGATGGGGCGGCCATGACGAAGCCGCCAAGTCGGAGAGTTTGGCCTATAGCCAGAGCTCCCCCAGAGGTAATGTTATTCTTGACAACGAGATGAGCCATCGAGCCTTGCAGCGACGACACAGAGGAACTCTCAATGAAAGCTCCAATGTCGGTGTCAAAACCGGCGGATCTCGGGTAGGGGGTCCCGATCTGTGCGTCTTAGGCTGATGGTAATAGGAAGCAAGGGACACAATGTTTACCCAGGTTCGGGCCCTCTCGATGGAGGTAAAACCCTACTTCCTTCTTGATTAATATTGCCGATATGAGTAGTACAAGAGTAGATCTACCACGAGATCGTAGAGGCTAAACCCTAGAAGCTAGCCTATGATGATTATGATTGTAATTGTGATCGGCCTTCCAAGGACCAACCTCTCCAGTTTATATAGACACCGGAGAGGGCTAGGGTTTACACGGAGTTGGTTACAAGGAAGGAAATACAATATCCGGATCGCCAAGCTTGTCTTCCACGCAAAGGAGAGTCCCATCCGGACACGGGACGAAGTCTTGAGTCTTGTATCTTCACGCTCCAATAGTTCGGACGATGTATATAGTCCGGCTGTTTGGATACCCCCTAGTCCAGGACTCCCTCAACCCTCAAGCTGAATGTTGTAGCATCATCGCAACAACAAGCTCCTCAGGCTAATGCTTCTGTTCAGTCTGTTGAAGAAACAGAAAGCACAACTGATGAAAATCAGGCTGCTGATGAAACTGAAAATACCAGGGCTGCTGAAGAAATTCCAGCCTCTGAAGAAATTGCCAGGGTAACCTCCAATGTTGCGCCTGAAGGTAGAGCCAGGCCAGTTGAAGCATTTGTTGAGCCTGAAGAAACTGAAAATGCCAGGGCGACTGAATCAGTCGTGCCTGAAGAATTAGGAGTAACCTCATCTGTTCCTCTGGCAAAGTCATCAAAGATGAAGAATGTCAAGCTTCCATCTGCATCAGAAGTGAAGAAAACCAAGGTTGCAGAGAAGGCAGCTGTGAATAAAAGGAAAGCATCAACGACTGCAGAGTCTTCAGCTCCCAAGAATGTGAAGACTTTGACAAGTTCCTTCTCTAACCCCATTGATGTTGTTCCAATCTCTGTTGTGCCATGAGAGAATTTTTTTCTTTTGGTGAAGAATATTGAAAGATCATGGATGTCGCCTAGAGGTGGGTGAATAGGCGTTTTAAAATAATTGCACATCATAATCCAAGTCCACCTTTGTCATTGGGGGATTTTTGGACACTCAAGATATTGTTGAGTGTGGCCTTCCCTTCATGACACTTTTCCAAGTCTTTCTTCAAAGAAGTGACTTGTGCCTTGAGCTCTTCGATTTCCTCTACATGGTTAGTCCCAATACAAGCACTAGAGGAGGTATAAGCTTCATCATTAGAGCAACAAGGCAAGGAAAGCAATTCATCACCAGATGTACCAATGTTATGCATAGACGAATTACGAGGACTAGCACAAGGCAATATAGCATTTTGACTAAAAGTAGTGCTAATATCCACATGAGGCTCACTATATGTTACCTTAGCAATCATAGCCTCATGAGCTATTTTTAGCACATTATGGGATACAAGAAGATCATCATGAGAGCTAGAAAGCTTTTCATGACTTTCTTCCAATTTCCCATACTTGCTAGATAGCAACTCAAGTTGAGCCCTTAGCTCAACATTCTCCTTTAAAATGGATGCTTCACAAGAAATAGAGTTAGTAGCACAAGCATCATCATTAACAACAAGAGGAGAAGGCAACTTGGAAAGCTCTTTTAAATAAGAAGCTTCAAGTTGAGCATGAGACTCGGTGAGTTTGATGAGCTCACCCTTGATGACCCTTGAGCCATTTTCGAGGTGCTCAAAATCCTCAAGGAGTCTAGCATGAGAAACTTCAAGCTTAGCATTTTTAGTTTTGAAATCATTGGCCACCTCAAGAGCTCTATCATGAGATTCCCTCACTCTAGGTGACAATATCTCAAATGTACACATTTTCTAGGCTTGTAATATGCACTTAGCATATTACTCCCCCATAATGTGATACCAATAAGAACTTAACAAGAGGTAATAAGAGGAAAAAAACAAGAGATAATTAATAGACTATTTAGAATTTGAATTTCTCATGAGAGATATACCACCAAGCGACTAGATAATCTTGTAATGTCAATACTAGATGGTATTCCTCGTGTACACACATTTATAGGATTGTGAGGTGCACAAAGCACATCACTCCCCCAAAATGGGATGTTCCATTAATCTCTCACATGAGCCAACTAGGATACAAACAAGAAGCAAAAAGGCTCAACGCACAACACACATGTACATGATGTGCAAACCAACACACACATACTTGATTGCTCAAGATAAGCAAGTTGGAAGCACAACATATACAAACACATGCAAGGAACAAAACCAAACACATGCAGGGGGGGCAAGTAACTTTCAAAGTAAACAATTTAAGTACAAGTTACCGCAAGGAGGCACATTGGATATAAGATAGAAACTTGATAATCCAATTGACTTGGCTTGAGACAATAAGAATGATGAAGTCCCCTTAATTCTTCGTAATGTAGCCAAGTCTCCAATGCCCTCCAACCAACACCTATTGATCAAGTTTGAGCTTGGTGGTCCCCAACCAAGTTGGGTCCTAAGAGGTTAGTCACAGTAGGCTTGGCTACCCAAATGGTTCTTTTCTTGACACCACTTTGAGTACCAACAAACTTGGCAAACACATTGCCAACCTTATCCTTCCCAAGAGAATAGACATCATCAATAATAATTGGGTTGGATAAGTTACCACTAGTGCATGAAGAAGCGAGGTGACCTTTCTCACGGCATAGGTAGCAACGTCTACTCTTCACTTTCTTCTCACTTGATTTCTCAACTTGAGAAGCATTAACTTGAGTCTTCTTGGGAAGAGGCCTTTCTTCAACTTGAGGTTGAGCATGTGATTGAACTTGTGCCCTCTTCCCTTGTTGCTTGACACTAATGGCCTTCTTCTTCAATGGGCAAGATCTAACATGATGCCCTTCTACTTTGCACTTGAAGCAAACAATCTTGGCCGAATTCTTGACTTGTTCTAGGCCCTTCTTTTTGTTCATCTTGGACTTCTTCTTCTTATTGGAGTTGAATCCAAGTCCACCTTTGTCATTGGGGGATTTTTTGCACACTCAAGATATTGTTGAGTGTGGATTTCCCTTGATGACTCTTTTCCAAGTCTTTCTTCAAAGAAGTGACTTGGGCCTTGAGCTCTTTGATTTCCTCTACATGGTTAGTCTCAACACAAGTACTAGAGGAAGTATAAGCTTCATCGTTAGAGCAACAAGGCAAGGAAAGCAATTCATCACAAGATGTACCAACATTGTGAGTAGATGAATTACAAGGACTAGCACATGGCAATATACTATTTTGACTAGAAGTAGTGCTAGTATCCACATGAGGCTCACTAGATGTTACCTTGGCAATCATGGCCTCATGAGCTATCTTTAGCACACTATGGGATACTAGAAGATCATCATGAGAGCTTGAGAGCTTTTCATGACTTTCTTCCAATTTCCCATAATTGCTAGATAGCACCTCAAGTTGAGCCCGTAGCTCAACATTCTCCTTCAAAATGGATGCTTCACAAGTAATAGAGTTAGTAGCACAAGCATCATCATTTACAACAATAGGAGAGGACAACTTGGCAAGATCTTTTAAATAAGAAGCTTCAAGTTGGGCATGAGACTCGGTGAGTTTGATGAGCTCACCCTTGATGACCCTTGAGCCATTTTCGAGGTGCTCAAAATCCTCAAGGAGTCTAGCATGAGCAACTTCAAGCTTAGCATTTTTAGTTTGAAAAACATTGGCCACCTCAAGAGCTCTATCATTAGATTCCTTCACTCTAGATAATTGTAGAGCAAAAGTCTCCTCAAGAGATTCCTTGGTGGTTTGTTCAAGTTCAAGAGCTTGAGAGAGGTCCGCAATCTCATTAGCGTAATCACGCTCATGAACTTCCATTTTATCAATGGTGACCTCATGCTCCTCAATACGAGATTCCAACTCATCAGTATATTTCTTGCTCTCAATAGCAATCGACATGATTTCCATGAAGTTGGAACAAGCAATTTTATTCTTAAGAAGAGCTTTAAAAATCGTTTCCCTAAGGAGGCAACATCATCATTCTCTTCATCGTAATCGACATCATCATCACTCTTGCCATCATCAATATCATCACAAGATATATTGGGATTCAAAGTGGGAGATACGTTTGAAGCCTTGGCCATAAGGCAAAAAGCAATAGATGATGATGTAGGATCCCTTGAAGCACCATTCAAGACCACTTCTTGTTCCATGGAGTGTTGGGTTTCCTCTATATTGTTAGCACAACAACTCAAGGAAATACATGCATTTTTATCATAGCAACAAGATATAGCAAGCATATCATCATGAGATTTAGTCAAGCAATTTCTACATGATATGTAAGGACTATCAACACAAGCATGTGAAACATTTGGAGTGCTCGAAGTGTTAAAGCCCAAAGAAGGAGCATTGCAATAATATAATGATGAAGGATCATCCACAATAAGCATACTATCATCATTGCAATGACCAACACTACTCACCATATCATTACCTTGTGGCAAACCACATGTAGGTGAAGTAGAAGAAGTTGAGAAGACTATACGGCTGGACGTGGAGGGAGAACAATCATCCCCACAAATTTTGGACACACCATATTTATCTTGAAGCTTCGTCCACAACTCATGAGCATCCCGGAACGACATGAGTTGAAATATAGCTACATTGCTCAAAGCATCGAAAAGCACATTAGAAGCTTGAGCATTGAGATAAGAGTTTTTCTCATCCTCTAAAGATAATCTTTGGGGATCCTTTAGAGGAGAAAAGCCCATATCTACAATTCGCTCCAAATTTGGGTCCATGACCCTAAAAAGATTAAGCATGCGAATTACCCAAACATCAAAATTCGTGCCACCGAAACTAAGAGTGTCAGAGAATCCTAATCCCCTAGTCGACATCTTTACTCTCTAGGCGGTAAAGCCTAATAAAGAGAGTCGAGGCTCTGATACCAATTGAAAGATTGTGGATGTCGCCTAGAGAGGGGGGGGGGGTGAATAGGCGTTTTAAAATACTTACGGTAGAGGCTTGAACAAATGCGGAATAAACCTAGCGGTTAATTTGTCAAGCACAAAACCTACAACAACTAGGCTCACCTATGTGCACCAACAACTTATGCTAAGTAAGATAAGTAACTATGTGATAGCAAGATATATGACAAAGAACAATATGGATATCACAAAGTAAAGTGCATAAGTAAAGGGCTCGGGTAAGAGATAACCGAGGCACGCGGAGACGATGATGTATCCCAAAGTTCACACCCTTGCGGATGCTAATCTCCGTTCGGAGCGGTGTGGAGGCACAATGCTCCCCAAGAAGCTACTAGGGCCACCGTAATCTCCTCACACCCTCGCACAATGCAAGATGCTGTGATTCCACTAAGGGACCCTTGAGGGCGGTCACCGAACCCATACAAATGGCAACCCTTGGGGGCGGTCACCGAACCTGTACACTTATACAACCGTTGGGGGCGGTCACCGGTACCCGTCAAATTGCTGGGGGCGATCTCCACAACCTAATTGGAGACCCCGACACTTGCCCGAAGCTTTACACCACAATGATTGAGCTCTGAACAACACCAACCGTCTAGGGCGCCGAGGCACCCAAGAGGAACAAGCTCTAGGGTGTCCAAACACCCAAGAGTAACAAGATCAAGGGTACTAAGCACCCAAGAGTAATAAGCTTCTCAACTTGTAACTTCCAAGTATCACATGGAGAACTCAAACCGATGCACCAAATGCAATGGCAAGGGCACACAGAGTGCCCCAGTCCTTCTCTCTCAAATCCCACTGAAGCAACTAATGCTAAGGAGGAGGATGACAGGAAGAACAAGAAGGAGAACACCAAGAACTCCAAGATCTAGATCCAATGGGTTCCCCTCACATAGAGGAGAAAGTGATTGGTGGAAATGTGGATCTAGGTCTCCTCTCTCTTTTCCCTCAAAAACTAGAAAGAATCCATGGAGGGATTGAGAGATAGCAAGCTCAGAGAAGGACAACAATGGGGGAAGAACACGAGCTCAAAGGATAAGGTTCAATGGGGAAGAAGACCCCCTTTTATAGGTGGGGCAAAATCCAACCGTTATGCTCACATCCCGCACAGAGCGGTACAACCGCTCCAAGGAGCGGTACTACCGCTAGGGCGGTAGTACCCCTTTGAAAAACAACAGCGAGGAGGCAAAAGGCCAGTAGAACCGCCGGAGCGGTACTACCGCTCCTCCTCATGGTACTACCGCAAATGGTAGCGGTACTACTGCTTGCAAGCGGTACTAAGAAAATACTTCTGTGCCTACGTCCGCTGAGCAAAACACGAGATTTTGGTCCGGAGCGGTACTACCGCTTAGGAGCTGTGGTAGTACTGCTTTGGAGCGGTAGTAAAAAAATACATCCGCTCTAGTCGCGGTAGTACCGTTGCAGCCTTTACCAAAACAGCCACAACTTTTGCAAACGGACTCTGAATTCAACGAAACCAAGTTTGTTGGAAAGATAACGACATGGGCTAACACAATATTGATAGAATATCAATAATAAGCAAATGAGAAAAGTCCCATAAGAAAATGGTAAGAACCCTTTCTCGGATAAGACCGGTAAAACCTCCAACACCGAAAACATCATAGAAGACGCATGTGAACCCCGTTTTCAATGAACTCAAGCTTGTCATCAAGATGACCATAAGCTCTAAGACTCACAAAGAGAACCGAACAAGAACCAAGAAACATGATGCAAGGATGCAATGGTTTGAGCTCTCTACTAACGATATGATCAAGCTACCAACTTGAGAGCCCCCCTTGATAGTACGGCAAACGATCCTATAACCCGGTCTCCCAACTACCACCACGAGACCGGTAAAATAGAAAACCTATCAAGGGCAAACCTTTGCCTTGCACATGGTCCACTTGAGCTAGATGATGACAATCTTGACTCCCTCAAGATGGACCACCTTTCTTGATTGCGTTGGCTCGATGAAGACTAGATGATTGCTCCCCCATAGTCCACTATGGGTGAGCCACTCTTCGGTACATCTTCAAAAGTCCATTGACACCATAATGGATGGCAAGATTCAAGCACTTGATCTCTTCGTGATGCTCCACTTGAACTTGCACACGACAATGTTCATGACGATCACCACTTAATGTCATCCTTTCCATGGGTTGTATGATATCTTCCTCTTGACGCAAGCCCACGGACACGTACCTAAGCCCACATAGAACTCTCACATCGACCATGGGTTAGTACACAAAGTGAAATGGACAATGCTTACCATACCATGGGATCATTTGATCCCTCTCGGTACATCTTCTACGCTTTGTGAGTTGATCGACTGATTCACTATTGACTTAGTCTTGATCAACTTGATTCACTATTGACTTAGTCTTGATCAACTTGATTCACTCTTGACTTACTCATGATCAACCTTGAATCTTTCCAACTCTCTTCATTTGGATGATGTCTTGAAGGTAAACATGAATGATCACACAATCTTCTTCTTCAAGACATGCTTGCAATAAGCTCAACACTCACATGACCAATCTTTGGATAATTCCTTAAAAGCACCTTGGTCAACTCATAAACTCCTTGAAACCAACACATGGACTTCAAGAAAATCCTATGGACAAATCCTTCAAATATAACTCAAGACAACCATTAGTCCATAGAGATTGTCATCAATTACCAAAACCAAACATGGGGGCACCGCATGTTCTTTCAAATATGTCATACCAGATGACATTGATGAGGAAAATCCTTCTGCTGCTTCTTTAGAGCAGTTGGATGAAGAAATTGAAGTGGAAGATATCCCTTCAACCCCACTGGTATCATCGCCCATGCCTCAGTTCACAGCTGAAGAGGCAGGCGTTGAAGAAATGAAAGATTAGGTTGTGGATATTGGATCCACAACACCATTTCTGAATGATGACTATTGGGAAAGACTTCAGCCCAATTTACCGTTGACCACACCCCTGCATCTAATTCCACTGAAGCTTTTCCAATCAAAGCTTGACTGGATGACAGAGAACACGCACTACAAAGCTCCTTCAGAGCAGTTGGATGAAGACATTGAACTGGAAGATATCCCTTCAACCCCACTGGTATCATCACCCATGCCTCAGTTCACAGCTGAAGAGGCAGGCGTTAAAGAAATGGAAGATGAGGATGTGGACACTGGATCTACAACACTAGTTTTGAATGATGACTATTGGGAAAGACATCACCCCAATTCACCGTTGACCACACCTCTGCATCAAATTCCTCTGAAGTCTTTCCAATCAAAGCTTGACTGGATGGTAGAGAACACACACTACAAAGCTCCAGCATCTGAATTACTTCATATCGTTCCAATCAGTCCTACTGCTGAAGGCGGAAGGCTTCTGTATGAAGAACCTGAACTCTCTTACCATCTGATGCAAGTGCTCATGAAGCCTTAGAAACAAGGCCAAGCTCCAAGAACTACATTCCTTGTGAAGGAATTGCTATATGTGTCTAGGACAATCTACCGCGTTCTGACCAAAACCCTCAGTCCAATCAAAGGCCACAACTACGATGAAGAAGAGGTTGTTGGCATCATGAAGAATCTGCTGTTCAATATCATGCATGGCATTCCCATATACTACCATGATTTCCTCACGAGCACTTTGGCTAATGCAGCTCTGTCACCTTTTGAGTTGAAGCCTTATGCTCCCTGGATCAAGAAATTCATCAGATCGAGGTCTTCAATTCATTACGAGGCAGATTGTCAGAATCACCTCAGCTTCTTGCCTCCTATTGAAGTCCTCAAAAGGACTATTTCCTCAGCTGATGAGAAAGGCAAAGCTGTTGTCATTGATGAAGGTACTCGTCCATTGGACGGTCAATTTCGCAAAGCTACATCTTATTCCACCAATGATGACTCTGCAACCCAAAACTCTACCGCAAAAGCTTCAAAGCTAGTTTCTCAAGCCACTGCTCCACATGTGATGACAGATCGTGAGCTTCTTCTAAGTCTTCATTAGAAAGTCGATCACAATCACAAGTGGGTCAAGCATCAGTTTGGTGCTATTCTGTAGAACATGTCTGTCACGCAAAACACTGTGAAGAAGAATCACTACTACTTGCATGAGGTCTTCGACCGCTCTTGGGCTATTCTATCTCACTTATACAGTCATGAAGATGTCAACCAGATGGGCTTCCAACAGGACTTTGACTAGCCTCAGCCTCCTTTGAAGAAATTCAAGAAATTCAAAGTTCCTCAACTGGTCACAAGTTCATTTTCTTCATCACGCGAGACATATGAAGATGAAGATTTGAACAACACTGCGACAGGCCCTACCTCAACGGATGACCCCAACAACGCTGGTGCTCCTCCATCAACATCATGATGATATTCTTCTGGGGCGTTAGTCCTCATTTTTCCTCCCTTTTGGTCATTCGATGACAAAGGGGGGGATTTGAGTTAGCTTCAAGCGGGTCTCTTATATATGGGCATTTTTTTTCCTGTTAAGTTACAACTCTTGCTCTTCTGAGGTATTTGCTCCGATGAGTTGTAAACTTAAGTCCTATGGTGCTCTGATATTGACTGCTTTCTGCATGCTTATTTCCTCAAGTATCTTAACGCACACATGCTGAATTTTGTCAGACACCATATTTCATCATGCATTTCAAATTCTTCATATTATATGTCAAGTGCGTGTATGAATTACAAGATAGAGGGGGTGATCTCCATGATTTTACTCTACAACGTGCATTTGCTATCCAAAGCAAATTCCTCAAATATGCACATCTTTAGGGGGAGTTCTTCTATATCTTGCAATCAAATTCCTCAAGATTATATTTTCACTTCATATGATTATCCACATTGAAAAATTAATCTATTTGTCATCAATCACCAAAAAGGGGGAGACTGTAAGTGCATCTAGTGCCCTTAGTGATTTTGGTGTATTGAAGACATATGTTAAGGGACTAATGTGTTTGTGAGTGTACATAAGTTCTATAAGTCTATGAGGAGTTTGATATTTACGATGAAAGTCGACCCCTAAGAATGAATGTCTTCATTTGACGACTTTGGTTTTCTTGAAGACTTTGAAACTGAGGAAATTGGTGTGACCTTGAAGACTGCGATATTGATGCGAGGACTATGAAGCGTGAAGACTTTTGATTTCGTAGTTTCATTTTCTCTTTCTTTAGTCATAGGAAACACCGTACTGCTAAAGGGGGTCGAGGTAAAACTGAGAGAACACTTTTCAAGTGATGCTCATCTCAAAGCCTACACCTACCCAATCCTTTCGAGTGAAGCCATTGGAAATCTCATATAGTTCAGTGAATTTCTTCAGTAACAGAGACAAAGATATTCTGTTCTTTGAGGAATTTGTTCTGACTGAGGAGTTAGGAATTCACCAGTGCGGATTTCCTACAAGTGAGGAACATGATAGCCCCGAGGAATTTGAGAGCCCAAATTTCTGATCGTTGTTGTGCTATGCGCTAGCTATCCAAAATATCCTACCCACCTAACGGTCATATCTTCGAAGGGCATTTATGTCTTATCATGTCGGGCTGCTCCCCAGCTATAAATAGCCACTCCCTACAACCACTTGTTGGTTGGATACTCCAAGAGAAACTGACAATTGTCATTGAGAGCATCCCATCCTCCGAGGACTTTGAGAGAAAATCATCAAGTGAGGAAAACCCAAAACCCAAACACCTACAACCCAAGTGATTGAGCATCACTGAAGAGATTGGTCCTATGTGGAACCGATGCTCGTTACCTTTGAGGATTGTGCATCCTCCAGACGGTTAGGCATCATGGTATAGAGCATCCAAGAGGAATTGTGGATCGCCGAGTGACCGAGTATGTGAAGGTTTGGAAGTCACCTGAAGACTTACCACGAGTGATTGGTCGAGGGCTGTGTGACTTTAGCTCCAGGAGAATTCGGTGTGGACTGTGTGTCTGGGACTATGTGTCATCTGGTTTAAATACCTAGCCGCTCCAACCAGACGTACAACTATCACAACAGTTGGAACTGGTCTACCAAATCATCGTCTTCACCAAGCTACTGTTTCTATTTCCTCAACTCTTTCATTTCCTCATTCATGTGTTGATGAACTTGATCGTTGCTGTTTGAAGACTTTGACTGAAGACTTTCTCAATTTCCTCAGCCGTATTTCTTCAGTCACTTTGTCTTCAGGCTACTTATCCTATTTTTCACGCTACCTGTGCTCTGTGTATGTTTCATTTCATCATGATGACTATTCTATTGCTCTGTTATGCTTGTACGTGAGTACTTATTCCGCTGCTAGTAGTTCGTCGTTCAGGAAATTCCTCACTTAGAATTTCCTCAGTGATGAATTTGTAAAAATAGCCTATTCACCCCCGGTCGGTGTCAAAACCGGTGGATCTCGGGTAGGGGGTCCCGAACTGTGCGTCTAGGCGGATGGTAACAGGAGACAAGGGACATGATGTTTTTACCCAGGTTCGGGCCCTCCCGGTGGAGGTAAAACCCTACTCCTGCTTGATTAATATTGATGATATGGGTAGTACAAGAGTAGATCTACCACGAGATCAAGGAGGCTAAACCCTAGAAGCTAGCCTATGGTATGATTGTTGTTCGTCCTATGGACTAAAACCCTCCGGTTTATATAGACACCGGAGAGGGCTAGGGTTACACAGAGTCGGTTACAATGGTAGGAGATCTACATATCAGTATCGCCAAGCTTGCCTTCCACGCCAAGGAAAGTCCCATCCGGACACGGGACGAAGTCTTCGATCTTGTATCTTCATAGTCTAGGAGTCCGGCCAAAGATGATATTTCGGCTATCCGGACACCCCCTAGTCCAGGACTCCCTCAATAGCCCCTGAACCAGGCTTCACTGACGACGAGTCCGGCGCGCATATTGTCTTCGGCATTGCAAGGCGGGTTCCTCCTCTGAATACTTCATAGAAGATTCTGAACACCAGGATAGTGTCCGGCTCTGCAAAATAAGTTCCACATACCACCGTAGAGAGAATAATATTTACACAAGTTCAATCTGCTGACGTATTTCGTGGCGTGACATCACACCACGGCCAAGCCTTTATTCGAATTGTTTTTACGGTTCCACCTCAGCGCGTTTAGCGAAGCGGTTTCCTTGGCACGTCTTGTCAAAGCAGAGATCGTGTCCCTTTATTCCGGGATTCTCATCAATACGGGCGTGGGTAACCCAACCGTGCCATTGATTACGGCGCTTGGGAGATAAGCGAATTTTACCAGGCTGGTGGGGACGCATAGTTTCGTCCGTCCATATAAGGGGATAAGGATCCACTTTTTTACCTACGCCTTCTTCCTCCTTTGCTTATCCATTTCCGCATACTCGAGCTCCAACACCCAAGTCCGCACACCTTGCCTCAACCTTCCCCAGCCATGTCCGGAGCAGGAGGCAAGTGGATGTCCTCCTCCGTCACGGAGGGGCACATCAAGAGGCTGCGAAAGGCCGGATACTTGTCCAGCGACATCGCGCATCGGCTCCCCGACAAGGGGCAGCTCATCCCCACCCCCGGGCCCCATGAGAGGGTGGTGTTCCTCATCCACTTCCTCCGCGGACTAGTGTAAGTGCATCTAGTGCCACCCCTAGTTGGTTTTGGAGTATTGACGACAAAGTTGGTTGAGGGACTAATGCGTTTGTGAGAATTGCAGGATAACGCAGGTAGTGTCCCTCATTGATTCGGTTTACCTACCGGAGATGACCCCTAAAAATATATGAAGACATTGAAGACAATGGTGGTATAAGAAGATATTCATATTGAAGACTATGACATGAAAAGACATTACGTGAAGACTATGGAGCGCGTAGACTGTGTGGTTTCGTTGTTTCCTTTTCTTCTTTGTTGAGTCATAGGAACCACCGTCTTCGTTAAGTGGGGTCCAAGTGAACTAAGTCGAGTGATCAAGTGATGCTCAACCTAAATCCTATGTCTTCGAGCGAAGACAATGAGAGCAAATCTTATCCAGAGTGGATGAGTCGGCTTTGCTTGTAGCCCAAGTAAAGTTGCGCGTGTGTTTGAACTCCGACCGCTGGAACACGTGTCGGTTCCTTAGTGACCAGGGTCATTTTGGACAAATCAGGTCGGGTTGCCTTGTGGCTATAAATAGCCCACCCCTACACCATAACTTGGTGGCTGCTCGGAGTTTGTGCACGGCTTTTGTCGCTTGAGAGCAACCCACCTCAAGCATTTGAGAGAGAGAAAATCTTGCGAGGACAAAGCCCAAACACCCAGAGCCAAAGAGTGTTAGGCATCATCAAGTCTTTCGTCTGTGTGACCAAGACTTATTACACTTGAGGACTGTGAATCCTCCACCGGTTAGGCGTCGCTTCGAGCATCCAAGAGTCATTGTGGATTGCCGGTGAATGAAGTATGTGAAGGTTTGGAAGTCTACCTTGAATACTTACCAGTGTGATTGGGCGAGGACTGGGTGTCCTTAGCTCAAGGGGAATAAGGTGAAGACACGGTCTTCTCGAGTTAAATCTCAGCCTCCCTAACCCGACGTCTGCTTGTCACAAAGAATCGAACTGGTCCAACAAATCTGTGTCTTCAACAAGCGACTGGTTCTATCCCTTTCCATCCTTTACTTAAGTTTTTCTTCGTGAAGTCATTGCCTATCTGTGTATCTGTTTGACTTCATTGGTTGACTACTACTGTTGATTGGCTTCATACTATCTTCCATCCTGATCCTTACTACTTAGCTGCTATTAGTCCTGTACTTTCATATCATTGCATACTTGACTATGGCTTGCTTATGGTAGTTTATCTTCCGCTGCATATCAACTAGGTCATTTCTGTTTGTCTTCGAAACTTCTAAGTTTCGAAGACTTTCATAAAAATCGCCTATTCACCCCCCTCTAGTCGATACTAGCACTTTCAATTGGTATCAGAGCAGGGTGCTCCCTTGTTCTGTGT
This sequence comes from Aegilops speltoides, assembly GCA_021437245.1. Taxonomy (NCBI): domain Eukaryota; kingdom Viridiplantae; phylum Streptophyta; class Magnoliopsida; order Poales; family Poaceae; genus Aegilops; species Aegilops speltoides. The sequence goes on from CM038147.1 coordinate 192,074,776, forward strand.
GATTCGGTTTAACCACCTGGAGTTTAGCTATGTCGACTGCAGGGATAATCAAAGTCTCCGTTGCTTGACCCGTTTTCGATGGAACTGAATATCCCTACTGGAAGAATAAGATGCGTATGCATCTTGAAGCCATTGATGTCGACCTCTGGTATGTCTTCAAGAACGACGTTCCCAAAACTGGTGAAGGTGTCACCCCTACTGATGTCAAGAAGTTCATTCAACTGGATTCTACTGCAAAGAACATCATCTGTGGTCATCTGACCAATGGACAGTATGGCCATGTGAGTGCTCTGAAACGCCGGCTAGTCTGGGACTGGCTATCCAAGGTCAATGAAGGCGTCTCAACCCAGAGAGATCGAAGAATCAGTGTTCTTCGCAACCTCTTCAACCGCTTCAAGAGAAACGACAATGAAAATGTCCAGCTCACGTTCGATCGCCTCACTAATATCACAAATGAACTTCAAGCTCTTGGCGCGGCTGAGATTACCAAGCATGAAATCATCAAGACACTACTGAGATCACTCGACAGCTCCTTTGACACCCTTGCCCTCATGATACAAGAACGTCCTGACTTCAAGTCACTCGATCCGTCTGATATACTTGAGAGGCTCAACACACATGAGTTCCATCTTTCTAAGAAAAGAGATATCTATGACCTAAACTATGGCCGAACTCGTGCTTTGAAGGCAAAAGTTGTTTCCTCATCTGAAGAAGAATCTGACTGCAGTTCTGAAGATCCTGAAGACATTGGAAAAGAGCTTACAATGCTAGTGAAAAAGTTTCAGAAATTCACCAAGAAGAAAGGCTTCAGAAAGTCTTCACGATCTAGCTCAAGGAATGATGAAGCTTCCACCCATGACCACAAGAATAGAACCTGCCACAAGTGCAAGAAACCTGGCCATTACATATCCGAGTGTCCACAGTGGGATAATGAGAAGAAAAAGAAGAGCAAGGAATATGATTCTGATGACAAGAAGAAGAAGAAATCCTCTAAGTCTTCTTCTAAGTCTTCTTCCAAGTCTTCATCATACAAGAAGAGCTCATCTGGCAAGGCTCGTGCTTTTGTTGGCAAAGAGATGGATTCAGAGGAGGAGTCTGCTTCTGAGGAGGCGGAGGTGGAGTCTGGAGAGGAGTCTGACCCTGGCGTAGCAAGTCTGGCTCTAGCCACAGCCTACGTTGCCAAGTCCATCTTCAACTCTGAAGATAATGACTTCCACACCAATGCTGAAGCTGATGTCGAAGATGATCCTACTCCCACCTACTACTTCATGCCACGTGGTGCCAAGGTAAAATCACGCGATGCTTACTTTCAAACATCAAGTGAAGATGACTCTGATTGTGAATCCAAACCAAGCTACAAAACACTTGCTAAAATTGCAACTGAACAACAAAAGGCTATGGAACATACTCAAAAACTGTTAGATAAAAGCGATGACCTGTTGAACGCGGAAATTACACGTTCACAGTCCTTAGTTGATGACATAAAAAATCTTCATGCTAAGTACCAAGAACTTGAAGGTCGTCATGAAACGCTCTCAACTACTTATGAAAGGCTCTCCTATGATTATCTTCAAAGGAAACAAGAGCTTGAGAAATTGAGAGCGGCTCATGAAGATCTTCAAAAAGTGAATGAGTCACATCGCTCCAAGAGATCAGTCCCGCCAGAAGGATTTGAACCACCATGTCTAAAATGCATTGAGCGTGATAACGCTACATCTGCTCTTCAATGTTCCATCGCTGCTATCGTTTCATTGTCTTCACCTACCGACGTGGTTACTAACCCTCTCTGCGGAGGATACCACTTTGTTGTCGATGAAAATGCTATGTTGAAGACATTGCTTGAAACAGGATGTACAAAAGTTTGAAGGACATCGACACTCGCGATGTCCTCAAAGCGATTCTGAACCGAAACCCTAGGAAAGAGGGTGTTGGGTTCAAGAGGAAAATGAACGTTGATGGCTCGTCTTTGAAGCCCGAGCGGTACCCCAAAACCACATGGGTTGCTGCAAAGGAACCTTCATAGAGATCCATCCACTTTATCCGGCTTTACCTGTGCTAATCCTATTGTCATTGATGAATCCTTTGATGCAAACTATAAGCTGTTCAAAAATCGAATGGTGAAGTGTTTGCGGTACATTGGTACTAATCGCAGAATGGACCACCTATGAAGAAGATCTGGGTACCTAAGCAAGACATTGAGAATCTTCCGTGAATGTCGCCATGACACCACCAAGGAAGAAGACAAACCCTGCACCTATAGCTTCATATGGCCCAAAGGCTTCATACAGATACAGACTCACATGAGTCACCCTAACGCCAATGTTTTGCAGGAAATCATGCTCGACTTATGAATATGAGCGTGTATCTTCGAACCGCTATGTTCATAGGACTAAGAACTTTTCTGCTTATTCATATGAGTATCATTCATCTCCTGCAAGGCTATTTGCTAGGGCTCCTAAGCCAAAATTCTCAGATGCTGCACTTAGACTCATTGCTTCTAAGCCACCACTTAAGATGTGGGTGGCAAAGAAGAACTAACTCTCTTTTGCGTAAAGGGTCTCCACCCGAAGAATCAATGGCGTCCGATACTATTGCTGGGGACCTAAAACACATTCAGGACGCATGATAAAATGTCATTCTATATACTTCACATCTGAATTGCTTATCAGTCATACTATATGTCCTAACTTTGATATAAGCTTATTGAATCCCTATATGTGTCAAATGCTTATGCTTCACAACACTCTTGTGAAGCCTATCCTCCTAACTGCACTGTAGGGTACATCACCAAATGCTTCAGAATGGATTATGGAGAGTGGATGCACTAATCATATGACTGGTGATCGAAGTCTTCTCATGGACTCAACCTTACGTCCATCCGACAAGAGTCACATCACATTTGCTGACACTGGTAAAAGCAAGGTATTGGGTCTAGGTAGAGTTGCAATCTCAAAAGATCAACACATGGATAAAGTGATGCTTGTTGAATCCCTTGGTTTCAACTTAATGTCTGTCTCAATGCTTTGTGACTTGAACATGATTGTGATATTCAGAAAATATCATTGCCTTGTACTAATGGAATCTGACAAGTCTCTAGTCTTTGAAGGGTATCGAAAAGATGATCTATACATGGTAGATTTCTCAGCAGGTCCACAGCTTGCCGTATGTCTTCTCACAAAAGCTTCGAATCGTCGGCTCGCATCAAGTCTAGGACATGCTGGCATGAGGAACTTACACTCACTTGTCAAGAAGAAGCATGTCATTGGCATCGATGATGTCAAGTTCAAGAAGGATCATCTGTGTGGTGCCTGTGAAGCTCGAAAGATGACAAGGGCAAAGCACCCCTCGAAGACAATCATGACAACATCTCAACCCTTCGAGCTGTTACACATGGACTTATTTGGACCCACACACTACTCCACCCTCACAACAACTGCCTGTCTCTATGGCTTCGTCATTGTTGATGACTACTCAATATACACATGGGTTCATATAATTCTTTACAAGACTGAAGTGCAAGATGTCTTCAGGCGCTTTGCCAATCGAGCAATGAACAATTATGGCGTGAAGATCAAGCATATCAGAAGTGATAATGGCACTGAATTCAAGAACATAGGACTTGATCTGTATCGGATACAATGGGAATCACTCATGAGTTCTCTGCTCCATACACACCTCAGCAAAATGGCATCGTGGAGCGCAAAAACAGAACCCTCATTGAGATGGCTCGAACAATGCTAGATGAATACAAGACACCAAGAAAGTTCTGGCCTGAAGCTATTGATACAACATGTCACATCATCAACCGTGTGTACATCCATAAGCTTCTGAACAAAAACATCCTATGAGCTCCTTACTGGCAAGAAGCCAAACGTCGCCTACTTCGAGTATTTGAGCTAGATTCGGATCAAGGATCCCCATCACAAGTCAAAATTTGCACCTAAGGCTCACGAAGGCTTCATGCTTGGCTATGGAAAGGATTCACACTCCTACAGAGTCTTCAACCTCTATCTCTACAAAATCGTCGAAACTGTGGATGTGAAATTTGATGATACCAATGGTTCACAAAGAGAACTCCTGCCAAGTACACTAGATGAAGCCTCTCCAAGTGATCTATCAAGCTGATGGGAACTGGTGAAATCATGCCTTCTGAGGCACAGCCTGAAGAGGAACTTATCATCTCAGCACCAAACCAACCTGAAGACAATGCTCAGATCGAAGACAATCCTCCCAATGATGACAATGATCAGCAAGAGCAAAGTCTTCGTCATGTTCATCCTCGTGTTGCAAATGAAGTTCAAATAGAAAAGATAATTGATAGCATCAATGCGCCTGGTCCACTCACTCGGTCAAGAGCAACACAGCTAGCAAACTTTTGTGGGCACTTTTCATTTGTGTCAATATCAGAACCCAAGAAAGTTGCTGAAGCTTTTATGGAACCTGAATGGATTCAAGCCATGCAAGAAGAACTTCAACAGTTCAAGCTGAATAATGTTTGGGAACTTTTCAAGCGACCTGACCCTCGCAAGCATAACATTATTGGAACAAAATGGATATATCGAAACAAGCAAGATGAGCATGGTCAAGTCGTCAGAAACAAAGCACGTCTTGTGGCTCAAGGATATACTCAAGTCGAAGGAATTGACTTCGATGAAACATTTGCTCCTCTTGCTAGGCTTGAAGCTATTCGCATACTGCTAGCCTATGCTAATCATCACAACATCCCGCTATATCAAATGGATGTGAAGAGTGCATTTCTCAATGGCAAGATTGAATAAGAAGTATATGTCGCTCAACCACCTGGCTTTGAAGATCCAAAACATCCCGATATGGTGGACAAGCTAAACAAAGCAATCAGATGGCCTCAAACAAGCTCCTCGTGCATGGTATGATACAATCAAAGACTTCAAAGAGCAAAGGCTTCAAACCAGGATCCTCGATCCCACACTCTTCACGAAGACATATGATGGTGAAATGTTTGTGTGCCAAATATATGTGGATGACATAATCTTCTACCGCACCAACCGAAATATACCGATGAGTTTGGGTACATGATGCAAGAGCAATATCAGATGTCCATGATGGGTGAGCTGAAGTTCTTCCTTGGTCTTCAAATTCGTCAGGAAAGAAATGGCATCTTCATATATCAAGAAAAATACCTCAAAGATTGTCTGAAGAAGTTTGGAATGGAAGACTGCAAAGGCTACACGACGCCAATGCCAGCCAAACACCATCTTGGTCCCGACGACAATGGTAAAGAGTTCGATCAAAAGGTATACAACTCAATGATTGGTTCTTTACTTTATCTATGTGCATCTAGGCCAGATATTATGCTTAGTGTTTGCATGTGTGCTAGATTCCAAGCGGCACCAAAGGAATCGCATCACTTAGCTGTGAAGCGAATTCTTCGATATTTGGCTTACACCCCAACACTCGGATTATGGTATCCCAAGGGCTCAAATTTTGATTTGGTTGGATTCTCGGATGCTGATTATGCTGGTGACAAAGTGGATCACAAGTCTACATCAGGCACATGTCATTTTCTTGGTCGATCACTTGTTTGTTGGTCTTCAAAGAAGCAGAATTCACTCTCAACTGTTGAATCTGAATACATTGCTGCTGGATCCTGTTGTGCTCAGCTTCTATGGATGAAGCAAACTCTCAAGGATTATGGTATCAACCTGAAACAAGTACCTCTCTTCTGCGACAACGAAAGTGCCATCAAGATAGCCAACAATCCAGTCCAAAGACTCAAGACAAAGCACATTGAAATTTGTCATCACTTTCTCGAGATCATGTCATGAAGAAAGATATTGATATCATTCACGCCAACACCAAGAGCAATGGCGATATCTTCACAAAGCCCTTGGATGAGAAAAGGTTTTGCAAGTTACGGTGTGAGCTAAATATCTTGGAATCCTCTAATGTCCTGTGATCAGGCACACATCCTAACACTTATGCATGTTGATGACTTAGATGTGCAACACACAAAGTAATGTATATCTTCAATCAATGAAGATTTACACTTTGAGTGTGAATACATTAACATGGAATTTGACTTCGGAGCGCCACGATAATTGTGCGCCGTGTCTGGGTCTAATACTTCCTATACGGTGGGTAACGCCACCACCAAATTTCTCTGCTTGAAGTGTTTCACTCATGGCGTTATATTGCAATGACTTCGCATTTGGTTTGTCTTCAGTTTCAATTTATCTTCATGATTTTCTACACTATGATGATTTGATTGCCTTCGATATATATATATATATATATATATATATATATATATATATATATATATATATATATATATATATACACACACACACTAGTGTTCTGTCTCTCTGACAGATTCACTTATAGCTATGTCTTCAAGTTGGATCTTTTGAACTAAGTGAATGTGATCAGACCCTAACCTCTCTATGCTTTCTATCTCAAACTCTGTCTGTCCAAATCATATGCATTCTATTGAAACTGTTGAATGTCTTCTCTACGTCCTAGTCAGCAGAAGGCAAAGAGACAGACATTAAATCTGTTCTAAATGACTTATCTTTATTGTTGAAATCCGGAGAAGCCGGAACAACTCTCCGACATGCCTCGCGGGCGTGGGAACGTGGGACAACTCTGAGTATGTTGCATGCTTGCCACGTGCCCCTCATATGTGAACCGCCAGGGGCACCAGCATAATTGCGCTGTGCCGCTCACCTACTTATAAATACTTGTCCCCTACGGTAAAGAAATCCTTCTTCCACCTCCGTCAAAACCCTAGCGCCACCGCTAGCTCTCGACGACACCGGCGATGAAGCGCTTAGCTGCCGCGACTTCTCCGATGCCGTCCTCACACCGGCCGCGGACATCGTCCTCTCCGCCGTCGCCGTAGGTGTACTCCGTCGCCAAGTTAGGGCACGGTGGGCTGAACTGCTCGGTCTCCTATTCATCCCATCTAGCAGTTCTTTGTGCGGTAATTATAACTCTATTTTTACCACATTTTTGATCTTCAAGATTCATCCTGTTTACCAAAAGTGGTTTCTGCCTATTCAATGTTAGATCTATTCTATTTGCATCTCATACTACCTAGTCAATTCACTTAGATTTCCTGTCTAGTTTGATTCCTCACTTGTACTTATTCACGGATTGGTACAAATCTGGAACCAACTCACCTATATAAGTGAATGTCTTCGCATCATGAGGTCAATGTCTTCAAACTGATTTATCTTCAAAATCTTCTGAGAATGCATATGACCTCTTCCCCTTCCCTTGCATCTCTAATGCTGTCACAGGTACATGTCCATGGGAGAATCCTTGGTTCTCATAGTCTGCATTCGCTTGCGTAATACTTACAGCATCATATCAATTCTCCTGAAGCCAGTTCCTGCTTGACCAGCAAGCGTAAGTCTCTGAAGCCTTTGAACATATTGAAGCCTTTCAGTTTGAAGTTCATGGCTGCAGAAAAATCAGCAAGGAAGGGTGGCAGACAGCGCAGAGAAGGCACATCCAAAGATCTGCCTGATGACCTAGCAAAACTCTACAAGACAGATCCCGAAGAGAATTATCATCAGCGAAAGACACGAATCCAATGGATTCGACGCTATTGGGCTGAAGAATGGTTCAAGTACAAGTTTGTGACGAAGGAATATGCAGAGAAGAATGCTGTCAAGAGACCTTGGGGTGATATTCTCTATCGAGGCCTTTGACCCAAGAGCAGAACTGAAGCTATTGCTCAAGGCTTCTATCCTTGCATGGTCCGTGGACCTCAGCCTGAGAACGCCGATCCCACTTCACTACTCTGGTGTCGTGACGATGCTCTCTTCAAGCGCAACCTTCAATTCGCCCAGGCTTCGGCCAAGAAAAACAAGAAGTCATTGGGATTAGACTTCAACCCAGGTCCCTCTGCTCCCCGTGCTGATGGATCCCATGATGCTGAACCCAATGTCATCGGCCCCTTCTCCAATCTCGATGGCCTCATCACCTACATCTTGGTCCAGGCTACCAGAGTTGATCATTCCGATAATGATGCTGACTCTGATGAAGCCCCAGCTCCTCCTCCGAAGCCGCAGAAGCAAAAGAAGCCAAAGGCTTCAAGATCAGCTGCACCTCCGAAGACTTCTTGTGCGGTTAATCGCCATGCACCTCCCGAAGCCGCAGTGCGATCAAGATCAATCCGTGTCTCCAAGAGAACAGATAAGAAAAAGCAAATTGTCCGGCATACTGATCAAGCCTTGACTCCTGCCGCCATTCTGCCCGAAGAACCCATTGATCTATCAAGTGATGAAGATCTTGCTGATGATGCCCTTGAGCAACTGATAAAGAGCAAGGAAGAAGCAGAAATCTTCAACAACTTGCCTCTCTTTGATGTGGCAATCATCCACAACTTCATTGATGAGTGGTTCGACACCCCCAATCTCAGGTTTGAAGATTTACAGCTTCCCATTGGCCTCAGTGTCGCCTTCAATGGCGCCATTGCTTCTGAGCTCGCTCTCGCTCAGTGCATCGTTGAGCTGAAGAACAAGATTGATTATGAGAAGGCTCAATTCAAGAAGCATGTGGCCAAGCTAAGTGTTCAAGAGGTTAGAAACTTCAAGGTCATGCTACATGAGCTTCAAGAAGCTTTTCTGAAGAAGCATGAAGAAGCTCAGGGCTCTCGAGAGCGCATGAAGAGTTTGGCTGATAAGTGTGTGCTTTCCTACAATGAGGCTGAGAAGCGCAAGTCACTTGGCCATCCTGGCATTGACCCCAGGATGGCTGGAAAGAAAAGAAGAAGCTTCTCACGACCAGCCCGCACCTTCAAGCCAAGAAGCCCTCGCATTATCTTCCCAAGCAGCATGATGGCCCGGCCAAAGGTCACCGTAACCACTTCGTAATGTAAGAAGACGAGGGCTGCCGAGGTTGAAGCCAGAAAGAGGAAGAATACTGAAGCCCCTGATGCCGCTCCCTCCAAGAAGAAGCGCAAGACCAAGAAGACTAGGGCTGCTCCCACAGAGCCCTTAGTTATTGAACCCATTTCAGTGGTTCGCCCTGCGTCAGAACATCAAGAAAGAAGGATGATAGTCCATGAGCCTGCTTCCATAGAGGCTCATGAAGCTGAAGATATTCCAGCAGCTGAACCCACCGCTGCTGAAGACATTGGTCATGATGACAATGTTGAAGATGATGAAGTTCTTCCTCATATTGAACACAATGTGGTATCATCGCCTGTTCTTACGAACAGCGAACTCATTAGCATTGGTCGTCCACTGACGCCAATTGCTCAGGATGCATCATGGGCTGATCACCCACAGCAACAAGACTCTCCCAGTACTCCCCAACAACAACAACAACAAGCTACACCTCCCATGCAAGAAGAAGATGAAGACTTTGAGGCCCAGCCAACTCCATCTCCTAAGGCGTTGCCAGCATTTCGCAGGCTACGCAAAGAACAAAGGCCTCAAGTCCCTCTGTTGAGCGTTCCAGAAGGAGAAGTGCAACGTCCACCTGTTGCATGCCAAGTATTTTCTGAACCCACTCCTACTGTGAATGTCTCCGCGTCTGAAGCACAAGCTGCTGAAGACATTCCGGCTGCATCAGCCGAGGAAAATCAAGAAGACGAACGTGTCCCTACTGCCCCAGTGATTGAAGAAGTTGTTCCTGATGTGAACGTGCCAGTGCCCGACCCTCCTGTTCATCAAGAGGAGGTTGAAAATGTTGAAGCTACCACCACCATCGTCAATGAAGCCGATGACGTAGTCATGGCTGACGCTAATGTGGAGCCTGCACCAACCAAGGTGCTCGAAACCAATGAGGCCACTCGAGCTCAAAGCCAATGAGGCCATCGCACTGAGCTAATGAGACAATCGCCTCCCGGCACTGTTGTGCGACTGACGCCTCACCTGTTGCCCTGCTCTGCTCCGCCACCAAGGCCCCATACAATTGAGCAAGCATACAGTCATGGTCAGCTAAGCACTGTCCGATGGCCCATTCTGGTACCTCCGCCTACTGCCTATGGACCTCAATTTGATTATCATGTTGAGCATAGGCCTCAAGTCCAGAAGCCAAAGCCAAGACTGCCAAGGTTTCCAGGTACTGCAAACTCACCAGGGTCCTTCAATGCAAATTGCTTCAAAAGCCACAATACCTTCTTTGAGAGCGCCAAGAACCCCTACTCCAAGCCAAGGATATCATCAGATCGGTTCCGGAGCTATCAGCAAAGAAGCTATTACTCCTGCGTTCTATATGATCAAGGGCGCATTTTCCCTCATATGCGCCTTGACACCGGGCCATTGCTGGTCTGCGCGTGCTTAGAAGAAGCACTTGATTGCTTTCGTGATGCTGGTCTGCTCAACTTTGTGACAGACAAAGAACACTGGAATGAAGAGCTATTGCTTCAATTCTATGCTACTCTACACATTCGCGGCCACTACAGAGTATCAAGACATGGGTCCTCGAGTGGATGACCGGAAATGTTCATCATGAAGCCAAAGCTCTTGACATCATCGAGCTTACAGGGCTAGCCACTCCAGGAGAGCTATATGAACCTGATTGTCAGCTACACCACAATGCATTGGAGAGCATCTTCCATAAGCCAGAACCCAATATGAGCCAGATGCTGAGCATGATGAAGCCTTTGCCATCTGACGCTGAATATCCAACAGAGTTCTTTGTTGAAGACCTTGAGTATCTGCCTCGCACCATATATCATATCATCAGGTGTACTCTATGGCCTATCAAAGGACATTCATCAGCGGCCAAGCTTGAAGGAGCTATGAAGACTTTGTTCTTCTACATTCTCAATGGCATCAGCTTCAATACTCAAGAATTCTTCATCAGCCAACTTGCTGCTTCTGGATCTGACCTATTTGGTCTGAAGATTTATGCTCCATGGCTCATGCGCCTCATCAAGAGACACTCATCTGTCAACTATCAGCCCTCTACTCGCAATCATCTGATCTTTTTGCCAGAGGTTGATATGTCAGTTGAAGCATATACTCTGACCCTGCCAAGAAGCCTCTTTGTCTTCAGAATGCCGAGCACCAAAGCTTCACTCAACCCATTGAAGGTGTTCAAGCAGCAACACGAATCTATCCATTGGCTGGAAATACTCGTCTGCCTCATCGAGCACCCATCAAAACCACCGAAAGCACCATTGCACAAAGGCCTCGGAAGCGTTCTCGTGTTCTCAATGACCGAGAACTTCTTGTGGCCCTTCATCAGAAATAGGATAAGCATCACTTTTGGCTCAAGAGACAGATGCAAAGCCTCTTGGTGGATGTCAATCGCATTTGTAACCTTGCCACCAAGAACGCCTTTGTTGCTCATGAGACTTGCCGCCGCTCATGGAAGAGTTTGACCCTGCTTCGTGCTGAAGCAGATCTTCAAGACGATGGCTTCAATGAAAGATTCCAGTTTGACTCCACTCCTCCACGGACTGCTGTCCTACATCGCACTCCATCTCTTGAAGACTCTGAATATTCTTCCTCCGCGGCAACGGTAAATGCCAGAGTGATCGATGATGAAGATGATGCTACTTCACCACCTCCTACTACTACACGCATCGACACTGCACCAAGTTCGTCTGCACCGCCAACCAACGACGACAACCCTGCTGCTTCACCTACTCACGAGGACGAGTAGATGCTCTATGTCTTCAAACCTTTTTGGTCCTTACTGACAAAAGGGGGAGAAGCGTATGAGTTGATAGTCTTCAAGCGGGTTCATATGGGCGGTTGCATTATATTTTGCCTTGTGCTTACAACTCTTGCTTTTGAAACATTTGGTTCTTTGAGTTGTAACACCTAAACTTGATGGTCGTCTGCTACTTATTTGCTTTACTGTGATGCGATGATCAATTCCGCATGTGCGATGATAACTTCCGCACTTAGATCATTCTGCAGACGTCCATTTTTCATTATGCATGTCATTCTACTTGCTATATCATTTCATGCATGATGAATTATCTTCATAAGTTGAAGAGGATCTCCACAAGTACAACCTGCCATGTGCATTTGCATTCCAAAAGCAAATTACTTGTATGCACATCTTCAGGGGGATCCCTTGCTACTTATGAAGACAATTCCCTATCCTTACAATTTCACATACCTTATCCCCGTTGAAAACTTCAACCAGCTTGGTCATCAATCACCAAAAGGGGAGATTGTAAGTGCATCTAGTGCCACCCTAGTTGGTTTTGGAGTATTGACGACAAAGTTGGTTGAGGGACTAATGCGTTTGTGAGAATTGCAGATAACGCAGTAGTGTCCCTCATTGATTCGGTTTACCTACCGGAGATGACCCTAAAACGTATGAAGACATTGAAGAAAATGGTGGTATGAGAAGATATTCATATTGAAGACTATGACATGAAAAGACATTGCGTGAAGACTATGGAGCCTTGAAGATCGTGTGGTTTCGTTGTTTCCTTTTCTTCTTTGTTGAGTCATAGGAACCACCGTACTGTTAAGTGGGGTCCAAGTGAACTAAGTCAGAGTGACTGAAGTGATGCTCAACCCAAATCCTATGTCTTCGAGTGAAGACAATGAGAGCAAATCTTATCCAGAGTTGGATGAGTCAGCTTTGCTTGTAGCCCAAGTAAAGTTGCCGTGTGTGTTTGAAATCTAACCGTTGGAACACGTGTCAGTTCCTTAGTGACCCAGGGTCATTTTGGACAAATCAGGTCGGGTTGCCTTGTGGCTATAAATAGCCCACCCCCTACACCATAACTTGGTGGCTGCTCAGAGTTTGTGCACGGCTTTTGACGTTTGAGAGCAACCCACCTCGAAGCATTTGAGAGAGAGAGAAATCCTTGCGAGGACAAAGCCCAAACACCCAGAGCCAAAGAGTGTTAGGCATCATCAAGTCTTTCATGCATGTGACCAAGACTTATTACACTTGAGGACTATGAATCCTCCAAATTGTTAGGCGTCGCGTTCTGAGCATCCAAGAGTCATTATGGATTGCCGGTGAAGGAAGTCTGTGAAGGTTTGGAAGTCTACCTTGAAGACTTACCAGAGTGATTGGGCGAGGACTGGGTGTCCTTAGCTTAAGGGGAATAAGGTGAAGACACGGTCTTTTGAGTTAAATCTCAGCCTCCCTAACCAGACGTACAGTTGTCACAGCAACTGGAACTGGTCCAACAAATCCTGTGTCTTCAACAAGCGATTGGTTCTATCCCTTTCCATCCTTTACTTAAGTTTGTCTTCGTGAAGTCATTGCCTATCTGTGTATCTGTTTGACTTCATTGGTTGACTACTACTATTGATTGGCTTCATACTATCTTCCATCCTGATCCTTACTACTTAGTTGCTATTAGTCCTGTACTTTCATATTATTGCATACTTGACTATGGCTTGCTTATGGTAGTTTATCTTCCGCTGCATATCAACTAGGTCATTTCTGTTGTTTGTCTTCGAAACTTCTAAGTTTTGAAGACTTTCATAAAAATCGCCTATTCACCCCCCCTCTAGTCAATACTCAATACTAGCACTTTCAACTAGGTTTTCCACTTCACCCATTTGTCTGGGGGCTCATGTTCTACTATGGCCTGGATTTCCACGATCTGGCCCCGAATTTCATCCTCAACATCTCGGCGTCATCATCGTGTGTGAGTCCTTCCTCTGCATCCAGCCCCACTTTGGCTTATGGCTGAAGACCTTCAATATCAAGCCGAAGGTAGTGGGCGGCCGCCAAGCAGAGTGCGGAGGTGCCATGGTGGGCAAGATGCCCAACGTCCTATGGCTCGAGGGCTCCTTTGTGGAGACCATAAAGGGGTAGCAATCGGGGTGGTTCTACATCACTGAGCCGCGTGACCCCGAATGGGCAGCGGCCCCCGAATTCAGATCTGGTATCCCCACACGGTTCACCTCCTGGAAAGAGAAGGGCCTATCATGGGGTGATTAGGAGGAGCTGACCGGACTCCAATCCTGCGTCCAAACCTTGGTGAACAAGAAGTTCAAGCTTGTTAACATAGTCCAGGTCATGCTCATCCGCCGGATCCTCCCGTGCCAGAAACGGGCCTTTAATTTGTGGGAGTTTGATCCAGCACAACACCAAACCTTGAGCAGGCTCTTCGACACTACGTACGAAGATGCCTGGAAGGTGCTGTTCAAGGGCGCCGAGGCTCCCGCATCCGCTACTGAAGATTGCGGATTCAGCTCGCAGCGTCAAGCCGGCGAGGTAAGCTATTTTACCCTTTACAGGACGCTTATTTTGCATAGTTTGACTCTATGCGGGATCTAAATTCCCTTTACCTTTGATAGGCCTAGCAGAAGAAGTCCGGGCAGGTTAACTGTCTGGCTCCCTTACCAGAAGATCCAGCGGACGCCCGATTGACGGGGCTGCTGGTTCCGGCACCTCACATGGTGCCGGACAAGAAGGCCAAGAAGAAGGCCACGGGAACCCGGAAGGGTTCCCGGCGTCAGGTGTTATCGGACTCATCGTCCGATGACTCCAAGGCGGACTCCTCCCGTGAAGACGAGGAGGAGAAAAAAAAGAGGCTTCTCCCCCAGCGGGGGGAGAGAAGAAAAGGAAGGCCTCCCCAACTGGGGAGGCCGGAGGGTCCAAGAAGGGAAGGACCCTTCCTCCGGACTGTTCCACCAACGCCGACGACGGCGAAGAGGAGTGGCCCTCGAGGGCCAAGCCCCTGGCGAGATCGTAAGTGTCCGGATTCCAGAATAACTCATGATTTTTTGTCGCGTAGTATCTTCTAACGCCGAATACAACCATGTAGGCCGCCCAAGGACGAGCTCCCCGCTTCGTCGAGCGGCTCCCTGGATTCTTCGGATGTGAATAGCACTTCACTTCCGACCGCCTCCTCCCCCCGTGACGCAGACGATGCCGCGGTGGAGTCCCAAAAGGAGCCCGGCCAGGAGGAGGAGGAGGTCCTGGAGGTGCCGCAAGGCAACCTCCCGGACTTTGGGCACGAGGGGGATCAACCCCCAAAGGGTTCTGAGTTCAGCCCTGGGCGGGACTCCGCACCGGAACCTTTAGTGGCTCCGGAGTCCGGCGGGCGGCCCCTTCATAAGGAGGGCAAGACTGCGACAACGGTGGCCTTCGTCCAGCCGGAGGCACCGGATAATTTGCTGGAGGCGCTTAACGGCGCCTCCATCGACGAGGAGCACCGCCGCCTTTGTTATGAGTGCGGTGATCCGAAAAGTTCGATCCGCCAAGAGCGGGCTGATGGCTTGCCAGCCTTCTAACAAAGCTTTGAGGTAAGTTTTAAGATATGTAAGAATATTACCGCATAGACAAGAGCCCCTCGATGCTCAGTTTGGTGTTGGAAAGAAAATCCGAATCGAGGATCTAAAAAGATATACGCAGCAGTCTAACATAAGCATGTCAATATGGGAATGCAGGCTGCGCTGCTGACCTCTGCCGCACTGACTGCAGAGGTCAATGCATTGAAGCAGAGCCTCGAGCGGTCCGAGAACGAGCTCGGCCGTGCCAAGAAGCAGCTCGAGGACAAGGAAAGTAAGTAATACCTTATAGAAAGGATTTGGTTGCAAGAAATGACAGGGATAACTTGAGTATTGCAGGGGCCACGAACAAGGTGGCGACCCTGAAGGAAGCGGTGTCCAAGGCCGAAAGCAATGCGGCCGCGGAACGCACCAAGTGAGAGAAGCAGGAGGCGCGGGTGGCGGAGGTGCGACAAGAGCTCCAGGCTCTCATGGAAAAACACGAGAGTTTGGAGCGTGACTCGAAGACTCGAGAGTCCGAGCTCGCCTCGGCTCTTGAGAGTTCCAAAGCCGCTAAGGCCGAAGCCCAAAAAGCCCTCCAGGAAATTGAGGCGATAAAAAAGATAGCGGTGGGTAAGGCATTCTTCATGCAAAGCAAGCATGTAAAAGTGAATTATCTGTTACTTACCCGAATTCGGAGCTCTCCAGGAGTGTTCGCAGATCTGCCCCGTAGTGTGTCCGATGCTGCCGCGTTCTACCAAGCCGAGGAGGGGAGCTCGACGGAAAAGGTGTTCTAGTCTCAATATGTTGAGGCCGGACATCCGGTGCCCCTGAGCGACCAACTGAAGCAGCTGGTCGAGCTCCACAAGGTGGCCGAACAGGCCATGAAGGGCCTCATAGTTCGGCTGTGGCCTAAAGAAGCCATGCCTGGGAGCTACTTGATGCAGTGCGGCGGCCGGTGGACGCCTGTCCATGGATTGAAGTCATCAAGCGTTCCATCTGCGTTGAAGGTGCCCGTCGGGCCCTTGCCCGCGCTAAAGTGCACTGGGGCAAGATGGACGCCGAGAAGCTTGTGACGGACGCACCACCGCCGGGCAAGTAATATCGCACCCCGAGATGTAATATAAGGGTGTCCTGAAGGGTGCCCGCCTTATAGCGGGTGAGTGCTCCAAAGATGTAATTTTTTAGTAGACTCGCATTTGTTATCCTGTGCGCTGAAAACTTTGTTCATATGCGCTAAGCAACGCTTGTTAATTTAAAATATTACCTTCTGTGCAGCCGTTTATCAAATTTGAGAGATGGCAAGTCGTTGGCTTCAGCCCCCATGCCACGAGTGCCGGGGTGTTCGGGATAAACTTGAGCGCTCTTGTTCCCATTCTTGGATCCTTCGAGGGAGGCGCTCAACACAACGAACGAGGCAACCGGACTTATAATGCTTGAACACTCCCACTTAGCCATAGAATTCTATAATTTTAAATTTCGGCGAAGCCCCTCGTGTTCGGAAGACCGAATTTGGGGCCCTATCCACGCCTGGGCCGGACAAATCCGGCTCCTCGCTCTAAGCGGCATAAGTCTTTAGGGACTCGAAAAAACCTCTCGAGCAGCGACCGGCTCTCGCCCTATCATGACGGTCAGTTTTAGCTTTCTCCACTGAGGTGTTCAACCCAGCTCAACTGGGTCACAATCGCAGTGGTTCTCCCAGCGCTACCTTAGCCGATATAACGGAATGTAAGGTACCAAAACATGGGAGCCGGGCAAACCCAACTATTGACCCAAGACATGATTCGGAGCCGATGCATATAATGCTATAAGTTCGGGGTGCCGCACTTGTGAAAGTGTTCGGACTTATCACACCATATTTTGGGGAACTTAAGCCCCTGGTGTATTTGGCCGTACCAAAGCGTACGGGTGCAGCATGTCATAAGTGAACATGTATAGATGGAAAAAGGAATGCAATAATAGGCAAAAAGCGATGCATTGTTTATTCAAAAAATACTACCATGAAAGCAGAACGATGCAAGTAGTGCGATAAGCAAGGGATGGGACTGTTTAACATGTCCCCCTCCAGGGGTAGGCTGCGGGATGGTATGTAAAACAAGTATACTGCTCGTAATATAGACCACCTGGACACTCGACGTAGCTTTTCTGCTTCCCTGGCTGTTGCATCGTGAGTTCGGCAATTCTACTGCCAGACAGGGCTTCTGGAAAACGGAGTCCTGAGAATAAGAAAAAAAGAATGACACAATTGGGAGCCCCTGGTTCGGTTGAACCGCTCTCCGGGCATGCCATGGTCGTGCCCCTACCCCTATGCCCATGGTATCTCCAGAGCGTAGTTATGTACGCGTGGTACTGGTCTTGCGATTTCGCGAGGGCTGGGGTTGGGGCCGCATTGCTACGCGTGCTCGGAACGTGCCAGGCGGTCTTGTTTTAGGTTACTCCGGGCGCGCTTGACGGTGTCCATCCGCTTAACAGCCGGACTCGAGAATTGCCTTAAGAGGCTGCTTTGTACTTCCGCCGCGAGAGCTGCTGTATGCTCCTCCGTTCGGAGAGAGCGTTCAGTGTTTCCACTGACCGTAATGACTCCTCGAGGGCCTGGCATCTTGAGCTTGAGGTATGCATAGTTCGGCACCGCATTGAACTTTGTAAATGCGGTTCGTCCGAGCAGTGCATGATAGCCACTGCGGAACGGGACTATGTCGAAGATTAACTCTTCGCTTCGGAAGTTATCCAGGGATCCAAAGACCACTTCAAGTGTAACTGAGCCTGTACAGTTGGCCTATACACCTGGTATGACGCCTTTGAAGGTCGTCTTTGTGGGTTTAATCCTTGAGGGGTCTATGCCCATCTTGCGCACTGTACCCTGATAAAGCAGGTTTAGGCTGCTGCCGCCATCCATCAGGACTCTAGTGAGGTGAAATCCGTCGACAATTGGGTCTAGAACCAATGCGGCGAATCCACCATGGCGGATGCTAGTGGGGTGGTCCCTTCGATCAAAAAGTGATCGGGCAGGAGGACCACGGATTGAACTTTGGGGCGACTGGCTCCATCGCATATATGTCCCTGAGTGCACGCTTCCGCTCCCTTTTGGGTATGTGGGTTGCGTATATCATGTTCACTGTCCGCACTTGTGGGGGGAAACCCTTCTGTCCTCTATTGTTCGGTGGCCGGGTCTCCTCCTCGTCATTGCAATGCAGCCCCTTGTCATTGTTTTCGGCAGTTAACTTGCCTGCTTGCTTGAACACCCAACAATCCCTGTTGGTGTGATTGGCTGGCTTTTCGGGGGTGCCGTGAATCTGGCACGAGCAATCGAGTATTCAGTCCGAATTGGACGGGCCCGGAGTATTTCTTTTGAATGGATTTTTCCGCTGACCGGGTTTAGAGCCTCTGAATCCGACATTGACCGCCGTATCCTTAGTATTGTCGCCATTAATGCGGTGCTTGTGCTTGTTACGACGTGACCTGCCATTGGTGTCCTTGGTATCCGAATTACCAAGGCTCTTGGTCAGGTTGTTACTGCGAGCTAGCCAGTTGTCCTCTCCCGTGCAGAAGCAGGTCATGAGTGATGTGAGGGCTGCCATGGATTTCGGCTTTTCCTGTCCTAGGTGCCGGGCAAGCCACTTGTCGCGGATGTTATGTTTGAAGGCTGCAAGGGCCTCTGCATCCAGACAGTCGATGATTTGATTTTTCTTGGTTAAGAACCATGTCCAGAATTGTCTGGCCGATTCATCTGGCTGCTAAATTATGTGGCTTAGGTCATCAGCGTCTGGTGGTCGCACATATGTGCCCTAGAAGTTATCAAGGAATGCGGCTTCCAGGTCTTCCCAACAACCAATTGATTCTGCTGGCAAGCTGTTGAGCCAATGCCAAGCTGGTCCTTTAAGCTTGAGTGGGAGGTATTTGATGGCGTGTAGATCATCACCGCGGGCCATGTGGATGTGAAGGAGATAGTCCTCGATCCAAACCGCAGGATCTGTTGTGCCGTCGTTTGATTCAATGTTTACGGGTTTGAAACCCTCGGGGATTTGATGATCCATTACTTCGTATGTGAAGCCTAGTGGGTGTGCGGCGCCTCTGTATTGGGCTATATCACGACGCAGCTCAAATGAGCTTTATCTGCTGTGTTCGGCCCGGCCGGAATTGCTGTATCCGGCATGACGGTTATCATCACGTATCGTGGGGCGCCCACGCGATCCGTAGATCGATCTTGTTTGTCTTGCCTTGTCCTCGAGTATATCCCGCAGGTCTGGCGCATTTTCCCGTGCCTTGGTATTTTTTGAGCGGCGCTGGGGTGCGGCTTTAGCGGAGGGCCTAGAGGCCTCTCTGTCGCGGCCACGAGGTGGCCGGTCGGCCGCGTCATGCGCTGGCGATGTAGGTTTGGGTGCTTCCTCCTCTAATTGGGGTAGCAGCCTGCGTTTTGGGTAGCTCTTGGAGGGGCGATCGAGTTTATACTCCTTGGCTGCAAGGACTTCAGTCCATCTGTCGGCTAGCAAGTCTTGGTCAGCTCTAAGTTGTTGTTGCTTTTTCTTGAGGCTGCTTGCCGTGGCCATAAGCATGCGTTTGAAACGCTCTTGTTCGACGGGATTCTCAGGCACGACAAATTCGTCGTCGTCGAGGCTTGCCTCGTCTTTGGAGGGAGGCATATAATTATCGTCCTTTACCTCTCTGTTTGCCGCTCTCTCATGAGGGCTGGCTTCTCCATCCTCCTGCGCTGAATCCTGCTGGAGGGGGTTGTCTTTGGCACTGTCCGGGGTGTTATTGTCTCCGGTGCCGGAATCTTGATTTTTGCTGTGGCGGGATTTAGAGCGGCGCCGCTGACGCCGGCGCTTAGGCTGTTTCTTGGAGGGGTCGTCCTCCGTTGTTCCATCTCCATACCCATCCTTTGGGATGTCCACCATGTATATGTTGTATGACGAGGTGGCCTTCCAATGCCTTGTAGGTGCTGGTTCTTGGTCGTCTCCTGCATCGTCGTCCATACCGTCGATGTCTTCGGAGTCGAAGTCTAGCATGTCAGTTAAGTCCTCGACAGTGGCTACGAAGTGGGTGGTGGGTGGGCTTTGAATTTCTTCGTTGTCCGCATCCCAACGTACCTGACCATAGTCCGGCCAGGGCTCTCCAGATAAAGAGAGAGACTTTAGTGAATTCAGGATGTCGCCAAAGGGCGAGTGCTGAAAGATGTCTGCAGCGGTGAACTCCATGATCGGCGCCCAATCAGATTCGATTGGCAGGGGTGCGGAAGGTTCGGAGTCCAGAGAGGAGTCCGGCACCTTGGAGTCACGAGCTTCACAAAGGACATGGTTGGTATTCGGCTCTACCGCCGTAGAGGTAGCAGCCCCCGAGGCGGTGTCCAGCCACCTGTCCTCGATCGGCGTAGTCGGCTCCGAGCTAAGGGTCGGAGCGGACACTTGTGTGGCCTCCAGGGCACTGTCCGGCAGCAGAGCTAGATCATGCCCATCGTGACAGTGCGGCGCGCTTGGCTGTGGCTCGAACCCGTCGAAGATCAAGTCTCTGCGGACGTCAGCCGATAGTTTAAACTTCAAAATCGACTGATGGCGGGCGTAGCTTTCAATCTGCTCCAGATGGCCAAGCGAGTTGGCCCGCAGTGCAAAGCCGCCGAATATGAAGATCTGTCTGGGGAGAAAAGTCTCACCTAGGACCGCGTCGTTGTTGATGATCGAAGGAGCCATCGGGCCTAAAGGTGACGATACAGAGGAACTCTCAATGAAAGCACCAATGTCGGTGTCAAAACCGCGGATCTCGGTAGGGGGTCCCGAATCGTGCGTCTAGGCGGATGGTAACAGGAGACAAGGGAAACGATGTTTTTACCCAGGTTCGGGCCCTCTCGATGGAGGTAAAACCCTACTCCTGCTTGATTAATATTGATGATATGGGTAGTACAAGAGTAGATCTACCACGAGATCAAGGAGGCTAAACCCTAGAAGCTAGCTTATGGTATGATTGTTGTTCGTCCTACGGACTAAAACCCTCTGGTTTATATAGACACCGGAGAGGGCTAGGGTTACACAGAGTTGGTTACAATGGTAGGAGATCTACATATCCGTATCGCCAAGCTTGCCTTCCACGCCAAGGAAAGTCCCATCTGGACACGGGACGAAGTCTTCGATCTTGTATCTTCATAGTCTAGGAGTCCGGCCAAAGATGATAGTTTGGCTATCCGGACACCCCCTAGTCCAGGACTCCCTCACCCCCCCCCCCCTCTACTTGATATAATGCACTTCCACACGCAGTTTTTTGTGATGAAATATTTGTGCAAGGTGGCCTAGTGCAAGCAGTTCTCTGCCAAAAACCGTGTGTGATTGTTAGTTGATCCAACACGCCTACTTTCTAGAAACCGTGTGGGTTGTTTGAGTTCATCACCCACGATGTTGTCAGAGTAACCGTCTACAATAGGAAACCCCAATAAGCAGGGTAATTAGCCTATTATTGATAATCCATGTACTAATCAAATTTACATTTCTTATAAAACACACCAGATATTTCATATGTGTATAACGGCAACCAGGATTTCATAATTGAATTACATCAGATAGTTTCATCACTCGGTTACACCAAAGAGGGATATATATATCTACGCCATTACACAACAACACCAAGTTTCACATGCAACATCGAAAACCTTTGGAAAAGTAACATCATACATGGTAAATAGATAGACGAATCTCATTTGCGAAACTGCAGAAGCGGGAAGCGAATATTGAGCCTTCAGTTATGTTGAATGTCCTTGCATCTTTAGGCCAGTGGCTATGGATAATTACCCACCCAACCTTCGTCCTCTTCAGGAAGACTTCAATATTGTACCATGGGTGTTGAATGAATACATTCCTCGCCTCTTGACCATGCAGGTGGTTTGAGAGGTAATCATCGGTGAACTACTTTGAAAAGTACTACAAACAAAGATATGCATAAATCGCTGTTATAAATTTTGAAATGGTGCAAGGGGTAAAAACAAGGTAAAAGAGTTAGTATCATCCTATAGTTGATTGATGTCTTCTTCACTGTGTAAACAAAGATCTTGTTGTTATTCGTCGCAAGTTTCTTTATCCTAACAATCTTTCTGAATTTCTTGACTTGACTGATATTCATGAACATCTCATATCCCCATATGCAAAATGGGTCGAACAGTGGGTCTATGCCTCTGACGACAGGACCTACATGTGCAAGACCAAATTGTAAATAACCTAAATATTAGAATGATTCCTGCAACTGCACAATAATGTGCTATTAGCAAAAGGACAATGCATGAGAACCTCAATGGTAAACCGCAGTGTCTCCCATTGTTTCCATGCAACACATACAAGGAAGATCTTGATCAGGTTAACTGAGAGTTGCCATACTGTCAGTAGAATATGTATTGAGTACAACCAAATTCAGTTTATTTCTCACATGCATAACAATACAAAATTGTACCCACAACAAATGAAAATCAAATTGCAGAATTGAACCAAACAGTGAAATGGACAGCAGACCAAATGAACCAAAATAGTTAACTAAGCATGACATTGGAGAATAGAAACATGTACTAGAAGGTAAGACACTTGACAAAACAAAGAATGCTTAAGAACAGTACTACAAAATGTAGCAATTGTTGGACCAAACTGTTAAATGTACATTACATTTCAGAGGACTAAACTATTGACTGAACATCAGATTGCATATTAACATTACAGAGGACAAATCACTAGAAGGCACTGGCGGTGGCCTCGAGAAAACAACACGAACTGTATTTTTAAGTAGCCAACCATGTGGCGGTGTCGACAGTGGCCTCGAAGACGAGGTGCTCCTCCAAGATCTGGCGGTCGGCACGCATGGCAGCCATAGCAACCTCGTGCGCGCGTGCGGCTGCGATTTGCTTCTCCGCTGCCAGATGCTACTGAGCTCCACATTATACTGCTTGCAAAATTTATGTGGGCGGTGCTTTATTGGAGGATAGAGCCAGTGATTTTGGCGGAAGGTGTCGCACCATCGGTCAGGGCATGTGGGACGAGAAAGGAGGAGGATGGTGTGGGTGGGGTGTGGATTACCTGACCATATCAATGAGGTCGCGCAGCAAGAAGAAGGGTCAGCGGCGAGGATGCGGCACTGCAAGAAGAAGGGTCATCGACGAGGAGGCGGCGCTGCAAGAAGAAGGGTCACCAGCGAGGAGGAACAGTGGAAATGTGGCTTTTGGTGGGAGAGTGGGGGCGGGGAGATAGATATTTCCGCGATGGGAGAAAAATTTTGCTTGGTGCCGCGAGAAACTGGTGAGCAAGTGTGGTTCAAGCACGGGTGGTGGACTGTAGACAACGAAGCTTCCCGTGTAACCTAGACAAGACGGTGCGCCAAGATATTTTATATCGCATCCCACACGATTCTTGCTAGTAAACTGTTTGTGGTATACCTGATTTTTTTCATTATGTTTTGCAAGACAAAATGGTGTTACAGAGGGAAAGGATGGTGTTTGATTTGCTAGAACATTTATGTACAGTGATCATGCAACTACATGAGTGTCGTGTTAAAATTTGGAATTATTCCGGGTTCATTTGGCATTTTTATGCATTAATTGAGTTTCTAGGCATTTAATGTGCATAATTCAAATTTGAACTACAAGCACATGCTCCAGTGCACCAAAGTTTGTTTAAAAATCACATGTGTGTCTTTGGGTGAATTTATAGGTCCCATGCAAGAATGGTAATGAAATTCAGACATCTGGGTGTCGTGGCTCGGCCGGAAACATTGAGAAACTTGGGTTCCAAATTCCTATAAATTCAAAACTCGCCTGAAAATCATAAAACTTGCCATGGTGCCATTTCATGGCACCAACATGCTATGGTAAAAAATTGGCCGCATTTGGACAAGTTTTGGTATAAGCTTCTTGCAAACCGGAGCTTCTCTCGAGAAGACTCGTGGTTCCCGAGGGGGGACGTGTCACCTTTGTGTGCGAAACGATATATGCTGCCTCCCCCCCCCCCTTGATTTTTTACAGAGGCAACATAGAACTATATGAGTGCCGTGTTAAAATTTGGAACTATTCCGGGTTTGTTTGGCCTTTTTTGTACATTAATTGAATTTCTAGGCATTTAATGTGCATAATTCAAAATTTGAACTACAAGCACATGCTCCAGTGCACCAAAGTTGCTTGAAAAATCACGTGTGTGTTCTTGGGTGAATTTTTAGGTCCCAGACAAGAAATGGGAATGAAAGTCAAACATCTGGGAGTCGTGGCTCGGCCCGAGATATTGACAACTTGGTTTTTTTAATTCCTGTAAATCCAAAACACACCTGAAAATCATGAAACTTGGCATGGTGTCTTGACATGGCACCAACATATTGTGGTAAATTTTTTGGCCGAATTGGGACAAGCTTTTGTGTAAGCTTCTTGGAAAGCGGAGCTTCTCTCAAGAAGGCTCGTGGTTCTGAGAGGGAATGTGTCACCTCCGTGTGCGAAACGACATACACTGCCTTCTCCCGCCTTAATTTACATAGGCAGCTTAGACCAAATAGGAGTTCTGTGCTAAAATTTGGAATTATTCCGGGTTCGTTTGGCCTTTTTATACATTAATTGAATTTCTGGGCATTTAATGTGCATAATCCAAATTTGTACGACAAGCACATGCTCCGATGCACCAAAGTTGGTTGAAAAATCACATGTGTGTCCTTGGGTGAATTTCTAGGTCCCATGCAAGAAATTGGAATGGAATTCAAACATCTGGGCGTCATGGCTCGACCGAAAATATTGAGAAACTTGGTTTTTTAATTCCTGTAATTCCAATACACGCTTGAAAATCATGAACCTTGCATGGTGTCATGACATGGCACCAACATGCTGTGGTAATTTTTTTGGCCGAATTGGGACATGCTTTGGTATAAGCTTCTTGCAAACTGGAGCTTCTCTCTAGATGGCTCGTGGTTCTGAGAGGGAACGTGTCTCCTCCGTGTGCGAAACGACATACACTGCCTTCTCCCTCCTTGATTTTTTTACATAGGCATCTTAGACCAAATAGGAGTTTCGTGCTAAATTTTGGAATTATTTCAGGGTTGTTTGGCCTTTTTTATGCATTAATTGATTTTCCAGGCATTTAATGCACATAATTCAAATTTGAAGTACAAGTGCATGCTCTAGTGCGCAAAAGTTAGTTGGAAAATCATTTGTGTGTACTTGGGTGAATTTCTAGGTCCCATGCAAGAAGTGGGAATGGAATTCAAACATCTGGGCGTCTTGGCTCGGCCGGAAACATCGAGAAACTTGGTTTTAAAATCCCCGTAAATCCAAAACTCGCCTGAAAATCATGAAACTTTGCATGGTGTCATGATATGGCACCAACTGCCGTGGTTAAAAAGTCGTCCGATTTGCGAAGTCACACACATTAACAATCAACAAAGTCATTTTGGAACAAGTGTTGTCACGTTACAAATCAGAAACACAAGTATTATTGAAATCGTTGGCGTTCTACTTACCATTTATGTGCGGCCACGCGTCCCCTTTTTTTATTGGCTAGGAGGTGTCATGCGGGGTAGCTATTTGAGGATGGGAGGTGTGCAATCCGACCCCTGCGCGTGCTCATCGGGAGGAGGGCCATTTGAGCTCTATCCGCCACCCACCTCCCTCCCTACGTCTCCATTAATGATGCCTGATCCCCTATTTCATGGCGTGGCTATGTCCCACTCGACTGAGATTTAACAGAGAAAAAAGAAAATCTGAAAAGAAATTTTTGCATGGATCTTGATGTAAGATTCGACGGGCCTATATAACATTGACTGCGAGTTATAGCAAGCCTGCTAAATATAAGGACGATGAAAGTGGATAATAATTATCCTACATTTTAGGAAGATAATTGAAAAACTCACATGCGGCAACGCCCGAAATACACAAGGGCAAAAGAACAAGGAAGACAATGATCTAGCTCGCCGATCTCTACTTTCTTGATGCGTTGCTGCATGCCATGGGAACTAATCTCCATGGCGATCGGCGATGAGCTCTTTCATGTCTACAAGATGCTTCTTGATAGCATCCACGGATTCCTCCACCAGCCTTTTCCGCTTGATACGGAGCATGGCATTCTCGTCCATAAGTTTCCCGACGATTACAACGGTCCTCTTCGACAAGGCAGTGGTCTCCTCCTGCTGCTCTGCACTTCCGACGATCTTCGCCCTCAGCAGGTCGCGCTCGACCCGGAGCTTCGCATTGCCCTCCCTTCGTTGCCAGATGACGCCGGTAGCTGCTAACCCACAAGTATAGGGGATCACAACAATTTTTTAGGGTAGAGTATTCAACCAAAATTTATTGATTCTACACAAGGGGTGCCAAAGAATATTCTCAAGTTTTAGTAGCCGAGTTATCAACTCAACCACACCTGAATATGCAGCCAAGTACTTAGTAGCAAAGTAGTATGGAAGTAACCATAACGGTGGCAAAAGTAACAGTAGCAGTAACGAAAGTAACGAAGCAAGGATCAATATGAAATGAACTCGTAGGCAATGGATCAGTGATGATATGCATCACATGATATTCACCATAAAACAGTTATAACCTAGGGTGACACAGAACTAGCTCCAATTCATCCATATAATGTAGGCATGTATTCCGAATATAGTCATACGTGCTTATGGAAAAGAACTTGCATGACATCTTTTGTCCTACCCTCCCGTGGCAACGAGGTCCTAATGGAAACTAGGCGATAGTAAGGCCTCCTTTTAATAGAGAACCGGGACAAAGTATTAGCACTTAGTGAATACATGAACTCCTCAAACTACGGTAATCACCGGAAAGAATCCCAATTATTGTCACCTTGGGGTATGTGGATCATAACTCGTAATAGGTGTCTACAACTAGCAAGATAGGATCAAGAACACAAATATATTCATGGAAATATAAAGGGTTCAGATCTGAATTCATGGCACTCAGGCCCTAGTGACAAGCATTAAGCATAGCAAAGTCATAGCAACATCAATCTCAGAACATAGTGGATACTAGGGATCAAACCCTAACAAAACTAACTTGATTACATGATAAATCTCATCCAACCCATCACCGTCCAGCAAGCCTACGATGGAATTACTCATGCACGGAGGATGGTTGACGATGACGATGGAATTACTCACGCACGGAGGTGAGCATCATGAAATTGGTGATGGAGGATGGTTGACGATGACGACGATGATGATTTCCCCTCTCTAGAGCCTCGACCGGACTCCAGATCTGCCCTCCCGATGAAGAATAGGAGGCGGGGGCGGCTCCGTATCATAAACGTGATGAATCCTTCTCTTTGGTTTTTTTCTCCCGGACGTGAATATATGGAGTTGGAGTTGAGGTCAGTGGAGGTCCAGGGGACCCACAAGGCAGGGGGGCACGCCCTCCACCCTTGTGGACAACAGGTGGGCCCCCCTCGGTTGATTCTTTCGCCAATATTTTTTATTAATTCCAAAAATATTCTCCGTGACTTTTCAGGTCATCTGAGAACTTTTATTTCTGCACAAAAATAACACCCAAGGCAATTTTATTGAAAACAGCGTCAATCCGGGTTAGTTCCATTCAAATCATGCAAATTAGAGTCCAAAACAAGGTCAAAAGAGTTTGAAAAACTAGATACGATGGAGACGTATGAATAGCCTGTTCAAACGAGGCTTTCATGTCATCCTGCAACCTCGCCCAGCCAGAGATCTGATCCATCTGGCTATGGACGATCGCATGCATGCGCCAGTAAGAGTCCTCGCCTGCCCGTGATACATTTTCCTAGGCCACCGCGGCGCGGGAGGACATCTCTGCTGCATTCGCAGCACGGCGAGACATCTTCGCTGCTTCCACGGCGCGGCCAGACCAGTCTGCTGCATCGACGACGCGACAAGACCCCCGTGCTGCTTTGGCGGCTCGGTGTGATGACCCACAAGTATATGGGGTCAATTGTAGCCCTTTCGATAAGAGTGTCGAACCCAACAAGGAGCAGAAGGAAAAGACAAGTGGTTTTCAGCAAGGTAATGTCTGCAAGTGCTAAAATTGTAAGTAGCAGAGTAATTTGATGGCAAGATAATTTGTAACGAGCAACTAACGATAGTAGTAAAAAAAGTGCATCAAGGTAGTTTGATCCTTTTGAGGCAAAGGACAGGCCAAAACGGCCTCTTATGATAAGCAAAGTGTTCTTGATGGTACACGGGAATTTCATCTAGTCACTTCCATCATGTTGGCTTAATTTGTGTTCACTACTTTGATAATTTGATATGTGGGTGGACCGGTGCTTAGATGTTATTCTTACTTGAACAACCCCCTACTTATGATTAACCCTCAAGCAAGCATCCACAACTATGAGAAAAGTATTAAGAATAAATTTTAACCATAGCATTAAACTTTTGGATCCAATCGGTCCCTTACGGAATAGCGCATAAACTGGGGTTTAAGCTTTTGTCACTCTCGTGACCCACCATCTAATAAATACTCCACAATGCATTCCCTTAGGCCCAAATATGGTGAAGTGTCATGTAGTCGACGTTCACATGACACCACTAAGAGAATGACAACATACATATCATCAAAATATCGAACACATATCAAGTTCACATGATTACTTGCAACATGATTTCTCCCGTGACCTCAAGAACGAAAGTAACTACTCACAAATGATAATCATGCTCAAGATCAGAGGGGTATTAAATAGCATAATGGATCTGAACATATAATCTCCCACCAAATAAACCATATAGTAATCAACTACAAGATGTAATCAACACTACTAGTCACCCACAAGCACCAATCTATAGTTCTGGTACAAAGATTGAACACAAGAGATGAACTAGGGTTTGGGAGGAGTTGGTGCTATTGAAGATGTTGATCAATATAGCCCTCCCCGAGATGGGAGAGTTGTTGGTGATGATGATGACGATGATTTCCCCCTCCGGGAGGGAAGTTCCACCGGCGAAATCGCTCCGCCGGAGGGCAAAAGTGCTCCTGCCCAAGTTCCGCCTCGAGGCGGCGGCGCTTCGTCCCGAAAGTCATGTCCATATTTTTTTCTAGGTATAAATGACTTATATACCAGAAGAGGGGCACCGGAGGTGGGCCGAGGAGGGAAGCACCCACCAGGGCGCGCCTGGGCCTCCTGGCACGCCCAGGTGGGTTGTGCCCACCTGGTGGCCCCACTCTGGTTCTTATTTGCTCCAATAATTCTTAAATATTCCATAAAAAATCCTCGGGAAGTTTCAGCTCATTTGGAGTTGTGCAGAATAGGTAGCTTGATGTAGCTTTTTCAAGTCCAGATTTCCAGCTGCCAGAATTCTCCCCCTTTGCGCATACCTTGCATATTACGAGAGAAAAGGCATTAGAATTACTCCAAAAAGCATCATTATACAATAAAGCAACACAAATAACAGTAGGAAATCATGATGCAAAATGGACGTATCAACTCCCGCAACCTTAGACCTTGCTTGTCCTCAAGTGAAAACTGAAATCGAAAAACATGTCCACATGCTTAGAGAGAGAGGTGTCGGTAAAAACAAAAATACGGACATAGCAGCATCACATAACTTATTATAACAGCAGCAAACTTTAGCGTAAAACTTTTATCATAGTACTTTTATCATAGACTTCTCATAAACAAGTGACAATTCATCACATCATCGAAGTATAAAGCATAAACTTTATTGGAAACCAACAAACTATGTTCTCAGTCAACTTTAGAACTACAACTCATCATCTTTTCAGGAAAGGTCACATATCGGAGCCTTTAGGCAAGTCCACATACTCAACCATCATTTAGTCTTGTATGATTGCTAACACCCACCGCGTACACATGAGCAAAACATTTCAACCAGTCACATAGAAAGATAGGGGCTTATAGTTTCGCCTCCAAACGCACTCACCTCGAGGGTGATGTCAGCAATAATGACTCATGCTACCCATATTCAACTGGATATATGTGCCTAGATCTTTCCACACCACATGATGCTTGCCAAAGGAGAAAAATAAAAGGAATAGAGAGAAAAACTTTGACTCTTGCATGAAAGTAAATACATGAAAGTAAAAGATATGCCCTTCGCAGAGGGAAGCAAAGGTTGCCATGCGCTTTTTCTTTGTATGCTCAACCCCTTAGTGCAAGAGAACATCACGTTATATTGCCCCTTGTGATGGTAATCTTTATTATGCAGTTGTCTCTTTTATTCTTCACCATCACAAGTCCGTACAACTCTCAATTTTACCTTACATAAATGATCTCACACTTTTAGAAGCAATTTTTATTGCCCTTTTTGCACCAATGACAACTTACTTGAAGGATCTTACTCAATCCATAGGTAGGTATGGTGGACTCTCAAACAAGATTTGGGTTTAAGGGTTTTGGATGCACCAGTAGTATCTCTACTTAGTGCAGAGTTTTTGTCTAGCAAAGATAGGGGCAAGCACCACATGTTGAAGGATCTATGACAATATAACTTCTATGTGAATATGAACAAACATAAATCATTAAGTTGTCTTCCTTGTCCAACGTCAACAATTTTGGCATATAATATTTTGATGGGTGCTCACAATCATAAAGGATTTCCAGGATAGTATATTTATATGTGAATCTTCTCTTCCCTTATTAATTATTTCATGAGTGGCATCATTGACCAATGCTATGTTTGTCAATCTATAATAAAATTTTCTACGTATACTTTTCCTTGTGTGATGTCATCACTTCCATAAGATTAGCATATGATCTTTTTCTTTTATTTCCTTTCTTTTTATTGAAACAAGAGAGTAAAGAAGGCAAAACTCAAACTAAACTTTATTATGTATCTCGTACAAGATTACAAGGATTGGTCACTAAGCGAACTCACAAAAATAAAGGATCAAACTAAACTTTTATTCATCTAATAGCAAAAGATAACCATTGATCGAACTAATTAAGTAAAGGCAAAAGATAGTGGAGATGATACGATACCGGGGCACCTCCCCCAAACTTGGCGAAAGCCAAGGGGAGTGCCCATACCCAATACTCAGTTTTCTTTTGGTGGTGAAGAATAAGGTGGTGGTGATGAAGTAGAAGCAATCTTGTCCAATAATAGATCTCTGAGTGTATCTCTTAAGCTGTGAATCTCTCGAAGAGCTTGATGAAGCAGCTCAGAGTTTTTCTCTACCTCAGCCATGATATGTTTATTTTCTGGACCCCAAGAGTTTGTCCCTGCATCACTTTCTCTTGGATGAGATATGTCCAAATTGGACAGTAAATGCACACGAGTGTTTTCAAACCCATAATTATGAATCAAATTGTGAAAATTGTTTTGGTGTAACCTGTGTAGAGGCCTCCTTGTAGGGAGCTCTTCCTGCTCTCTTGGGCCTTCTTGATTGTTTAGGGACCTCATGGCTTGATGGGGGTTAGGATGAGTGGAGATGCCAACCAGAGTCCCTCTGTCAGAGGCCGGAGGGTGAAATCTGAACGAGTCCCCTCATCTTCCTCCATAACGATCTCTTCAAATTCCTCTCCCCTGGATTCTACCTGAAGCAACCAAGCTTCGCCTTCTTCAGTGTTGGAGGAGGGAGAAGACATGATGCCTGGCTCAACAGATCTGACAGAAAACGGCAAGAAAAGAAAACAGGAGATTTCTCCTTGATACGGAGGTCAACAGGTTCGGGAGGTATATAAAGATTTTCTATCTTGGGAAATAAGCAGAATGGAAGAAAACGGAGTCCGGAAAGTACCCGAGGTGGGCACAACCCACCTGGGCGCGCCTGGCATGCCAAGCGCGCCCTGGTGTATCGTGCCCACCAGGATCACTTTCCTGGAAGATTCTTATTTTCCTAATTTTTTAAATATTCCAAAACTGACAAAAAATACTTTTGTAGATTTTTTGGAGTCCATTTACTTACCATATCACGTACCTCCCTTTTTTCTTGATTTTGGAGTGTTCCGGAAGGTTTCCTTTATGTGTTCTTCCGGTGTCAATGTTTGGATAATATTGCTTTCAACATTAATGGGCATACCTGAGATATAGTGTTTTATTCGTTGCCCATTGACAACCTTCGGTTTAGTACCTTCGGCATTATTTATTTTGATAGCTCTAGACCCGATATACCTCCTCGATGACATAGGGTCCTTCCCATTTGGAGAGGAGTTTTCCTGCAAAGAATCTAAAATGAGAGTTGTACAAAAGAACATATTCTCCAACTTTGAACTCACACTTTTGGATGTCATGCCACCTTTTAACTTTTTCTTTGAATAACTTTGCATTTTCATAAGCCTGGGTTCTCCATTCATCTAATGAGCTAATATTAAGTAACCTCTGTTCACCAGCAAGTTTGAAATCATAACAGAGTTCTTTAATTGCCCAATATGCTTTTTGTTCTAAATCAAGAGGCAAATGACAAGCTTTTCCATAAACCATTTTATATGGAGACATACCCATAGGATTTTTATAAGTTGTTCTATAAGCCCAAAGTGCATCATCTAATTTCTTAGACCAATTATTCTGGGACCTATTGACAGTCTTTTGTAAGATTAGTTTTATTTCTCTATTGCTAAGTTCAACTTGACCACTAGAATGAGGATGATAAGGTGATGCAATTCTATGGTTAACACCATACTTAGTAAGCATTTTGCGGAAAGCACCATGAATAAAGTGTGAACCACCATCAGTCATTAAATATCTAGGGACTCTGAGCCTTGGGAAAATAACCTCCTTAAGCATTTTAATAGAGGTGTTGTGATCAACACTACTGGTTGGAATAGCTTCTACCCACTTAGTAACATAATCACCAGCAAGCGAAATATGTGTATACCCATTAGAGGAAGGAAAAGGTCCCATGAAATCAAATCCCCAAACATCAAATGGGTCAATAGCAAGTGAATAATTCATAGGCATTTCTTGACTTACTGGTATTACCTATTCTTTGGCATTCATCACAAGACGAGCCAAACTTACGGGCATCTTTGAAGAGAGTAGGCCAATAAAAACCAGATTGCAATACCTTATGAGCGGTTCTGTCTCCCGCGTGATGTCCTCCATAAGCTTCAGAGTGACATTTTTGTAGGATTTGTTCCCGTTCATGCTCAGGTGCACAATGTCTAATAATACCATCTACTCCTCCTTTATAAAGTTGTGGGTCATCCCAAAAGTAATGTCTTAAATCATAGAAGAATTTTTTCTTTTGTTGGTATGTGAAGCTAGTTGCTATGTATTTAGCAACAATATAATTAGCATAGTCAGCATACCAAGCTGTACTATTAGAAAAATTTATTGCAGCTAGTTGTTCATCAGGAAATCTATCATTAATAGGTTGTGGGTCATTGATGTCTGCTAGAACTACGTCGGTATTTTCCCAAAGAGGAAGAGATGATGCAGTATAGGGACGCTAGGTATTTCCCTCAGTGATGAGATCAAGGTTATCGAACTAGTAGGAGAATCTCCTTAGACCACGTAAACTGCACCTGCACACAAATAACAAATACTCGCAACCCAACGTGTTAAAGGAGTTGTCAATCCCTTTCGGGTGTGGCGCCTCAAGATAGGAAAATAACATGAGGTAAAAGTGGTAGATAGGATAAATAGATCGCGAAACAAATAAATTGCAGCTAGGTATTTTTATATTTTTGGTTTAATAGATCTGAAATAAATGCAAAGGAAAATAGATCGCAAAGGCAAATATGATGAAAAGAGACCCGGGGGCCGTAGGTTCACTAGTGGCATCTCTCGAGAAAAATAGCAAACGGTGGGAAAACAATTAATCTTGGGAAACTGATAGAAATTCAAATAATCATGACGATATCCAGGCAATGATCATTATATAGGCATCACGTCCATGATTAGTAGAACGACTCCTGCCTGCATCTACTACTATTACTACACACATCGACCGCAATCCAGCATGCATCTAGTGTATTGAGTTCACGAAGAAACGGAGTAATGCAATAAGAATGATGACATGATGTAGATGGGATCCATTTATCTATTGCGGAGATATAGATCCCATCTTGTTATCCTTAGTAGCAATGATACATACGTGTCGGTTCCCCTTCTGTCACTGGGATCAAGCACCATAAGATCGAACCCACCACCAAGCACCTCTTCCCATTGCAAGATAAATAGATCAAGTTGGCCAAACAAAACCCAAATATCAAAGAAGAAATACGAGGCTATAAGCAATCATGCATATAAGAGATCAAAGAAGACTCAAATAACTTTCATGGATAAAAACACAGATCTAATCATAAACTCAAAGTTCATCGTATCCCAACAAACACACCGCAAAAAGACCTACATCATATGGATCTCCAAAAGACCATTGTATTGATAATAAAGAGAGAGAGAGAGAGAGAGAGAGAGAGGAAGCCATCTAGCTACTAACTACGGACCTGTAGGTCTACAAAGAACTACTCACGCATCATCGGAGAGGCACCAATGGAAGTGGTGAACCCCTCCATGACGGTGTCTAGATTGGATCTGGTGGTTCTCGACTCTGCGGCAGCTGGAATTGATTTTCATCGACTCCCTAGGGTTTCTGGAATATTGGGGTATTTATAGAGCAAAGAGGTGGTTCAGGGGGCACCCGAGGTAGGCACAACCCACCAGGGCGCGCCCTGGTGGGTGTTGCTCCCCTCGAGCCACCCCCCAGGTGCTTTCTTGGCCCACTGGATGTCTTTTGGCCCAAAAAAATCCTCCAGGAGTTTCACTGCATTTGGACTCCATTTGACATTGATTTCCTCCTATATAAAAAACATGCAGAAAACAGCAACTGGCACTGGGCACTATGTCAATAGGTTAGTACCAAAAAATGATATAAAATGACTATAAAATGATTGTAAAACATCCAAGAATGATAATATAACAGCATGGAACAATCAAAAAATATACTCCCTCCGTTCCTAAATATAAGTCTTTGGAGACATTCCACTATGGACCACATACGGAGTAAAATGAATGAACTACACTCTAAAATGCGTCTATATACATCCGTATGTTGTCCATAGTGAAATCTCTACAAAGACTTATATTTAGGAACGGAGGGAGTAGATAGTTGGAGACATATCAGCATCCCCAAGCTTAATTCCTGCTCGTCCTCGAGTAGGTAAATGATAAAAACAGAATTTTTGATGTGGAATGCTGCCTAACATATTCATCATATTTCTTTTCTTTATAGCATGGACATATGGACTTTTATATGATTCAAAGCAATAGTCTAGTTTTGACATGAAGACTTTAATACTCAAGCATACCAACAAGCAACCATGTCTTTCAAAATATCAACGCTAAAGCAAGTTATCCCTAGCCCATCATGCTCAATCATTGATCCATTCATGAAACACACTCGAATATTAGCTACACCCAATGCTCAAATACGATCATAGTGCCCTTAGTTGGTAGTTTATAAGAGAAGATCGAGACTAAAATTCGAAATAAAAATTGCATAAGTAAAAGAAAGGCCCTTCGCGGAGGGAAGTAGCGATTTGTCGAGGTGCCAGAGCTCAAAGCTTAAATTGAGAGACAAAAATATTTTTAAGAGGCATAATTTTCCCACCAACGAAAACGACTTGGAGCATCCCAACACTTTCCATGCTAGATACATCATAGGCGGTTCCCAAACAAAAAATAAAGTTTATTCCTTTTTTCCACCATTACTTTCACTTTCCATGGCTAACCGTATCCACGGTTGCCCTCCATACCAACACTTTCCAAGGAATTTATTATTTGACAACATAAAGTAAATTAAATTTTCATTTTGGGAATGGGTGATGGAGTCATGTACCTAGGGTAGGGTCATAGGCCTGACCTAAACGTCCTACCCAAGGGTACTCGTAGAAGAGATCATCTTCCAGTCGACCAAAGAGGAATCCACTCGACCGGACTGGAAGGACTCGACCATGGAAGACTCACTCGACCATGAAGACTCACTCGACCACCAGAAGGTCAGAAGGCACTCCACGGCGCAACGGTGTGCTATTGAATAGACTTAATGATAGTTAAGGCACCTTATTAGGGCGCTACAAGAACCCCCTAGCTTAATGTACTTTAATCCCTCCATTATGTGGGCTGGCTGGGGTCTGGCGCACTCTATATAAGCCACCCCCTCCACAGTAGAAGGGTTCAGATTCTGTAATACTCATACTCATAATCCACTCGACCGCCTCGGGGCTCCGAGGCGTGGGGCTGTTACTTCCTCCGAGAAGGGCCTGAACTCGTACATCCCTTGTCACCACAACTGCTCCATAGCTAGGACATCGCCTCTCCTTAACCTACCCCTACTTCTACTGTCAGACTTAGAACCACGACAGTTGGCGCCCACCGTGGGGCCGGTGTTTTAGCGATTTGTGGAGGAGTTGCAGTACTTCCGAGTACCTTCATCATGATGACTTCTGGAGTTTTGGGTGCGGGGCACGAGATCCGTCTCGGTGCTCTCACTTTCGTCGCCGACGACTCCGCATGGCTCCAGGAGGCCCCTCTTGACATCGAGGCGCTCCCCGTCCGCGGGGCGACGCACTTTCGTGCATGTGTTCGCGGCGTTTTGCTGCGGCAACCGTCGACTCCGTATCGGTCGACTCCCTTATCGGTCGCCCGCCCGGTCTCCCACCAGCGCAAGCGCTCTGGTAGGTCGAGGCTTCAGCGGTGGGTGAAGCACGCGTGGCTCGCTGCACAGCCACCGCCCAAGTTCTGCGCTATTGAGCCCGACGAATCCCTCTACGGCTGTTCGATCATCGACCGGCTCCGTGAGAGCGCATCCGAGTGTGATAGCAAGGATCCAACGGCGGAGGTCCTCATGGTCGACGGCCCTCACAGTCCTCCGGCTTTGCCACGGCGGTGGGGCGCGGGGAGGTGACCCGTGCAAGAACACGAGGAGTACCAGCCGAGACACTCGACTCTCTGCAGAGAGAAGAGCTTCGTCGTGGGAACATGGATGCACTACATACTCCTATCGCGGAGAGACCCCGAGGCTCGTGCCTTGGAGGAAGCACGCCATTAAATGTGGCTGAACGCGCTCGCTTGGAGAATCTTCAGCGAGCACTCGGCAACAGCACGCGCAGCAACGACTCCACGAATCCGGTCGGCGTCGGCTTTTCCCGCCGACTCGGGTATACCGCGACGCCACTTCAGAATTTAGCAACCGCCTTTCGTATAGCGAGTCTATTCAGCCGTCCCAATCGAAGCGGAAGAGGCTTGCAGCAGATCGAGATTTACTCCGAGCGGCGATCGAAATTCAGCCGTGTCGCGATCGCAAGAACAGATTCACACCGATCCGTCGCTGCGAACACTGTCTGATCGCTCACAGCCCAGATCGCCTCCGGGCGGAAGGGCGCGACAACCGGCGAGAACAGCTCGGAGACCGTTCCGACCGAGATGACAGCGTCGAATGCCCTTTCCTCCGAGGGAAGGGTCGTGCGCTCTCGGCGCCGATGATGATTTACGATTCAATGATAGGCGAAGGATTCGGTCGACCCGAGAACCGAGCTTTGATGCACGATCCATTATCGTGCAAGGCTTGGTCGACCGAACAGAGCCCATCGAGGAGGACCGAGAGATGCACCCACCCGCATCGAGTGCATGTCTCTCGTCCGGAGTGTTTTAGCAGGGCTATCGAGCCGCATGATCCCCCAATTTCAGATTGGCAACAGGAGTCGACAAGTTCATTTGGGAATCTAAGCACGAAACTTGGCTCGAGGATTACCGAGTGGCTGTTCAGATTGGTGGTGGGAATGATGAGGTGGCCATGAAACATTTGCCCCTCATGTTGGAAGGTTCAGCCGGGGCATGGCTGAGTCAATTACCTCACAAAGAAATATATACTTGGGAGGATTTGTCCCAGTGTTCGTCAGGGACTTTTGAAGGGACTTGCAAGCGAACGCTGGTTTGACAGAGCTGCAAGTTTGTGTGCGAAGACCAACGAAACTCTCCGAGAGTACATTCAGAGATGGATTACCTTACACAATCTTGTGGAAAATGTGTCCGACCATCGAGCGGTTTATGCCTTCAAGGACGGCGCCAAAAGCAGAGAATTGAGTCTGAAGTTCGGTCGAGCAGGGGACATGACCACGAGTCGAATGATGGAGATTGCTAGCAAATATGCCAACGGCGAAGAAGAAGACCGACTCGAAGTGGCAAGTACAAGCCGAGCCACGGAGAAGGGCAATTCAGTCGAGCGAAACGCAAAGCCGAGCCAGCAGCTCTGGAGAGGCCCCGCCGTCACTCGGGGAAATTCAAGGGAAACCCAAAGGATCACGGAATCAAGAAAGTGAAAGATAAGGAAGGAAACGACGTGATGGATATGCCATGCCATATTCACACGAAGAAGGATGAAGAGGGCAATATTATTTACCCGAAACACACCACTCGCCAGTGTCGACTCCTGATCCAGCAGTTTCAGGGCAAACAGTCTAAGGACAAGGAGAAGGAGCCAGACAAGGCCGGAGACAAAGAGGACAGTGAGGAGGAATACCCGCATGTCAACTCCACTCTAATGATCTTCGCGGATGTGGAAAGCAAAAGTCGACTGAAAGTCATAAATCGGGAGGTGAATATGGTTGCCCCAGTTAAGCCAAGTTATGTGAAGTGGTCCCAGACACCCATCACATTCGACCAATCGATCACCCGACTCACATTGCCACCTGGCGGCAAGCGTTAGTGGTCGATCCGGTTGTCGAAGGCACTCGATCGACAAAAGTGCTGATGGATGGTGGTAGTGGGCTGAATTTATTGTATGCGGATACATTAAAAGGGATGGGCATTCCGATGTCGATTGGCGCCAAACAATATGAGTTTCCACGAGTCATACCAGGAAGAAGGC
This sequence comes from Aegilops speltoides, assembly GCA_021437245.1. Taxonomy (NCBI): domain Eukaryota; kingdom Viridiplantae; phylum Streptophyta; class Magnoliopsida; order Poales; family Poaceae; genus Aegilops; species Aegilops speltoides. The sequence continues at coordinate 192,113,647 of CM038147.1, forward strand.
CAACTCACTCGGCAAAATAGCCTGGGCGTGGTTTTGGTGATTCCAAACACTTCCGCAAAGAAAAGTTGACCTTTGAGGTTGTGGATTTTCGAGTGCATACCATGCCATTTTGGGAGGCCGCCTCGCATCGATTCATGGCCCGACCATGCTACGTGTACCTCAAACTGAAGATGCGGGACCCAAGGTAGTGATCATCACACCGGAGATCGGAAGAAGGCGGAAGAATGCTTTCAGAAGGGCTCAAAGATTGCCGACTCCCAAGTGTCAGCAGTCGAATTCGACGAGTACATGCAAAACGCAGATCCGAGTGATTTGCTACGATCTAAGAAGCCAGCCATCGAGTCTGCATTCAAGTCGTCTGGTGAGACGAAGCCCGTCCATATTCATCCGACTGACCCCAATGCAGCTCCGACCCACATATCCACAACACTCGACTCGAAATAGGAAGAAGCGCTCATCCAGTTCCTCCGTGAGAACTGGGACATCTTTGCATGGAAGCCAGCTGACATGCCGGGTGTTCCCAGGGAACTGGCTGAGCATCGCCTTCGAGTCGACAAGTCAGCGAAACCAGTCAAAGAGCATCTGCGACGGTCCGCCGTCCAGAAGAGAAAGGCTATTGGGGAAGAAGTGGCTCATTGTTGACAGCAGGATTTATCCGAGATTTACCACTCGAGTGGCTCGCTAATGTTATCATGGTCCCCAAGAAGGATGACTCACTCCGCATGTGCATTGATTTTAAGCACATTAATCGGGCCTGCCGAAGGATCATTTTCTCTCCCGCATCGATCAAATTGTCGACTCGACCGCGGGTGTGAGAGGTTGTCTTTCTAGATGCATATTCCGGTATCATCGATCCGTCTCAGATGGACCCGACGAAATAAAACAGCTTTCATCACTCCATTCGGTGCTTCGCTATATCACCATGCCATTCGGCCTCAAGAATGCGGAGCCACATTTATGCGAATGATTGAAGTGTCTTCTCACTCGGATCGGTCGGAATGTGGAAGCGTATATGGATGATATCGTCGTTAAGTCGCGAAAAGGTTCCGACCTGCTCGCGACCTCGCCAAACATTTGCCAACCTCCGAAGGTACGATATCAAGCTCAATCCGTCCAAGTGCACATTCGGAGTTCTGGTGGAAAATTACTCGGTTTTCGTTTCGAACGAGGAATCGGCGCTAACCGAGAAGATCGGCACTATTCTCCGAATGAGACGCCCGTGCGAGTGCACGACGTCGAGCTTCTTGGATGCTTGGCGCTTTAAGTCGATTCATCTCACGACTCGGTGAAAAGGCATTGCCTCTTTACCGATCGATGAAGAAGGTCGACAGTTCGAGTGGACTCTGAAGTCGATGCAGCGTTTGTCGAGCTAAAAGCTCTGCACTCCACCCAGCCGGTGCTTGCTGCTCCAATCAGCAAAGAGCCTCTGTTGCTTTATATTGCAGCCATTGGACAAGTTGTCGATTCGTGCTTACGGTCGGCGGGAAGAGGAAGGAAAGGCCTTCAAAGTTCAACGCCCGTGTATTATTTGTGCGAAGTTTTGACTCCATCCAAGCGAGAGATACCCTCATTATCGAAGCTTGTGTATGGTATATACATGACCACAAAGAAGGTTGCTCATTATTTCTCCGATCATTACATCACGATCGTCGTGACGCTCCTTTATCGTAGATCTTGCATAACAGAGAGCGCAACCGGTCGAGTGGCGAAGTGGGCGATTGAACTTCTTCCCTTGATATCAAATTCGAGGCAAAAAAGCCATTAAGTCCTGTGCTATAGCAGATTTCCTTGCCGAGTGGATTGAACAACAACAACCGATGAAGTTCACTCGGAGCATTGGACCATGTTCTTCGACGGCTCCAAGATCTTTGAATGGTTACAGTCTTTGGGGTTGTTCTGGTTTCCCCGAGGAGATAAGCTTAAGTATGTGCTCCAGATTCACTTTGATTCCTCCAACAATGAGGCGAGTATGAGGCCCTTTTATATGGATTAGCATGGCCATCTCACTCGGCGTCCGTCGCTGATGGTTTATGGCGACTCAGATCTAGTGGTCAATCAAGTGATGAAGGAGTGGGGCGTGAAAGCCCGGCTATGATTTGGATCTTGCAATGCAAAGAGGAAGCTGGAAAAAGAAGTTTGAGGGTTGGAGCTCCATCACATCCCCGATTGAAAAATCAGCAGCAGATGATCTGGCGAAGATAGGGTCCAAGAGGGAAGCCATTCCGAGTGGCGTGTTTTTGGAACATATACACACTCCGTCGATCAAAGAAGATCCTACGTAAGAAGCTCCACAACCCAGAGTGCCACGGACTCGACGAAGTTGAGGTCCCAAGTGGTCGACTTGGTCATGGAGGTTTTAGTGGTCACTCCCGATTGGACAATTCCATATATTGCGTATATTAGAGAAAGGAACTCCCGAAGATGAGGAAGAGGCTCGGCAGATCGTCCGTCGATCCAAAGCCTTTACCGTTATCAATGGGCAGTTATATAGAGAAAGCCCGACGGGAGTCGGACAAAAATGCATAGCGCCAGAAGAAGGTCGAGTCATTCTCAATGATATCCACTCGGGGACCTGTGGTCACCATGCGTCCTCTCGGACCATTGTAGCCAAAGCATACCGAGCTGGATTTTACTGGCCAAGAGCAAATGAGATGGCGAAAGAAATAGTGGACAAGTGCGAAGGATGCCGTTCTATTCAATATGTCACACAAGCTGCGTCGACCTTGAAGACCATTCCGCTCGTTTGGCCTTTTCGCGGTATGGGGTTGGACATGGTCGGTCCCTTGCGAGCGGGTCGGAGTGGTTACGCGCATGTCTTTGGTAGCGATCGACAAGTTCACCAAGTGGATTGAGGCTAAGCCAATCAAAAACTTGATCTTTGTCTGCGGTTTCCTTCATCAGAAAGTTGACGTTCAGATATGGAGTCCCGCACAGCATTATCACGGACAATGGGTCGAATTTTGACTCGGAAGAATTCAAGGGCTTCTGCAACTCCCAAGGCATACGAGTCGACTATGCTTCAGTCGCCCATCCACAATCGAATGGACAGAGCGAGCGAGCCAATGGATTAATCCTCAAAGGTCCGAAGCCCGTTTGATCACGAGATCTCAAGCATGCACCGGAGCTTGGGTCGATTTAACTTCCTTCAAGTGCTTTGGGGTCTGCGGACCACGCCTAATCGGTCGACTGGGAGAACTCCTTTTTTCCTGGTCTATGGGGCAGAAGCGGTTTTACCAAGTGACCTCCTTCACAATGCTCCACGAATTGAACTATATAATGAAGCAGAAGCTGAGCAAGCGCGTCGGATGCGATCGACCTCTTGGAAGAGGAACGGAAATGGCTCGATCCGCTCGACCATTTACCAAAGAAGACTTGCGCCGCTTTGTCGCCCGAAATGTGAGAGGTCGAGCCTTCCAGAAGGAGATCTGGTCCTTGGGTGGATCAGCAGAACAACATAAGCTTGCTCCCTCATGGGAAGGTCCTTCATCGTCACAAAGGTTCTCCACAATGGGGCATATCGTCTCTACAATGTCGAGCACGATATCGATGAGCCCCGAGCTTGGAATCGGATCTGCTCCGCCTGTTTACACTTAAAGTTTTTCACTCGGAAGAATTGTAATAAAGTACTCTTGTAGCTCACGAGCTTTGAAGTAATAGTGTCATAATTCCTTCATAATTTTGTCACTCTTTATTTTGCGTCGAGTAAAATTTTCACTTCCCCGATGGGTGGCTTAGGCGCGAATCCGTTCCGCCTAAGTTTTTAAAAATCCTACCGAGTGGTAAGCCGGACTTCCACTCGGGGCTTAGCTGCAGCCAGTGCTCGCCTAAGTTATCAAAATCCTACCGAGTGGTAAGCCAGACTTCCACTCGGGGGCTTAGCTGCAGCCCAGTGCTCGCCTAAGTTATTAAAAATCCTACCGAGTGGTAAGCGGACTTCCACTCGGGGCTTAGCTGCAGCCAGTGCTCGCCTAAGTTATTAAAAATCCCACCGAGTGGTAAGCCGACTTCCACTCGGGGCTTAGCTGCAGCCAGTGCTCGCCTAAGTTATTAAAAATCCTACCGAGTGGTAAGCGGACTTCCACTCGGGGGCTTAGCTGCAGCCCAGTGCTCGCCTAAGTTATTAAAAATCCTACCGAGTGGTAAGCCAGACTTCCACTCGAGGGCTTAGCTGCAGTCCAAGGACTCGCCTAAGTATAAGGTATATTCGCAAGGAAAATGAAGCGCGTGTCGACTGCGACCCTCTTCTCCGAGCTTCGACACAAATACAATGTGTCGACTGCGACCCTCTTCTCCGAGCTTCGACACAAATACAACGTGTCGACTGCGACCCTCTTCTCCGAGCTTCGACACAAATACAAAAGAAATCCTACCGAGTGTAGAGCAAACCTCCCACTCGGGGGCTTAGCTGCAGCCCAGTGCTCGCCTAAGATAAAAGAAATCCTACCGAGTGGAGAGCAAACCTCCCACTCGGGGGCTTAGCTGCAGCCCAGTGCTCGCCTAAGATAAAAGAAATCCTACAGTGGAGAGCAAACCTCCCACTCGGGGCTTAGCTGCAGCCCAGTGCTGCGCCTAAGATAAAAGAAATCCTACCGAGTGGAGAGCAAACCTCCCACTCGGGCTTAGCTGCAGCCAGAGCTCGCCTAAGTTATTAAAATCCTACCAAGTGGTAAGCCGACTTCCACTCGGAGGCTTAGCTGCAGCCAGTGCTGCGCCTAAGGAATAAGTCATTGCGATGGCGTTTATTTGTTAACTCGCAAAGAGCAATTCAAGCCAAGGGCAATCATAGGCAAACATCCAATCCAAATTTAGGTCGACACCTAAAGTAACCGAGTGTGCTCAGGCACTAAGCCTGTTAAAGTTTTATCGGTTACAACTTCACTCGGCATACCGAGGCAAATTTAAGGTCAAGGAAAGTTTTTACCCCTCCTGTGGAGGGCTGGATGGAGCAACGAACTCGTCAAGATCAATCCCGTCGGCGATCCGCGTGGCAGCTGCAATGAAAGTCTCCATGAAGGTCCCGAAGTCGTGCTTTTTGGTGTTGGCCACTCGGAGAGCCGCCAGCTTATCTTCTCGGGCTTCCTTGCAATGGACTCGCGCCAGGCACAGGGCAACGTCTGCGCCGCATCGAGCCGAAGATTTCTTCCACTCTTGCACTCGGTCAGGGACGGCATTCAGTCGAGCCATCAATGACTCGAGGTCATTTTGGAGTGTCTCATTGGGCCAGAGCGTTGAGTCGATGCGGGACGTAGCAACCTTTAGTCTTGCAAGATAATCCACAACAAAGAACAACACGGACTCGGTCGGAAGATGTTCATAGCAGTTTCATCGTTTACCGGGGAATTGGCAGGGTCGAGGTTCGTCTCCAGCTGGCTGGTTTCTTCTTCAAAGTTGCGGCAGAACTCTGCAGAGACAAAATCGAATCGGGAAAAACGATCGAGTGGAAACGTAACAATTGGGAGAATTGGTCGAGTGAAGAAAGTTACCTTCGAGTTTAAGGAACAATTCCTTAGCGAGACCACCCAAGAAGCTTTCCAGCTCATTCCTCTTCCCAGCCAGTTGGAGGATCTTCTCGGTCAGGTTCTTCTTGTCAGCCTTCATTCGCTCAGCATCCTTGCCGGCAGCAGCCAGAGCAGCCTTCAGATCGGCGTTTTCCTGTTCGAGCTTGGCAACTGAGGCCAATTTTTCATCAGCAAGCTTGATCTTCTCAGACAGCTCAAGCTCCTTCTTCCTTTGAGCCTCCTTCACCTTGCCTGTAAATCGCAGCAAAGTCAAACTTGCAGCAAGTGGGAGGAGGACAGAGTCGTCGAAATCTCACCAAACATACCTTTGGTCTCCTCCTTCGCCTTCGTCAGATTCTCTTGCACCAGTTTCAAGTCCAACTCGAGCTGAATATGCTTCTGCTCCAGTTCAGTATAGCGTGCCGCAAGATCACAAGATTTCTACAAAGAGACAGTTTCAAAAATATCAGAGATAATTCACTTCCGAGTGAATGAAGAAGAATTGTGCGTTTCTAAGACTACAGTCGAATGCAAGCATCAACCGTAGTCTCGGGACTACACCCGATGGGTGCACTCAGCGTGCCCCCACCGGTCTTATTCAAGACATAGTCGACCCGATCGACCATAGAAAAAAAGCGAGTCGACCGATCGACCGGTTTCATTCTTAGTAAGCCTAAGATAGAGTCGACCATCGACCAACACAAAAAAAAAATCGACCGATCGACGGTGCTTCTTCAGATCGTAATCAATCGCGGCGATCGACCACGCCTCGGGGACTACACCGGTGGGTGCACTCAGCGTGCCCCCACCGGTTTCAAACACATTCATTCCATTCGGATCTTGATCAAACATCTACTTAGTAAGCCTAAGACCATTGCCAGGTGATCGACCTTATATAGGGGACTACACCCGGCGGGTGCACTCAGCGATGCCCCGCCAACACAGAGTTTTTGCCAACACACCCAAAGGGTGGCGCTTTCTAAATCCGAGAAAGAAAAGTTTGATAGCATATCCTAACGAACGGTGGTGGTCGACTAACTGAACATTGCTCGAAGAAGCGGAGCTGGCGTCGTAAGCCGCTGGCTCGCTTCGGCGATCTTCACTGCTCCATCATGATCCTGCTTGACGGATCGCCTCTTTAGCAACATCGGCATGGTCCTCCGGGGCGTGGTGCGTGGTGAAGATCGAAGGTTGTCCAGCACTTTCGGCGAAGTGGGTCGGGCACTTGTCAGCGGATTCGCAAAAGATACGATATGTCGAGTGCGATCTCTCCTCCGTCTAGCGGTCTCGGCACCGTCACGCCTTGGGCTTCCCCGCCAGTAGACGCCTTCCTGCTCCTCCTAGCCCTCAGTGGCTCCTCATCTTCATCATCATCGTCAGGGAGAGTGATGATGTTATCGATTAGACTTGAGAAAAGAGTTAAAGTCGAAATCTTGAGTCAGTCGACTAAGAGCAAGAATTAAGGATATAATACCAGGATTTGAGGTGGCGGCATCCTCCATCTCATGGTCTTCAGCCCTAGCTGAGGTTTCGGAAGTCGCAGCGCTGAGAATCCGAAAAATCAGTCGACCGATTCAAGTACCAACCAGAGACAAAATATATAGAACATGAGAATTTAAGCAATATGTTTACCCTGAGATGGTGGGGATGGACACTTTCATCTTTGGCAGAGGCTTGGTTGTCCTCGGCGGAACTACCTTCGCCTGCTTTGGCGCTTTCTCAGTCGGCACCGGTGAAGCGGTTCGAGGCGTTTGGTCGATCATGAGGCGATCGCAACTCCCTTACCGCGTTCAGCCGAAGGGTCGTGCACAAGTTTTGACCGCCTTTCCGAGCGCGGTGGTGCGACTTCCTCCTCCTCGTCCTCGTCATCATCATCCTCGTCATCATCATCATCATCGTCGTAAATGCGTCTCCTGCAGCGTCTGAGTCCCACTCTTCTTGACTCTCGCCTCCGCTGGCTTCACCCTCCTCGATCGAATCTGGGCGCCATTGGGCATTGAATACAGCTCGGTGAAGGCACGGAAGTATTGAAGCGAGTTGATCGACCAAATTCTGAAACACACTCGGCGGACATACTGATGAAAAAGAACAAGTGTACCTTATCCGGACGCATCACGATCAAGCGGAGAAATCCTCCGGGATCCGCGAGGATTGTCTTTGTTTCGAGTGATTGAAGCCATCCATCTTTCCACTCGGCATCGCCGATTGCCTCCGGGTGGGCGCGAGTCTCGTCTTGATGCCGCAATACAACCACATCTGATGACTCGGGCCCAAGGGGCTGGATTCGCCTCCGAAGAAAAACCTCCAGGAGATCCATGCCAGTCACTCCGTCCCTAACCAACTGCACCACTCGGTCCATCAGCATCTTCACTTCAGCCCTCTCTTCAGGAACAACCTTCAGGGAGGAGGGTTTATTCACTCGACTCATGGTAAATTCTGGGAGGCCAGTCGACTGCCCCGGCGTCGTCTCATTCCGGCAATAGAACCAGGTCGACTGCCAACCCCTGACCGACTCGGGAAAATGCATAGCTGGAAAGGTGCTTTTGCTCCTCAACTGGACTCCTAAACCACCACACATCTGGACTACTTGGGTCTTCTCGTCACGGGGCTTGCCTTCTTCACGATCTGGGGCGACACGTGAAGATGTGCTTGAACAAACCCGGTCGATCGACAACCCAAGAAGTTTTCGCACATAGACACAAACGCGGCAAGGTATGCGATGGAGTTTGGAGTGAAATGGTGGAGCTGGGCTCCGAAGAAATTCAGAAAACCTCGAAAGAAGACACTCGGTGGCAACGAAAAACCCCGGTCGACATGGGTGGCCAAAAGCACGCACTCACCCTCTTCTGGTTGAGGCTGCCACTCTCGACCGGGAAGCCTCGCGGCTCCGTGGGGAATCAATCCGTCATTAGCCATATCAAGGAGATCCTTCTCCCTGATCGTCGACTGGATCCAGTCTCCCTGGACCCAGCCCTTGGCGATTTGGATCTCGACGAAGAACCACCGCGACGGTGGATCTCCCTCGCCTTCTCGACCGCGACGCCTTCTCCGCTACTAACGCCTTCTTCGCGCGCTCCAAAGATCGTCGTCTTCTCTTTGCCCATGGCGCGCGGTGAATGCGCAAAGAGAGATAGCAGGGAGCAGCAGCGGAGGTGGAGGGCGAGACGGAGAGAACGGGAGGAAGAACAAGGTATTGTGCGGGCTTCCGGAGTTACATTTATAGCATCCTTCCGAGTGGATGACAAGTGGACCCAAGCAATCCAATCATATCGGCGCGCCTTTGCACGATCGTGGCGGAGAAAGCGGCGCTAAAATCGAGCGCCTATTACGTCCCATCCAAGCGCCGCAGTTTGTTCCGTTTCGCGCGCTTCCCCAAATTTCGTATCCCGCGAGATCCGCGGGCGACGGATCGGTCTGTCAAATGCGAGATCTCCTGCGATCTGTTACTCAGGTATAGCAAAGGAAGTCACTCGACTAAAAAACCAGAATGGATCAAGTCGACTGAAGGAAAGTTTCTTGTTATCAACAAAGAAGATCTTGATCCGAGACAACGCGTAACCAGAATGCAAAGACAGTCGGCAACAACGTCAACTCCTCCTTCACTCAAGCCTCAATCCATTCGGGGGCTAATGATGGAGTCATGTACCTAGGGTAGGGTCATAGGCCTGACCTAAACGTCCTACCCAAGGGTACTCGTAGAAGAGATCATCTTCCAGTCGACCAAAGAGGAATCCACTCGACCGGACTGGAAGGACTCGACCATGGAAGACTCACTCGACCATGAAGACTCACTCGACCACCAGAAGGTCAGAAGGCACTCCACGGCGCAACGGTGTGCTATTGAATAGACTTAATGATAGTTAAGGCACCTTATGAGGGGCGTTACCAGTAACCCCCCTAGCTTAATGTACTTTAATCCCTCCATTATGTGGGCTGGCTGGGGTCCTGGCGCACTCTATATAAGCCACCCCCTCCACGGTAGAAGGGTTGATTCTGTAATACTCATACTCATAATCCACTCGACCGCCTCGGGGCTCAGGGGCGTGGGGCTGTTACTTCCTCCGAGAAGGGCCTGAACTCGTACATCCCTTGTCACCACAACTGCTCCATAGCTAGGACATCGCCTCTCCTTAACCTACCCCTACTTCTACTGTCAGACTTAGAACCACGACAATGGGCATCCCTAATACCTTTGCCTTACTCTCGTGCAATGACAAGTGAATAAACACACATCATGAGAATAACACATCTAGCATGGAAAATATTGGCTACCCTTCACCGCTTTAAGAGCGGTAGAGCACACAAAAGAGAAATTTATTTTTGAAAATTAGAGATGGCACATGCAAATTTTCTTAGAATGGCATGGAAATACCACATATAGGTAGGCATAGTGGGCTCATATGGCAAAACTAGTTTAAAGGGTTTTGAATGCACAAGTAGTGATCATACTTAGTGCAAAATGAAGGCTAGCAAAAAGATTGAGAAGCAACCAACCAAAATGCGAAAAATCTCGTACCCAAGAATTAAGCATAAGTAACACCAAATAATGCACCATAAGTAGGATATAAATTTCATTGCACAACTATTGACTTTCGTGCTTGCATAGGGAATCACAAACCTTAACATCAATATTCTTAGTAAAGTACAATTACTCATCAACGTGACTCACATATCATATCGTCATATCTCGAAACCATTTCTAAGAATCAAGTTATTTTGTCCAATGATCTTCATGAAAGTTTTTATTATATCCTCCTTGGATATCTATCACTTTGGAACTATTTTGATATGTTGCTTTTGATAAGCTCAAACAAATATAAGTGAAGATCATGAGCATAATTTTTTCTTTCTCTCAAAATAATCTAAGTGAAGAAAGAGAGAATTTTTTAAAACTTTAATAAATTCCAAATAAATCTAAGTGAAGCATGAGAGCATTTCTTCAAAAATAGCAAAGCACACCGTGCTCAAAAAGATATAAGTGAAGTACTAGAGCAAATCCATGGCTCTAAAAATTTAAGTGAAGCATAGGAGCAAGCATAGCATAATTTTTGGATCTCCCAAAAGGGTGTGTCCAGCAAGGATTCAACTCTTAAGACACAAATAAAAACAAGCAAATACTCATATAATACAAGACGCTCCAAGCAAAACTCATATTATGTGACGAATAAAAATATAGTTTCAAGTAAAATACCGATGGTTGTTAGAAGAAAGCGGGGATGCCACTCGGGGGCATCCCCAAGCTTAGTTGCTTGCTACTTATTTGAATATTATCTTGGGGTACCTCGGTCATCCACAAGCTTATCCGTTTGCTAATCCTTATTCCTTCATCCATCGTAAGATAACCCAAAACTTGAAAACTTCAATCACACAAAACTCAAACAAAACCTTCGTGAGATCCGTTAGTATAACAAACCAAACCATTACTATAAGTACTGTAGAAAACCTATTCTTATTTTGTTTTTACATTATATATACTATATTCCAACTTTTACATGGCAAAACTCATCAAAGAAAACCATAGAATCATCAAAACAAGCACATAACGCAAAGAAAACGGAATCTTTCAAAAATAGAACAGTCTGTAGCAATCTGAATATTTCGTATACTTATACAACTCAAAAAATTCCGAAATAAAGTGGTGGATGTGAGTAATTTGTCTATTAATCTTTTGCAAAAATAATCAACTCAAAAGCACTCTTATGTAAAAAATGACAAATAATCTCGTGAGCACAAAAGTTTCTGTTTTTTAGCAAGATCAAATCAACTTTCACCCAAGTTTTCCCAAAGGTCTTGCTTGGCACAAAAACTAATTAAAACACACAAAAAACACAATAATAATAGTAGCATAATTGTGCTAACACACAAGAACAGAAAGCAAAATGCAAAAATAAATTTTATTCATTGGGTTGCCTCGCAACAAGCGCTATCGTTTTACGCCCCTAGCTAGGCATAACGCGTAGGATCTAAGTTTTATCATCCATGTCCAATTATTTAATTGAGAACTTAGGATTTTTCAAGGATTTTGCATATAAATTCTCAGTGAAAATACTTCTAGGCATGAGATTGAAAAACTTATTTTCGCAAAAAGGATCTCTTATGACTTCAATGAAGTTGGGATGGATACTAATCATCTTAAGGTCTCCTTTATCATTGCTAGAAGTTGCACCTTTGTTTTTAGTAACTTGAGTACTCTTGCTAATTTTCAAGGGAGTTTTAGCGGAAGCAAAAGCAATTCCTAGATTAGAAAAGATTTCTTCCACTTTATCAATCCTAGACGGACTTTCTTCGATTCTTTCGTGGATTATAGTTCCCTTTTCTTTTAGCAACTTAAAAAATGTCTCCCGCTTTTAAACCAACCTTAGTAGAATTTGCATTTTTCCATCCAAGTTTTCCATATGTTCTACGTTAAGCATGTTCTTTTCAATAGCATCTAGTATTTCCATAACATGCCCGAGAGTCTATAATGTTTCATTGATCACGAGTGGTGGTGAACCTACTAAATTTCTCAAAGCATTGAAAGCATCAAGAGAAGGACACATCAAGAAATTCCCACCGGTAATCGTATCAAGGATGAATCTATACCAAGTGGTAATGCCCACATAAAAACAACAAAAAAGAATAACAGTAGATTGCTTACGGATAGATCTATTATGAGCATTGCAAATCCTATACCAAGCATCTTTTAAATTTTCTCCTCCCCTTTGTTTGAAGTTGAGAACCTCGTTCTCGGGGATGCACACAATAGAAGAAGTGAAATCCATAACAATAAAAAGTCATAAACAAGGTTGCTCACTAAAAAACAGATCTGACGAGAAAAACGTGAACGAAAAAGAGGGCGGATAAAGCGACAAATTTTTGTGAAGTGGGGGAGAGGAAAACGAGAGGCAAATGGCAAATAATGTAAATTGCGAGGAGATGAGATTTGTGATTAGGAACCTGGTTGGTGTTGAAGATCCTCCCAGGCAGCGGCGCCAGAAATTCCTTTTGATGCCTGCTAGAACTACGTTGGTATTTCCCCAAAGAGGAAGGGATGATGCAGTATAGCGACGGTAGGTATTTCCCTCAGTGATGAGACCAAGGTTATCGAACTAGTAGGAGAACCTCCTCACACCACGTAAAGAACACCTACACACAAATAACAAATACTCGCAACCCGACGTGTTAAAGGGGTTGTCAATCCCTTTCGAGTACGGCGCCTCAAGATAGGCAAATAACGTGAGGTAAAATTGGTAGATAGGATAAATACATCGCGGAACAAATATATTGCAGCAAGGTATTTTTGTATTTTTGGTTTAATAGATCTGAAAATAAATGCAAAGGAAAATAGATCACAAAGGCAAATATGATGAAAAGACACCTGGGGCCGTAGGTTTCAATAGTGGCTTCTCTCGAGAAAAATAGCAAACCGTGGGAAAACAATTACTGTTGGGCAATTGATAGAACTTCAAATAATCATGACAATATCCAGGAAATGATCAGTATATAGGCATCATGTCCAAGATTAGTAGACCAACTCCTGCCTGCATCTACTACTATTACTCCGAATCTGGTTGGGCTCCGGTAATGGAGTTCACCGCTGCGGATATCTTCCAGCACTTGCCCTTTGGCGACATGCTGAATTCATTAAAGTCTCTCTCTTTGTCAGGAGACTCTTGGCCGAACTATGTCCGGCTCGAGTGGGAAGCAGGCGACGAGGAAATTCGGTACCCACCTACCACCCACTTCATTGCCACTGTCGATGATTTGACCGACGTGCTTGACTTCGACTCTGAAGACATCGACGGTGTGGACGACAATGCAGGAGAAGAACAGGAACCACCGCCCATGGGGCGCTGGACAGCCACCTCCTCGTATGATATATATATGGTGGACACTCCCAAAGAAACCAATGGCGATGAGGCAATGGAGGATAACACCTCAAGGAAGAAATCAAAGCATGGGCGTTAGCAGCGCCGCTCCAGGCCCCGCCACAGCAATACCAGGACAGGAGACGAAAACAATCTAGATGGTGCCGAAGATGAATACAATCCCGATCAGCCTGCCTTCGAGCAGGCCGAACAGGAAGACGGGCAGGTCAGCCCAGACGAACAGGCGATGGACGGATACCTGGAGGAGGACAACTACATGCCCCCCTCTGAAGACGAGGTGAGCCTCGACGACGATGAATTCCGCATGCCTGAGGATCTCGTAGAGCAGGAGCGCTTCAAGCATCAGCTTATGGCCATTGCGATAAGCTTGAAAAGGAAGCAGCAGCAGCTCCAAGCTGATCAAGATCTGCTCACAGACAGATGGACTGAAGTCCTGGCAGTCGATGAATATGGACTCGAGCGCCACACCAAAGGTTACCCAAAGCACAAGTTGCTACCTCAACTCGAAGAGGAGCCTATACTACCAGCACAGGACGTGGCTGACCAGCCACCTCATGGCCGGGATAAAACGACATATCAGCCCGAATACCAGCCCGCACCCCCACGCCAATACACTACGGCCCAGGGCAATAGGCAGGACCTGCGAGACATACTGGAAAACAAGGCAGGACAGCCAAGATCAATCTACGGATCGCGGGGGCGCGCCCCAACACGTGACGATGATCGTCATGCCGTATACACTATCAGCAAGTCCGGCCGGGCCAAAGATAGCCGACTAGACTTATTCGAACTGCGTAGCAACATAGCCCGGCATAGAGGCGCCACACACCCCCTCTGCTTCACACACGAAGTAATGGATCACGAATTCCCAAAAGGGTTTAAACCCGTAAACATCGAATCATACGATGGCACAACAGACCCCGCAGTATGGATCGAAGATTTCCTTCTCCACATGCACATGGCCCGCGGTGACGATCTACACGCCATCAAGTATCTTCCCCTTAAACTCAAAGGACCGGCCCGACATCGGCTGAATAGCTCGCCAAAGAAATTCCATCGGCGGTTGGGAAAACACGGAGGACGCGTTCTCGACAACTTCCAAGGCACCTACGTGCGACCACCGGATGCTGACGACTTGAGTCACATTACTCAATAGCCTGGAGAGTCAGCCAGGAAATTCTGGACTCGGTTCCTAACTAAAAAGAACCAAATTATCGACTGTCCGGACGCCGAAGCCTTGGCGTCCTTCAAGCATAATATCCGCGACGAGTGGCTCGCTCGACACCTCGACCAAGAAAAACCGAAGTCCATGGCGTCCCTCACGACACTCATGACCCGCTTCTGCGCGGGCGAGGACAGCTGATTGGCTCGCAGTAGCACCACGCCTAGATCCTCCGGTACTTCAGATGTCCACGATAGTAACGGCAAGCCACGGCGCAACAGACACATGCGTTGGAACAACGGCGACAACACCGAAGACACGACAGTCAACGCCGGATTCAGTGGCTCAAAATCCGGTCAGCGGAAAAAGCCGTTCAAAAGAAACAATCCGGGATCGTCCAGTCTGGACCGCATACTTGATCGCTCGTTCCAAATTCACGGCACCCCTGATAAGCCAGCCAACCACACTAACAGAGATTGCTGGGTGTTCAAACAGGCCGGCAAAATAAATGCCGAAAACAAGGACAAGGGGCTGCATAGCGACGAAGACGAGGAGCCCCGGCGTCCGAACATGGGGGGCCAGAAGAAATTTCCTCCCCAGGTGAAAACGGTAAATATGATCTATGCCACCCACATTCCCAAACGGGAACGAAAGCGAGCACTAAGGGACGTCTATGCGATGGAGCCAGTCACCCCAAAGTTCAACCCGTGGTCAGCCTGTCCGATCACTTTTGATTGTAGGGATCACCCTACCAGCATCCGTCATGGCGGTTCAGCCGCATTGGTCCTTGACCCAATCATCGACGGATTCCACCTCACGCGAGTCCTTATGGACGGTGGTAGTAGCCTGAACCTGCTTTATCAGGACACAGTGCGCAAAATGGGCATCAATCCTTCAAGGATTAGGCCCACCAAAACCACCTTCAAAGGTGTAATTCCAGGAGTAGAGGCCCGTTGTACGGGCTCCATAACACTGGAAGTGGTCTTCGGATCCCTGGATAACTTCCGAAGCAAGGAGTTAATCTTCGATATCGTCCCTTTCCGTAGTGGCTATCATGCACTGCTTGGACGAACCGCATTCGCTCGATTCAATGCGGTACCACACTATGCATACCTCAAGCTCAAGATGCCAGGACCTCGCGGGGTTATAACAGTCAATGGAAACACAAACCACTCTCTCCGTACAGAAGAGCACACTGCGGCCATCGCGGCAGAAGCGCAAAGCAACCTTCTCCGCCAAACCACCAATTCGGTGATAACAACCCCGAACACCGTCAAGCGAGTCCGGAGTACCCTGCAACAGGATCGCCAGGCACGCCGAGAGCGCGATTGGTAGTCCGACCTCCTCCCTAGCCCCATTCAGGCAGCATTTGTGTCGCGCGTACACAATTACGCACTCAAAATACCATGGGCATAGGCGGAGGCGCAATGGTGACGCGGTCCATAGTGCGGTTCAACCGCCGCATACTTTAAATAACCTTCTTTTTTCAGGACCCTACTTTCGGGCAGCCCCCTCAGAGAACCAGATTATCGGGCCTATCACAGGAGCGAAAACCAAGGAGGCAAAAGGCTTTGCGCACACTGGGAATACCCAGGTGGTATCTGTCAATGATCGTTATACCTATTTTATATACCCACATGCGGCCTGCCCTTGGATAGGACATGTCAAATAGTCCTATTTGCTTCTGCTCAACGCATTAATTGTACACATACGCTTGGACGTATTATTTATCAATGGAAAATAATACATAGCGTGAGCTTATTATTCCTATCTTCACATTTTCCCTAAAAATGTTTATTTAATATTGAATCCGTACACTTTGGTACGATTAGTTTGCCACGGGCTTCTCATGGTGCCCCTTAATACGGCAAGATAAGTCCGAACACTTTCAATAGTGCGGCACCCCGAACTTATAGCATTATATGCATCAGCTCCGAATCATGTCTTGGGTCAATAGTTGGGTTTGCCCGGCTCCCTTGTTTTGGTACCTTACGTTCCGTTCTATCGGCTAAGGTAGCGCAGGGAGAACTACTGTGATTGTGTCCCGTTCTTCCGGACGAGCACCTCAGTAGAGTAAGCCGAAAACTGACTATCATGATGCGGCGAGAGCTGGTCGCTGTTTGAGAGGTCTTTAATCCTTAAAGATTTTTTTTCCGCTTGAGGCGAGGAATCGGCCTTGTCCGATTTAGGCATGTATAGCGCCCCAATTCGGCTTTCCGAATTCTAGGGGCTTCGCCGCAATTGTCGACTTCTATGGCTAAGTGAGAGTTATAAAGCCGCATAGTCCGATTGCCTTGTTCGCTGCGCCACACACCTCCTTTAAGGACCAAAAATTTGGATAAAGAGTGTTTGGGTTTTCCATGAACACCCCAGTACTAGTTACGTGGGGGCGGAAGCCGACGACTGGCCTACGTTCAGAATTTTATAAACAGCCGCACACAAGGTAATATTTTAAATCAACAAAGTGCCATACAGCGCAAACAAATTCGTTTTCATATTACAAAGACGACATGAGTACATTCACTCAAAGATTGTGTCCTTGGTACATTCATCGGCCACGAGACGAGCGCTTTTCATAACGCCATCATAATATTTCTTGGGGTAGCGATGCGCCTTGCCCTCCGGCGGTCCATCCTTCACCAGCTTCTCTGCATCCAGCTTGGCCCAATGCATTTTCGCACGGGCAAAAGCCCGGCGGGCACCCTCAATACAAACAGATCGCTTGATAACTTCAAGCCGCAGACAAGCATTTACCATCCGCTTTATAAGGCCAAAGTAGCTGTCGGGTAGGGGCTCACCAGGCCTCATCCGGACTATGAAGTCCTTCATGGCCACTTCGGCCGCCCTGTGGAGTTCAACCAATTGCTTCAGTTGGTCACTCAGAGGCATTGGGTGTTCGGCTCCAGCATACTGGGACCAGAACAGCTTCTCCGTTGAGCTCCCCTCTTCAGCACGGTAGAACTACATGGCATCTGATATGCTGCGTGGCAGATCTGCGAATGCCCCTGGAGAGCTCCAAATTCGAGTAAGTAATAGAAATGTCTCCTCCACATGCTTGCTTTGCATAATAAATGCCTTACCTGCCGCTATCTTCTTGGCCGACAGGATTTCCTGTTGGGCCTTTTGGGCTTCGGCCTTGGCATCTTTCGCGCTTAGAAGGGCCTTCGTAAGCTTAGACTCTTTCGTCTTGAAGTCATGCTCCAAGAACTTGAACTTCTTGTCGAGCTCCTGGAGCTTGTGCTGTACCTCGCCTACCCTAGCATTTTGCTTTTCACGCTCAATGTGCTCCGTGGCCGCCTTGTCTTCGGCCTCGGATAGCTCTTTCCTCGGGGCCGCCACTTCGGTCGTGGCCCCTATTAAAAAATCATGACGCTATTTGTTAGCGTCACCAATTTTTCTCCTCTATACGACACATGAACGGGGTATCACTCACCTTTGTTCTCTTCGAGCTGCCTCTTCGTGAGGTTGAGCTCCTCTTCGGCATGCTTCAGGTCCCGTTCGAGTTCGGCGACCTCTGCTGTGCGGGCAGCAGCGGCAAGCAGCACCGCCTGCTTATTCACATAGGCACATACTGTTAGATCCCTGCGGTTTAAAGTTGACCCTCCATTTGGCTTTTCTTACCGAACACCAAACAGAGTATCAGGGGCTACTGTCTATTGGGTGATAACTTCTCACACTTTTGATTACTTACCTCAAAGCCTGTTGGGAGGCTGGTGCAGGCTTCGGTCAATCCACTTTTGGCGGACCGAACCTTCTGAATCACCGTACTCATAAGAGTACAGTGCTCTTCATTCACGGAGGCGCCGCAAAGCACTTCCAGCAGACCATCCGACGCCTCTGGCACAATGGAGGTCATCGGCACGGCGGGCTCGCCCTCCCTAGCGAGGGACTGCCTACCCGAATCCAGAACCTTTGGAGGTTCCGACGCAGTAACCAGCTGGGAGCCCGACTTGCTACGGCTCTCGTTAGCACGATCTATGGGGATCTTACTCCCCATGTGCTCGGGGTCTGGAATTTTGCCTTGGGGCGTCTCCAAAGACGCCTCCCCTGCTCTGGTATCCTTTGGGACCACACCTCCGTGTCATCCGCAGGCCGAGGGGAGGTGGCCGTCGGGAGTGAATTCATTGTCGAATCACTCAGAGACCCATCCGAAGAGGATACCTCGGGATGGGACCTGGCCGTACTGCATATGCGAGTTCGGCGTTATAAAAAACTATGAAGCTAAGTCGCACTAACAGTATTACAAAGTGGGGATACTTACGATCTCACCAGGGGCTTGCCCCTAGGTAGCCACTCCTCCTCGCTATAGGCGGTGGTTGTGGAGTGGTCCGGAGGGAGGGTCCGTCCCTTCTTGGACCCTTTGGCCTCCCCGAAAAGGGTGGCCTTCCTCTTCTTCCCTCCTTCGATTTCGGGGAGAGGGTTTTCCTCCTCCTCCTGGTTGTCGTTGGAGGAGTGCGCCCTGGTGTCTTCGGACGATGAGTCCGGCACCATGTTGCGCCGGGAACTTCTTCTGGTCCCCGTGGCCTTTTTCTTGGCCTTCTTCTCCGGCACCTCATAGGGTGCCGAGCCAGATCTCCGTCGGGAGTTAAATGCTCATGGGTCCTCGAGCAACGGAGGCGACAACAATTCGCTCCGCCGTCGCCACATATTCCTGTTAAAATCAGCACAGTGGCCTAAGTTTCTCCCACAAATATACTGGGGAAAGGCACATCTTGAAATGTAGAATGCTTACCGTGTTGGCCTGGCGCCTCGTGCTGAGTCCGCGGTCCTCAGAGGTGGGGGGAGGAACTTCGCTGGCCTTGAACAACACCTTCCAGGCGTCTTTGTGCGTTGTGTCAAAGAGCTCTTGCAGTGTCTGGTGTTGGGCCGCGTCGAACTCCCACAGGTTGAATGCCCGTTTCTGACATGGGAGAATCCGGCAAAATAGCATGACCTAGACCACATTGACCAGCTTGGTACTCTTGGTTATCATGTTTTTGACGCAGTTATGGAATCCGGTCTGCTCCGCGGGTGCGCCCCAGGCTAGACCCTTCCTCTTCCAGGAAGTGAGCCGCACAGGGATGCCGGATCGGAATTCGGGGGCCGCCACCCAGTTGGCGTCGCGTGGCTCGGTGATATAGAACCACCCTGATTGCCACCCCTTCACGGTCTCTGCAAAGGAGCCTTCAAGCCAGGTGACGTTGGGCATCTTGCCCACCATGGCGCCACCACACTCCGCCTGCTGGCCAACCACTATCTTTTGCTTTATGTTGAAGATCTTTAGCCACAGGCTAAAGTGGGGCCGAATGCGGAGAAAGGTCTCACACACGAAGATAAACGCTGAGATGTTGAGGATGAAGTTAGGAGCCAGATCATGAAAATCCAGCCGGTAATAGAACCTGAGCCCACGGAAAAATGGGTGGAGGGAGAATCCCAGTCCGCGGACGAAGTCGGCGAGGAACACGACCCTCTTGTGGGGTCTCGGAGTCAGAATAATCTGCCCTGCGTCCGGCAGCCAGTGCGCGATATCTGCGGTCAAGTATCCGGCCGCCCGGAGCTTCGTAATGTGCTCCTCCTTGACGGTGGAGGCCACCCACTTGCCTCCCGCTCCAGACAGGTTTGGCTGTGCGGAGAAGGCGTGAACTAGGGCACTGGAGCTCGAGGGTGCGAGAATGGATAAGCAAAGGGGGAAGAAGGCGTGGGTAAAAATGGAGGATCCTTATCCCTTTATAGAGGCGACGAAAACGGTGTCCCTCCCCACTTGCCCGTTAAAGATCGCTTATTTCCCAAGCGCCACGATTGATGGCGCGGTTGGGTTACCCGTACCCGTATTGATGAGAATCCCGTGATAAGGGGACATGATCTCTGCTTCGACAAGACGTGCCGGGGAAGCTGCTTCGCAATATGTGCGGTGGCTGGTTGTGGGAAAATGGTTCGAATAATGACTCGACCATGGTGTGATGTCACGTTATCTAAAGTTTTCAGCAGATTATATTTGTGGAATACCGTTCTCTCTACGGTGGTATGTGAAAATCGTCTTGTAGAGCCGGACACGATTTAAGTGTTCGAGGTTTACTTTGGAGTATTCGGAGGTGGAACCCGCCTTGCAATGCCGAAGACAATCCACGTGCCGGACTCATCGTCATTGAAGCCTGGTTCAGGGGCTACTGAGGGAGTCCTGGATTAGGGGGTATCCGGATAACCGGACTATATACTCTGGTCGGACTATTGGACCGTGAAGATACAAGACTCAAGACTTCGTCCCGTGTCCGGATGGGACTCTCCTTTGCGTGGAAGACAAGCTTGGCGATCCGAATGTTAGATCTCCTTCTTTCTAACCGACTCTGTATAACCCTAGCCCCCTCCGGTGTCTATATAAACCAGAGGGTTTAGTCCGTAGGACGGGATCAATCATAATCATCATAGGCTAGCTTCTAGGGTTTAGCCTCTACGATCTCGTGGTAGATCAACTCTTGTAATACTCATATCATCAAGATCAATCAAGCAGGAAGTAGGATTTTACCTCCATCGAGAGGGCCCGAACCTGGGTAAAACATCGTGTCCCCTGCCTCCTGTTACCGTTGGCCTTAGACGCACAGATCGGGACCCCCTACCCGAGATCCACCGGTTTTGACACCGACAATAGGTGCTGGCATAAGTGGAGGGGGGCCACCAGGGGCCCACGAGACAGGGGGCGTGCCCTCCACTCTCGTGGCCTGGTGCTTGCCCCTCCTGCAGTGATTTCAGTGCCAAAAATCCTCAAATATTCCATAAAAATCATACTAAATTTGCAGGGCATTTGGAGCACTTTTATTTTTGGGATATTATTTAATGCATGGATAATTCAGAAAACAGACAGATAATACTATTTTTGCTTTATTTATTCTAAATAACAGAAAGTAAAAAGAGGGTACAGAAGGTTGTGCCTTCTAGTTTCATCCATCTCGTGATCATCAAAATGAATCCACTAACAAGGTTGATCAAGTCTTGTTAACAAACTCATTCCAATAACACGGAACCGGAGAAATTTCGAATAACACTAAGTTAGCTCAACAGGGATATGAACATCCCCAACAATAAGAATATCATACTTTTTCTTGACAGTAGGAAGAGGAAATTCAAAACCTCCAATAATAATAGTTGGAACTTTTCCAATAGAATTGATGCTATGAACTTGAGATTGTTTCCTCAGAAAGTGTACCGTATGCTCATTACCATTAACATGAAAAGTGACATTGCCTTTGTTGCAATCAATAACAGCCCCTGCAGTGTTCAAAAAGGGTCTACCAAGGATAATCGACATACTATCGTCCTCAGGAATATCAAGAATAACAAAGTCTGTTAAGATAGTGACATTTGCAACCACAACAGGCACATCCTCACAAATACAGACAGGTATGGCAGTTGATTTATTGGCCATTTGCAAAGATATTTCAGTAGGTGTCAACTTATTCAATTCAAGTCTACGATATAAAGAGAGAGGCATAACACTAACACCGGCTCCAAGATCACATAAAGCAGTTCTAACATAATTTCTTTTAATGGTGCATGGTATAGTTGGTACCCCGGGGTCTCCAAGTTTCTTTGGTATTCCACCTTTAAAAGTGAAATTAGCAAGCATGGTGGAAATTTCAGCTTCCGGTATCTTTCTTTTGTTTGTAATGATATCCTTCGTATATTTAGCATAAGGATTTACTTTAAGCATATCAGTCAAGCGCATACGTAAGAAGATAGGTCTAATCATTTCAGCAAAGTGCTCAAAATCCTCATCATTCTTTGTCTTGGATGGTTTAGGAGGAAAGGGCATGGGGTTTTGAACCCATGGTTCTCTTTCTCTACTGTGCTTCCTAGCAACAAAATCTCTCTTATCATAACATTGATTCTTTCATTGTGGGTTATCAAGATCAACAGCAGGTTCAGTCTCTACTTCATTATTTTTGCTAGGTTGAGCATCAACATGAACATTATCATTAACTTTATCACTAGGTTCATGTTCATCACCTGATTGTGTTTCAGCATCAGAGATAGAAATATCATTGGGATTCTCAGGTGTGTCTACAATAGATTCACTAGAAGCATGCAAAGTTCTATCGTTTTTCTTTTTCTTCTTTAGAGAAGAACTAGGTGCCTCTAAATTGTTTCTCTGAGAATCTTGCTCGATTCTCTTAGGGTGGCCTTCAGGATACAAAGGCTCCTGAGTCATTCTACCAGTTCTAGTAGCCACTCTAACAGCAAGGTCAGGTTTATTATTTAATTCATCGAGCAAATCATTTTGAGCTTTAAGTACTTGCTCAGCTTGAGTAGCAACCATAGAAGCATATTTGCTAACGAGTTTAAGTTCACCTTTAACTCTAGCCATATAATCACTGAAGCGTCCTATCTCGAAAGCATTGTTCTTTAATTCTCTACCAACATAAGCATTAAAACTTTCTTGTCTAGCCATAAAGTCATCAAATTCATCTAAGCATGGGCTATGAAATTTAGTAGAGGGAATTTCAACTTTATCATATCTATAGAGAGAATTTACCTTTACTACCTGTGTCGGGTTATCAAGACAATGTGGTTCTTCAACAGGCGGTATAATAAGACCATGTATTTCTTCAATAGGAGGTAAATTCTTAACATCTTCAGCTTTTATACCTTTTTCTTTCATTGATTTCTTTGCCTCTTGCATATCTTCAGGACTGAGAAATAAAACACCTCTCTTCTTCGGAGTGGGTTTAGAAATTGCCTCGGGAATTGGCTCAGGAAGAGTCCAATTATTTTCATTAGTCAACATATTATTCAATAGTAATTCAGCTTCGTCGACTGTTCTTTCCCTGAAAACACAACCAGCACAACTATCCAAGTAGTCCTTGGAAGCATCGGTTAGTCCATTATAAAAGATATCAAGTATTTCATATTTCTTAAGAGGATTATCAGGCAAAGCATTAAGTAATCGGAGAAGCCTCCCCCAAGCTTGTGGGAGACTCTCTTCTTCGATTTGCACAAAATTATATATTTCCCGCAAGGCAGCTTGTTTCTTATGAGCGGGGAAATATTTAGCAAAGAAGTAATAAATCATATCCTGGGGACTACGCACACAACCAGGAGCAAGAGAATTAAACCAAGTCTTAGCATCACCCTTTAATGAGAACGGAAATATCTTAAGGATATAATAATAGCAAGACTTCTCATCATTAGTAAACAGGGTGGCTATATCATTTAACTTGGTAAGATGTGCGACAACAGTTTCATATTCAAGGCCATAAAAAGGATCAGATTCAACTAAAGTAATAATCTCAGGTCAATAGAGAATTCATAATCCTTATCAGTAACACAGATAGGTGAAGTAGCAAAAGCAGGGTCAGGTTTCATTCTAGCATTAAGTGATTGTTGCTTCCATTTAGCTGATAATTTCTTAAGATCATATCTATCTTTACAAGCAAAGATAGCTCTAGCAGCTTCCTCTTCCATAACATAACCCTCAGGAACAATAGGTAATTCATAATCAGGGGGAGAACTTTCATCATCACTATCATCAATAATAGCATCTTCAATAATTTCATTCTCTCTAGCCCTAGCAAGTTGTTCATCAAGAAATTCACCTAATGGCAAAGTAGTATCACACACAGAAGTAGTTTCATCATAAGTATCATGCATAGCAGAAGTGGAATCATCAATAACATGCGACATATCGAATTCATAGCAAGAGCGAGGTTTAGGTGTCGCAAGCTTACTAATAACAGAAGGAGAATCTAGTGCAGAGCTAGATGGCAGTTCCTTACCTCCCCTCGTAGTTGAGGGCAAAATCTTGGTTCTTTCGTCTTTGAAGTTCTTCATAGTGATCAACAGATATAAATCCCAAGTGACTCAGAGAATAGAGCTATGCTCCCCGGCAATGGCACCAGAAATTAGTCTTGATAACCCACAAGTGTAGGGGATCGCAACAACTTTTGAGGGTAAAGTATTCAACCCAAATTTATTGATTCGACACAAGGGGAGCCAAAAAATATTATTGAGTATTAGCAATTGAGTTGTCAATTCAACCACACCTGGATAACTTAGTATCTGCAGCAAAGTAGTTAGTAGCAAAGTAGTATGATATTAAAGGTAACGGTGGCAAAAGTAATATTTTTGGGTTTTGTAGTGATTGTAACAATAGCAACGGAAAAGTAAATAAGCGAAACACAAGATGTGAAAAGCTCGTAGGCATTGGATCAATGATGGATAATTATGTCGGATGTGATTCCTCATGTAATAGCTATAACATAGGATGCCACAGAACTAGCTCTAGTTCATCAATGTAATGTAGGCATGTATTCCGTGTATAGTCATACGTGCTTATGGAAAAGAACTTGCATGACATCTTTTGTCCTACCCTCCCGTGGCAGCGGGGTCCTAGCAAAAACTAAGGGATATTAAGGCCTTCTTTTAATAGAGAACCGGAACAAAGCATTAGCACATAGTGAATACATGAACTCCTCAAACTACGGTCAACACCGAGAAGTATCCCGATTATTGTCACTTCGGGGTTGTCGGATCATAACATATAATAGGTGACTATAGACTTGCAAGATAGGATCAAGAACACACATATATTCATGAAAACATAATAGGTTCATATCTGAAATCATGGCACTCGGGCCCTAATGACAATCATTAAGCACAGCAAAGTCAAAGCAACATCAATCTCAGAACATAGTGGATACTAGGGATCAAACCCTAACAAAACTAGCTTGATTACATGGTAAATCTCATCCAACCCATCACCGTCCAGCAAGCCTACGATGGAATTACTCATGCATGGCGGTGAGCATCATGAAATTAGTGATGGAGGATGGTTGATGATGACGACGGCGACGAATCCCCCTCTCCGGAGCCCCGAACGGACTCCGGATCAGCCCTCCCGAGAGAGATTAGGGTTTGGCGGTGGCTCCGTATCGTAAAATGCGATGAAACTTTAGGACATGGCATTTTCTCAATCGCATCAACCTTGGCTTTCTCCACCTCAATGCCTCTTTCAGAATTTTATGGCCCAAAACAATACCTTCGTTAACCATAAACTGGCACTTCTCCCAATTCAAGACAAGATTTGTTTGTTCACATCTCTGCAAAACTCGATCAAGATTGCTTAAACAATCATCAAAAGACTTCCCATAAACAGAAAAGTCATCCATCAAAACCTCAACAATCTTTTCACAAAAATCAGAGAATATAACAATCATACATCTTTGAAAGGTAACAGGTGCATTACACAGACAGAAGGCATACGTCTATAAGCAAAAGTTCCAAAAGGACAAGTAAAAGTGCTCTTTTCTTGATCAGGTTGTAAAACATGTATTTGTGAAAAACCAGAATATCCATCAAGAAAGCAAAAATGTGTGTGCTTAGATAATCTTTCTAACATTTGAACAATAAAAGGCAGAGGGTAATGATCTTTTCTCGTTGCTTTGTTTAATTTTCTATAATCAATTACCATCCTATAGCATGTGACAACTTTGTGGAATGAGCTCATTCTTATCATTAGGAACAACAGTAATACCTCTCTTCTTAGGGACACAATGAATAGGACTTACCCATCTACTATCAGCTACAGGATAGATTATACCAGCTTCCAGAAGTTTCAATATTTCCATTCTTACCACTTCTTTCATCTTTGAATTTAACCGACGTTGGTGATCAACAACGGGTTTAGCATCAGGTTCCATATTAATCTTGTGCTGACATAGAGTGGGACTAATGCCCTTAAGATCATCAAGAGTATATCCGATAGCAGCTCTGTGCTTCCTTAGAACTTTCAATAATCTTTCTTCTTCATGTTCTGAAAGGTTAGCACTAATAATAACAGGATATATCTTTTTCTCATCAAGATAAGCATATTTCAAAGTGTCTGGCAATTGTTTTAATTGAAACACAGGATCCCCTTTAGGTGGAGGAGGACCTCCTAGAGTTTCAATAGGCAAATTGTGTTTAAGTGGAGGTTGTTGTTCGAAGAAGATTCTATCCATTTCATTTCTTTCATGCATATGCAAATCATTTTCATGATCTAGCAAATATTGTTCCAAAGGATCAGTAGGAGGCACAATAATAGAAGCAAGACCAATAATTTCATCCTTACTTGGCAAATATTTCTTATGAGGTTGTCTACTAAACTTGTTAGAATTAAATTCATGATATTCATCACCAAAGCAAACACCGACAGTTTGTTTCTCACAATCTATTTTGGCATTCACGGTGTTCAAGAAAGGTCTACCAAAAATAATGGGACAAAAGTCATCTTGTGGGGAGCTAAGAACAAGAAAATCAGTAGGGTATTTTATTTTCCCACACAAGACTTCAACATCTCTAAGAATCCCAATTGGTGATATAGTATCTCTGTTAGCAAGTTTAATAGTGACATCTATGCCTACTATTTCAACAGGTGCTATTTCATCCTTAATTTCTTTATATAAGAAAAAGGAATAGCACTCACACTAGCACCTAGGCCACATAACCATGATAACAGTCATCTCCTATCTTAACTGAGACAACAGGCATGTCAACAACTGGTCTATGTTTATCCTTTTTATCAGGTTTGACAGAAGTAAATAACATACCCATCAATATTATCGACTAAGAGATCTTTAACCATAGCAACACTAGGTTCAACTCTAATTTGTTCAGATGGTTTGAGTGTTCTAACATAACTTTTGTTAACCACAATTGAAGCTTTAGCATGTTCCTTCATCCTAACAGGGAGAGGTGGTTTTTCAATATAAGCAATGGGAACAACTAGATCAACATTGTAAATGATAGTTTCTTCTTTAGCTTTCACCAGTTCTTTAACTTCTTCTTTAATTGGTGGGTGATATTTAAACCACTGCTCCTTAGGGATATCAACATGAGTAGCAAAATATTCACAGAAGGAAGCTACTATCTCATAGTCAAGTCCATATTTAGTGCTAAACTTTTGAAAAGCATCGGTATTCATAAAAGATTTAACACAATCAAACTTAGGTTCAATACCTGACTATTTACCTTCGTCGAGTTCCCAATCTTCAGAGTTGCGTTTAATTCTTTCTAAAAGATCGTACCGGAATTCAATAGTCTTCTACATAAAAGAACCAGTACAAGAAGTATCGAGCATGGATTGATCATTACGAGAAAGACGAGCATAAGAATTCTGAATAATAATTTCTCTTGAGAGCTCGTGATTGGGGCATGAATATAACATTGACTTAAGCCTCCCCCAAGCTAGAGCGATACTTTCTCCTTCACGAGGCCAAAAATTATATATATAATTTCGATCACGATGAACTAGATCATAGGATAATTTTTTGATGAAATTCCAATTTCAATCGATTCCAGTTCCAAGATCCAATATCACCGCACAGCCTATACCATGTCAATGCTTTTCCCTTCAAAGATAAAGCAAAAACCTTCTTCTTAGCTTCATCTCTGGGCAAACCTGCAAGCTTAAATAATCCACAAATTTCATCCACATATATCGAGTGCATATCAGGATGTTCGGTTCCATCTCCTGCATAAGGATTAGCTAGCAGTTGTTCTAACATACCCGAAGGAATTTCATATTCAATATTTTCAGTAGGTGCAGTAGGTTGAGGGGAAACTTATTATGCTTCCGTTCGAGGTGAAGATACCCTGAACAAACCCCTCAAAGGATTGTTTTCCATAGTAGCAAGTGACAATAAATTTCAGCACATAGTAACAATGTTTCCTTACCAATTTCCACTTACCAAGAGCGCTTCACTCCCCGGCAATGGTGCCAGAAAATAGCCCTAATGACCCACAAGTACATGGGGTCAATTGTAGCCTTTTCGATAAGTAAGAGTGTCGAACCCAACGAGGAGCAGAAGGAAATGACAAGTGGTATTCAGCAAGGTAATGTCTGCAAGTGCTAAAATTGCAAGTAGCGGAGTAGTTTGATAGCAAGATAATTTGTAACGATCAAGTAACAATAGTAATAACAAAAGTGCAGCAAGGTAGACCAATCCTTTTGAGGCAAAGGACATGCCAAAACGGTCTCTTAGGATAAGCAAAGTGTTCTTGAGGGTACACGGGAATTTCATCTAGTCACTTTCATCATGTTGGCTTAATTCGTCTTTGGTACTTTGATATGTTGGTGGACCGGTGCTTAGGTGATGTTCTTACTTGAAAAAACCTCCTACTTATGTTTAACCCTCTCGCAAGCATCCGCAACTACGAGAAAAGTATTAAGAATAAATTCTAACCATAGCATTAAACTTTTGGATCCAATCAGTTCCTTACGGAATAGCGCATAAACTGGGGTTTAAGCTTCTGTCACTCTCGCAACCCACAATCTAATAACTACTCCACAATGCATTCCCTTAGTCCCAAATATGGTGAAGTGTCATGTAGTCCACGTTCACATGACACCATAAAGAGAATGACAACATACATATCATCAAAATATCGAACACACGTATCAAGTTCACATGATTACTTGCAACATGATTTCTCCCATGACCTCAAGAACGAAAGTAACTACTCACAAATGATAAACATGATCAAGATCAAAGGGGTATTAAATAGCATAATGGATCTGAACATATAATCTTCCACCAAATAAATCATATAGTAATCAACTACAAGATGTAATCAACACTACTAGTCACCCACAAGCCCCAATCTATAGTTTTGATACAAAGATTGAACACAAGAGATGAACTAGGGTTTGAGAGGAGTTGGTGCCGTGAAGATGTTGATGAAGATAGCCCTCTCCAAGATGGGATAGTTGTTGGTGATGATGATGACGATGATTTCCCCCTCCGGGAGGGAAGTTCCCCCAGCGGAATTCGTCTGCCGGAGGGAAAAAGTGCTCCTGCCCAAGTTCCGCCTTGAGGCGGCAGCGCTTCGTCCCGAATGTCCTCCTCAGATTTTTCTAGGTAAAAATGACTTATATACCAGAAGATGGGCACCGGAGGTGGGCCGAGGAGGGAAGCACCCACCAGGGCACGCCTGAGCCTCCTTGCGCGCCCAGGTGGGTTGTGCCCACCTGGTGGCCCTCTGGTACTTATTTGCTCCAATATTTATTAAATATTCCATAAAAAATCCACGGGAAGTTTCAGCTCATTTGGAGTTGTGCAGAATAGGTAGCTTGACGTAGCTTTATCACGTCCAGATTTCCAGCTACCGGAATTCTCCCCCTTGGTGCATACCTTGCATATTATGAGAGAAAAGGCATTAGAGTTACTCCAAAAAGCATTATTATACAATAAAACAACATAAATAACAGTAGGAAAACATGATGCAAAATGGACGTATCACGGCGGGACCTCTCTACTGCTACGGCCGCGCGGCAGGACATGTCGGCTGCTTTCGCGTGAGGCGGCACACCTCTCGTGCTTCCGCTTCCATGCTCGCCTCTCCCTGGTGGTAATCTTACCAGAAATCACGCTGGCCATGGCAGACGCAAGGGAACGGTGATGAATGACTTGTTTGTTTTTGTGGATGAGGAGTTGAGGAGGAATGTGCAGTCATCTTGGAGTAGTAGTATTTATAACTGAGTACTAATACGCTCTTAAGTGGGAAACCCTTTAGGTTTTGATCGGTGTGAACAGGTTTGCTATTAAATATGGTGTGGTAGTAATTTGGAATGTGACAGGATGCAGGCTCAAAGTTTATTGATGGTTCTATAATTTCTAAGTGCGGCACTATTCTCGGACGGCATCTCAGCTGCGTACGTGGCATTTGTACCATAGGGTGCACCGCAATAGGTAATGTCAGCACACGTCTTGTTCCAACAATCGTGCGCGCTCGTTATTACCATCGTGCAGGCTTCTTTTAATTAGAATGTGTGCCTGCCTAGTGCACACACGTTGATCTGTCTAACTATTTCTGCTTGTTGTGGCTAATCGCAAACAATTCATCCGTGTGAAGAGTATGCCATCAATCGCAGACACGTTGATCTGGCTGACCATTTCTGTTGTGTTGCTTAATCGCAAACAGTTAATCCATCTGAAGTGTATGCCCTCAATCGCACACACCTTCATTTGGCTGCCCGTTTATGTTGTTCTGCCTCATCACAAATAGTTAATCCGACTGAACTATATGCCATATATCGCACACGCCTTCATTTGGCTGCCCGTTTCTTGTTCTTCTTCCTCATCGCAAACAGTTCATTGAACTTAACCGTATGCCCCGCATCACACATGCAAATAAAATCTAAATCATGTTTGATGTATCCGCCATCACAAACGTTTTGCATCTTTTTTGATGGTTTTTTACATGACCGTTTCCGATTAATGCATCGCACACAGTTTCGTCAAATGGTCTTTGATCGTAGTATCGCGTTAGCAGCATCCTGCAGTAGTGTTAATACATAATTGTGCTCTCACTTAAATCAATATCTCTCATAATTGATTTTAAGTGATTCAAGATCCAAATCTAGTTCTCAGCCATTGATGTGGACATCACTGATGACGAGAATTTTTACCGGTGGGCAAGCTTTTGCCGATCATATCTCCAGATGACTCTTGTTCATCTTTCGATGCTTCGTGCTCCAAGCTTAGAACGATTATGCAAGAACTTCAAGACAACCGAGTGGAATATGCATACATGGTCTGACCATCCCCGTCTTACACCTCATGTCTCGTTTGTACTCATGTGGAGATGACGTACTCCGGAACGCTACATGTTATAGACGGCTGCAACACTAGAACAACACCTTTAACTTGATATTTACTGTGAGAGATCACCCTAATAATTGACTACTGCACAATCAAAGGGTGCAAACAATAAATGCATAAATATCTCAAACAATTCATAATAGCATGATATGGTATAGCCATGGGCGGCGGGAGTCCTTCACAATCGTCTTCAATTACCATTTGAAGCGACATGACGGCCAATATTTCGTTGCCCTGGCAGCCGTTTTAAAAAACGTTGTCGTGGCGGCAATTTTAGAAAACGTTGTCATGGTGACCGTTTCAGAAAACGTTGTCGTGGCATCAAATTCAAAAATTCCTCCATGGCACGAAATTACAGGTCCTCGTCCCACTCCATGCACACCTTCTCCTCGTCGGAGTCCTTTGTGTATGTTTGCCATCGTCATGTGTAACATGTAGTCTATCTCTACGAATTTTACATTAACATGGCAATCTCGTGGCTCCAGCCATCATGCCGTGACGCGCATGCCACTTAACATTACAACATATAACCATCTCATACATAAACTCATTATCATGACGAAGGCTATACCACATCATATCATACCCTACAAAACCAAGTTAGACATGCTCTAATTGGTTTTGGCACAATTCTAGTTACATGGTTAACCAGATTTAACAAGTAACACTAGCTACCTAGTTCCACAATTTAGGCGATGATTCTTGATGCTAGATTAAGTTTTGGGGTGTGTGAAACAAGAGACTTAATAAAATCTCTAGACCCACACTAAACTTCGTCAATAAGCATGACCCCCTAGAAGATCATCCATCTTCCACACCCTCTTGTGTACGCGACGATTCACTATTCTCAACTATGGTGAAGCCCAAGGAACTATTAGTGGATCATCGAAAGCCACAGCCGATCGATTGTCAGAACCTTGTGAAAAGCGACACCATGCCATCGATGAATTGAATCAAAGCAACACTCGAGGGAAGCATAGCAAGAACATAAACCCTCGCATCCACATGTGATCTAGATCGCAACCTGCATCTACTCATAAAACCGCTCTAATACCAATGCTGGGAAACATAGGAAAAAAATTGCGCCAACGATCACCCAAGATCAATATGAAGATGCATAACTGGTTCTGATCATGATCGTTAACGTCACTGAGTTGCAGCGGAAGATGATCATGTTGGTGTAGATCGTACTTTGAGTCCCCAAACCATTGCTGAACAATCCCTCGTATCGCCCACGAACGATCCCTCGAACCGAAGATCGAAAACCCAGCCTCTCTACTTGGTTGCAAGCATGCAGCCTTCACAACCCCGCAGCGCTTCGCCATCCAGAGCTAATCATTGCCGGAGAATTAGAGGGAAGAGATTAGAACCACACTGGGCTTCTAATAATAAGGACAAGAGGATTAGCCAAGCTGTAATTAGTTAATTAGGACCAACTAGAACATGATCTAGAAGAACTAGAGGAGGCTTCAAAAAATGGGTATCCAATTGGGCACCAAACCTCCACTATATATAGGTTAGAGGGGAGAGGGAGGGCTGCCACCAAGGAGGGAAACCCTCCTTGGGGCGTCTAGCTAAGGGGAGGAGGCGTTGGACTCCTCCCCCACTCCTATTCGGCCTCCTACCTTAGGGAAGGGGCGCCTCTCCCCACTTGGGCCCTTGTGGTCCAAGTTGCTTTCCACATCTTGGACTTTTTAGGCCCATTGGTATTAAATTAAATATAAAATTGTTCTAAATACTTTTATACCATTTTATATATAATTTAACATTCCCAAAAACATTTTCCACATATATATTATTTATCAGTAATACCTGGTATTACCCATATTCATCGAAGCCCTTCCCGTGACCCCGAAATGCTTCCGGATCCTCTTACAACTATTCTTACTATTAATGAAACAATTCCACAAATATATTCTCATCACTCCCATCCTACTAAAACTCAACAGATCATGATTGCCTGAAGCTTGTGACCTCGTAGGTTCGGTAACTCACAGACATGAACGAAACCTCTTCGTTCAGTGAGCGTTAGCGGGACCGTGGACATCCGTATCGGTCCCTGTAAGCACACAAATGATATTCGAGTGAACCTTAGGTTATCATGTGATGTTCCCTTTGCTTAGAGATACTGTACAAAATCCGGTGTGCATCGGTATCCTCCTGAGTCATCACCATGCACACTATGTCGTTGCTCCCGTTGCTGGTTTTGTTCTTCTTTCTCGTTGATGTGTTTTGGCATCCCCGTGATGTATTCACCTGTGTTTGGCTAGACAATGATGGATGCCGTCACACCAAAATATCTCTCCATCGTCATAGGAGCAAATCTCACTCTCGAGCTATTTGTCCACTTGTCAAACTTCCGGATGAACATGTAAGTTGTCGTTATGATCACCGTGTTACAAGTGACGTTTGGGCAACCCCAAAGCTCATCGTATGGTAAGAAGTGACCATGATACTCCCATGGTCTAAGGAGCAATATCACACGTTAACATTTTTTGTTATTACAATTGAGTGCAGATGATATTAACTCAATTCATAACAAACAAGATTCGGTCGATTCAATATGATCGTTCTTCCAATGTCATATCTCAATGTTGTTTTAGGACTATCGTTACACTTAACGATACCCTAAGATCCGGAAAACATGATCATCAACACCACTTGAGCTAGTATTAGATGCGTGAATAGGAACCTTTTATTTACTGTTTATCATTCCACACGTGAATATGAGTTTCTACTGAATCGCATATTCCAGGATCATATCCGTTATAGCATAGAATATAAACTCTTAACTATGAATATGGAAATATAATAATACAAATATTATTGCCTCTAGGGCATATTTCCAACAATAGAGACCGTTCTCGACATGCCCAACAAAAGCTACTTGAAGAGTCTTTCTCCACAAAAGGGCCACGGTATCAGGATCAAAGAATGTTGCAAAGCCCATGAGTGCAAGTTGATGAACGGAAAGTAAATTGTATGCATGGGTATCAACAAGCATGACCTTCTCAATAGATAAATCTTGAGAGATGACCACCTTGCCAAGACCCAATACCTTAAAAGCTGAAGCATCACCAAATTGGACATGGGTGGGCATAGATGGGCTTGGTTGCGCATCCACCACCAAGTCCTTGCTCCCGGTCATATGATTTGTTGCTCCACTATCAAGCAACCATGACACCCCACCGAAAGCAAACTCCTACAAGATATTAATGCTTGGATTTAGGTACCCATTTTTTAATGGGTCCTTTCATGTTAGCAACAAGGGTTTTAGGAACCCAAATAGACCATTCAATGTACTCATAAGAATAACCAACACATTTGGCATAAACACGCTCATCCCTAGCACGGCATAGAACATATGAAGGAGTGGCCTTGCCCTTCTTGTCATTACCACCCACATCCTTGTCCTCTTCTTCTCATGAGCACCCTCCCCCGCCTTGATGAAGATTTCCTTAAGCAAGAGAGGTTGCTTGGTCTTGTTCTTCTTCTTCTTTGACTTGAGTACAAACCCAAGTCCTTCATTCGCTAGAACTTTCTTTTGATTGTTCAAAAGGTCATTTAGGTTCTTCTCACCTTGTATGCAAGTCACAAGGCCTTTGTCAAGTTGTTCTTTCAACCTGGCATTCTCCTCCACAAGATGCACATACTCACAACAAGGGTAGTAGCATGGGCATTATCAATTAAAACAAAGTGAGGGCAAGTGGCAATCTCCTTGGTTAGATTCACTTGGAGTTGATCATGAGACTCCTTGAGAAAGGCATGAACACCCTTCGAGACATTGTGAGCCTTGTCAAGTATGTCAAACTCCTTGAGTCTATCATGGCCAACCCCAAGTGCAACCTTCTCGGATTTAAGCGCACGAGTAAGAACAAGAGCATGATCATGATATTTTTGCAATTTAGCAAGATCAACGTTGCGTGACTCTTCAAGAGCCAAACGAATACCTCACTCTTCCTCTAGAGAAATGGAAAGATATGCGATTTCATTGGCATAGTCATGGCTATGCCCTTCTAACTTAGATATGGCATCCTCATGAGACTCAATGATATCGTTTGCCTCACCTAGTTATTCCAAAAGAGCAACAAATTGATTCTTGGTCTCACCTTTGAGCTTACCCAAGAACTTGTCAAACTCATTTTCATCCACCTGTACCTCCGCATTTTCATCCACACAATCCACCAAAGAAGGATTAGTAGTGATGGAAGTTTTGATGTTGGAGGTTACCTTGTTAATGCCTTTAGCCATAAGGAACTTGGGGGTGAGGTTCTCGTTGGGGGCGTCGAAGAGTGACACCTTGGTTGGGGAAGAGGTGGCAATGGCCACGGTGGCCCTGTCCATTCCTTCACTGCTTGCATCATCATCTTCGTCATCGGAGATGTACTCTTCTTGTGGCACCAACCCCTTTTGTGGCACCTTCTTGGTGAAGTTGTTCTTGTTGGGGAAGGTCTTGGCCTTGTCTTTGCGGATAAGCTTGACACCATTGTCTTCCCCTTCTCACAGGGGCAAATCCACCACAAAGTGACTCACATTGCCACAATTGTAGAAAGTTCTCACACCTTGCTTGCCCTTCGAGCCACTTGAGTTGTTCTTGGAGAAGTTGGGCTTGGTGTTTCTCTTGTTGCCCCAAAATTGCTTTTACGCAAGAGCCATGTGCTCGTGGTAAGCATATTTGGTGTCTTCGGGGCAACCCTCCTCTTATTCCTCTTCTTCTCCTTCTGAAATGGCCTTGGCCTTCAAAGCAAGGTTGGGCATCTTTGACTGTTGAACACGAGCTAGAGCGTTGTCGGTGGTCTTGTTCATGATGTTGATAGCAATAAACTCATCCAACACATCGCTAGGAGACAAGGTTTGGAAGTCCAGTCTTTGACGTATCATGGAGGACATGGCCTTCTTAAATGGCATGATGGCCTTGAGAAACTTGTGCTTGATCCAATTATCATCCATATCCTTGCTCCCATGATCTTGAAGAGCAACCGCAAGAGTTGTCAATCTCTGGTAGAGGTCACGAGGATCCTCATCTTTATTCATCACAAACTCATCAGCCCCATCAAGAACCACCTCAAAGTTGGACCGTTGAATGCTTGAGCTTCCCTTGTACAACAAGACAATATGTTCTCAACAATCCTTTGCACGAGAGAAGGGGCACAAGTGAGCTAGGTCTTCGTGAGGCACCATTGATTCAAGAATGAACGAGGCGGAGTGATTGTATTGATTGTCCGCCTCTTCTCTTGGTGTGAGGTTTTTTGGATCATGTGGGTAGTAACCTTGCTCGATGATGTCCAAAGATTGCTTGAGCTGTGATTCAAATGAGACTTGGTGCAAAAAACCCTTCTTCACAAGTTTTGGAGGAGGACCAAGGTTGTTAATATGAGGTGTGGGGATGGATCCTCCATAGACCCGGGGAGGGGAACCGAGGCATGAGTTCCCGTCCCATTCTTACCATGAGGGGAGGAGGTATGAGTATCTTTAGCCGCTTCCTTACTGAAATTGGCCTCGGACTCCGATGCAGTGGGATTAACCACTTGCAATGGATCAGTAGAAGATTTCAACCGCTTAAGTAGTTCTTTAAACATGGACTTGACCTCAGCCGTCATAGACGTCTTAAGTGAAGCCATAGCTTCATTTAAGTCGTCTCAGGTGACCGAATTCAACTCCATGGCCTTGGGCACTTCATCAACCCAATACCCATCATCAACCATACTCTTTGGGTGGTGAAACCCTTAATAAAGATACAAGGCTCTGATACCAATTGAAAGGATAGATATGGTTGACTAGGGGGGGGGGTGAATAGGCAACTACCAATTTTTATCTTTTCTTAACAAATTAGGTTTAGCAACAAATAGGTTGTCTAGATGTGCAACTAGGTGAACAACCTATATAATGCTAGCAACAACAACTACACAAGCAAGCAAGAGATACAAGGCAAGTAAAGCTTGCATAAAGTAAAGGTAAGAAGTAACCATAAGTGGAGTTGACGGAGACGAGGATGTGTTACCGAAGTTCCTTCTGTTTGAGGGGAAGTACGTCTCCACTGGAGAGGTGTGGCGGCACAATGCTACCCAAGAAGCCACTAGGGCCACCATATTCTCCTCATGCCCTCGCACAATGCAAGATGCAATGATTCTACTAGTGGTGCCCTTGAAGGCTGCAACCAAACCTTTACAGACAAGGTTGAGGCTCGCTCCACAACTGAATTGGAGGCTCCCAACACCACCACGGAGCTTCACCACAATGGAATGTGGCTCCGTGGTGACCTCTTTCATCTAGGATGTCCAAACACCTAAGAGTAACAAAATCCACACAATGGGGGAATCAAATTTCCTCGATACAAGTGTAGATCTAGGTGTCCTCCTTCAATCCCAAGCAAATCAACAAGTTTGACTGGCTAGGAAGAAAGATTGGGCAAGAAGGCTTGAAGGGAATTAATGGAGGGGAGAGAGAGAGGCAAGAGGTGGGAAGGTAGGTGGAAGAACCACCCCCTTATATAGGGTCCCCGAAATCCAAACGTTGAAGCTGTTTTTACACACGGCGGTACAACCGCTATATGCACCAGTACAACCGGAAAACACGGGTACCCTGCAAAAACCCTACCAAGCGGTACAACTGGTGGCGCGACGAGTAGTAC
The DNA here is from genome assembly GCA_021437245.1 of Aegilops speltoides. Classification (NCBI taxonomy): domain Eukaryota; kingdom Viridiplantae; phylum Streptophyta; class Magnoliopsida; order Poales; family Poaceae; genus Aegilops; species Aegilops speltoides. The sequence continues at coordinate 192,151,416 of CM038147.1, forward strand.
CGGTCGACACGGTCAACAAGAACAACCGCTCCACCACCGCCCAACCACCGCTTTGCAACAGACGGGAGTCACCCCAACAGCGGTTGTTGAGACGATGGTCGTGATGTCTACTACACAACCTTCTTCTTGTAGACGTTGTTGGGCCTCCAAGTGCAGAGGTTTGTAGGACAGTAGAAAATTTCCCTCAAGTGGATGACCTAAGGTTTATCAATCCGTGGGAGGCGTAGGATGAAGATGGTCTCTCTCAAACAACCCTGCAACCAAATAACAAAGAGTCTCTTGTGTCCCCAACACACCCAATACAATGGTAAATTGTATAGGTGCAGTAGTTCGGCGAAGAGATGGTGATACAAGTGCAATATGGATGGTAGATATGAGTATTAGTAATCTGAAAATATAAAAACAGCAAGGTAACAAGTCGTAAAATGAGCGTAAACGACATTGCAATGCTAGGAAACTAGGCCTAGGGTTCATACTTTCACTAGTGCAAGTTCTCTCAACAATAATAACATAACTGGATCATATAACTATCCCTCAACATGCAACAAAGAGTCACTCCAAAGTCACTAATAGCAGAGAACAAATGAAGAGATTACTGTAGGGTACTAAACCACCTCAAAGTTATCCTTTCTGATCGATCTATTCAAGAGTCCGTAGTAAAATAACACGAAGCTATTCTTTCCGTTGGATCTATCATAGAGTTCGTACTAGAATAACACCTTAAGACACAAATCAACTAAAACCCTAATGTCACCTAGATACTCCAATGTCACCTCAAGTATCCATGGGCATGATTATACGATATGCATCACACAATCTCAGATTCATCTATTCAACCAACACAAGTTTCTACCGAAGAGTCAAGACGAAAACGTGTGTCAACCCCTATGCATAGGTTCACAAGGTCACTGAACCCGCAAGTTGATCACCAAAACGTACATCAAGTAGATCACGTGAATATCCCATTGTCACCACAGATAAGCATATGCAAGACATACATCAAGTGTTCTCAAATCCTTAAAGACTCAATCCGATAAGATAACTTCAAAGGGAAAACTCAATCCATTACAAGAGAGTAGAGGGGGAGAAACATCATAAGATCCAACTATAATAGCAAAGCTCGCGATACATCAAGATCATTCCAAATCAAGAACACGAGAGAGAGAGAGAGAGAGAGAGAGAGAGAGATCAAACACATAGCTACTGGTACATACCCTCAGCCCCGAGGGTGAACTACTCCCTCCTCGTCATGGAGAGCGCCGGGATGATGAAGATGGCCACCGGTGATGGATCCCCCCTCCGGCAGGGTGCAGGAATAGGGCCCCGATTGGTTTTTGGTGGCTACAGAGGCTTGCGACGGCGGAACTCTCGATCTATGGTGCTCTCGGATGTTTTCGGGTTATATGGGTATATATAGAAGGAAGAAGTAGGTCGGTGGAGCTGCGAGGGGCCCATGAGGTTTGGGGGCGCGCCTCCGTGCCTCGTGGCCTCCTCGCTTCTTCCTTGACATCCGCTCCAAGTCCTATGGATCACGTTTGTTCCAAAAGTCACTCTCCCGAAGGTTTCATTCCGTTTGGATTCCGTTTGACATTCCTTTTCTGCGAAACACTGAAATAGGCAAAAAAAACAGCAATTTGGACCGGTCCTTTGATTAATAGGTTAGTCCCAAAAATAGTATAAAAGTGTATAATAAAGCCCATTAAACATCCAAAACAGATAATATAATAGCATGGGACAATCAATAATTATAGATACGTTGGAGACGTATCAAGCATCCCCAAGCTTAATTCCTGCTCGTCCTCGAGTAGGTAAATGATAAAAACTGATTTTTTTATGTGGAATGCTACCTAACATATTTATCCATGTAATTCTCTTTATTGTGGCAAGAATATTCATATCCATAAGATTCAAAACAAAAGTTTAATATTGACATAAAAATAATAATACTTCAAGCATACTAACAAGGCAATTATGTCTTCTCAAAATAACCTGGCCAAAGAAAGTTTATCCCTACAAAATCATATAGTCTGGCTATGCTCCATCTTCATCACACAAAATATTCAAATCATGCACAACCCCGGTTTCAGCCAAGCAATTGTTTCATACTTTAGTATTATCAAACCTTTTCAACTTTCACGCAATACATGAGCGTGAGCCATGGACATAGCACTATAGGTGGAATAGAGTGGTGGTTGTGGAGAAGACAAAAAAGAGGGAGATGGTATCACATAACCTAGGCATGTTAATGGGCTATGGAGATGTCCATCAATAGATATCAATGTGAGTGAGTAGGGATTGCCATGCAACGGATGCACTAGAGCTATAAATGTATGAAAGCTCAACAAAAGAAACTAAGTGGGCGTGCATCCAACTTGCTCGCTCACGAAGACCTAGGGCACTTGAAGAAGCCCATCATTGGAATATACAAGCCAAGTTCTATAATGAAAAATTCCCACTAGTATATAAAAGTGACAAAATAGGAGACTCTCTATCATGAAGATCATGGTGCTACTTTGAAGTACAAGTGTGGTAAAAGGATAGTAGCATTGCCCCTTCTCTCTTTTTCTCTCATTTTTTAATTTTTTTATTTGGGCATTTTCTCTTTTTTTATGGCCTCTTTTTTTATCTTTTTTTATTTTTCGTCCGGAGTCTCATCCCGACTTGTGGGGGAATCATAGTCTCCATCATCCTTTCCTCACATGGGACAATGCTCTAATAATTATGACCATCACACTTTTATTTACTTACAACTCAAGAATTACAACTCGACACTTAGAACAAAATATGACTCTATATGAATGCCTCCAGCGGTGTACCGGGATGTGCAATGAAGCAAGAGTGACATGTACGAAAGAATTATGAATGGTGGCTTTGCCACAAATACGATGTCAACTACATGATCATGCAAAGCAATATGACAATAATGATGCGTGTCATAATAAACCAAACGGTGGAAAGTTGCATGGCAATATATCTCGGAATGGCTATGGAAATGCCATAATAGGTAGGTATGGTGGCTGTTTTGAGGAAGGTATATGGTGGGTGTGTAGTACCGGCGAAAGTTGCGCGATACTAGAGAGGCTAGCAATGGTGGAAGGGTGAGAGTGCGTATAATCCATGGACTCAACATTAGTCATAAAGAACTCACATACTTATTGCAAAAATCTACAAGTCATCGAAAGAAAGTACTACACGCATGTTCCTAGGGGAAGGGTTGATAGGAGTTAACCATCGCGTGATCCCGACCTCCACACAAAGGAAGACAATCAAAAAATAAATCATGCTCCAACTTCATTACATAATGGTTCACCATACGTGCATGCTACGGGAATCACAAACTTTAACACAAGTATCTCTCAAATTCACAACTACTCACTAGCATGACTCTAATATCACCATCTTCATATCTCAAAACAATCATAAGGAATCAAACTTCTCTTAGTATTCAATGCACTTTATATGAAAGTTTTTATTATATCCCTCTTGGATGCCTATCATATTAGGACTAAATTCATAACCAAAAAAATTACCATGTTGTTTAAGACTCTCAAAATAATATAAGTGAAGCATGAGAGTTCATCAATTTCTTCAAAATAAAACCACCACCGTGCTCTAATAGGATATAAGTGAAGCACTAGAGCAAATGACAAACTACTTTGAAAGATATAAGTGAAGATCAATGAGTAGTCGAATAATTATGCAACTATGTAAAGACTCTCTAACATTTAGGAATTTCAGATCTTGGGAAATTATTCAAAAAGTAAGCAAAACAAAATAAAATAAAATTACGCTCCAAGCAAAACACATATCATGTGGTGAATAAAAATATAGCTCCAAGTAAAGTTACTGATGAACGAAGATGAAAGAGGGGATGCCATCCGGGGCATACCCAAGCTTAGGCTCTTGTTTGTCCTTTAATATTACCTTGGGGTGCCTTGGTCATCCCCAAACTTAGGCTCTTGCCACTCCTTATTCCATAGTCCATCGAATCTTTACCCAAAACTTGAAAACTTCATAACACAAAACTTAACAGAAAACTCGTAAGCTCCGTTAGTATAAGAAAATAAATCACCACTTAGGTACTATTATGAACTCATTCTAAATTCATATTGGTGTAATATCTACTGTATTCCAACTTCTCTATGGTTCATACCCTCCGATATTACTCATAGATTCATCAAAATAAGCAAACAACACATAGAAAACAGAATCTGTCAAAAACAGAACAGTCTGTAGTAATATGTAACATTCGAATACTTATGTAACTCAAAAAATTCTGAAATAAATTGGTGGACCTTATGAATTTGTCTATTAATCATATGAAAAAAATAATCAACCTAAAATAACTCTCCAGTAAAAAATGGCAGCTAATCTCATGAGCGCAAAAGTTTCTGTTTTTTACAGCAAGATCGCATAGACTTCACCCAAGTCTTCCCAAAGGTTCTACTTGGCACAAACACTAATTAAAACATAAAACCACATCTAAACAGAGGCTATATGAATTATTTATTAGTAAACAGGAGCAAAAACAAAGGACAAAAATAAAATTGGGTTGCCTCCCGACAAGCGCTTACGTTTAACGCCCCTAGCTAGGCATGATGATTTCAATGATGCTCACATAAAAGATAAGAATTGAAACATAAAGAGAGCATCATGAAGAATATGACTAGCACATTTAAGTCTAACCCACTTCCTATGCATAGGGATTTTGTGAGCAAACAATTTATGGGAACAATAATCAACTATCATAGGAAGGCTAAACAAGCATAACTTCAAAACTTTAAGCACATAGAGAGGAAACTTGATATTATTGTAATTCCTACAAGCATATATTCCTCCCTCATAATAATTTTCAGTAGCATCATGAATGAATTCAACAATATAACCATCACATAATGCATTCTTTTCATGATCTACAAGCATAGAAAATTACTACTCTCCAAATAAGCAAATTTCTTCTCATTCGGAATAGTGGGAGTATCATAAGAGACTCGAATACTATAAATTGTTTCCACATTAAAAGAGTAATGTTCAAAAAAAGGGTAATCATAATCATGAAAATTTTTATAAATATAATCATCACTATTTTTTATAGCATAAGTGTCATCACAATAATCATCATAAATAGGAGGCATGCTATCATCATAATAAATTTTCTCATCAAAACTTGGGAGGCTAAAAATATCATCTTCCTTAAACATAGCATCCCCAAGCTTGGGACAAACATTAATTGCAGCAAATAAATTCTCAAACATGTCATTCTCATCAAACAAAGCATCCCCAAGCTTGGGCCTTTTCATATCATAAGCATAATCACTCTCATCATTAATAGTATGGATAGCACCAATAGTATAGCAATTATCATCATCACAATGAGTAATAGGAGCAACATCATTCGGGAGGGGTACCTTTTTACCTTTGCTTCTACATCTTTTCTTTTTCTTTTTCGCATCATGTGTGGGGTTAACCCTCTTTTTGGAGCTCCTTATTAAGGAGATTGGTTTGATAGAAGGCTCCTCCTCGTTACATGACTCATCATAAGAAAGAATAGGAGGATATTGGGAAATCTCTTCCCTTTCATTAGTATTCTCTTCATCTTCTATTTTTTCTTGATTTTATGTAACTGGCAATGTAAGGATTTTCAATGCAATTCACGACACAATACATATAAATTTCTTCTAGATCAAAATCAAGAACTTTATCAAGGACAAACTCTGGAAGATTCTTAGTTAAATGTTTCATTTCTTCATAACCCATAAGCAAGCTAAGTTCATTATGATGTGCAAGGGAAATCAAGTCATCACAATTTTTGGACACGGTTCGATCATGAAACAATTTACATTGGGTATTTAAATGATCGCGTTCATTGCAAAGTTCACAAGGATGGCAAAGAAATTTTAAATTTTCAGCACAAACTTCTAGCCTCTCTTGCAACCATTTAGTTTCAAAATAGTTATGCCTCTTGCAGAATCTATCTTACCTATTTGGTGTGTACTTGCAAACTCTATGCACTCCACAAAAGTTGACATGCTTATAAGAGACATTTTCATCATGACTAGTGCAATCATCATTAGTACTATAGATATTCAAAGAGTTCATACTAACAACATTGGAATCATGCTCATCATAGAAATATTTAGTGCCAAACATTTTAATGCATTCTTCTTCTAACACTTGAGCACAATTTTCGGAATCCTTATTTTCATGGAAGACATTAAAAAGATGAAGCATATGAGGCACCCTCAATTCCATTTTTTTGTACTTTTCTTTTATAAACTAAACTAGTGATAAAACAAGAAACAAAAAGATTCGATTGCAAGATCTGAAGATATACCTTCAAGCACTCACCTCCCCGACAACGGCGCCAGAAAAGAGCTTGATATCTACTACACAACCTTCTTCTTGTAGACGTTGTTGGGCCACCAAGTGCAGAGGTTTGTAGGATAGTAGCAAATTTCCCTCCAGTGGATGACCTAAGGTTTATCAATCCGTGGGAGGCATAGGATGAAGATGGTCTCTCTCAAACAACCCTGCAACCAAATAACAAAGAGTCTCTTGTGTCCCCAACACACCCAATACATTGGTAAATTGCATAGGTGCACTAGTTCGGCGAAGAGATGGTGATACAAGTGCAATATGGATGGTAGATATTAGTATTTTTAACCTGAAAATATAAAATTAGCAAGGTAACAAGTGGTAAAAGTGAGCGTAAACGGTATTGCAATGCTAGGAAACAATGCCTAGGGTTCATACTTTCACTAGTGCAAGTTCTCTCAACAATAATAACATAACTGGATCATATAACTATCCCTCAACATGCAACAAAGAGTCACTCCAAAGTCACTAATAGCAAAGAACACACGAAGAGATTATTGTAGGGTATGAAACCACCTCTAGTTATCCTTTCTGATCGATCTATTCAAGAGTCCATAGTAAAATAACACGAAGCTATTCTTTCCATTCTATCTATCATAGAGTTTGTAATAGAATAACACCTTAAGACACAAATCAACCAAACCCCTAATGTCACCTAGATACTCCCATGTCACCTCAAGTATCTGTGGGCATGATTATATGATATGCATCACAAAATCTCAGATTCATCTATTCAACCAACACAAAGTACTTCAGAGAGTGCCCAAAAGTTTCTACCGAAGAGTCAAGACGAAAACGTGTGCCAACCCCTATGCATAAGTTCACAACACCACTGAACCCGCAAGTTTATCACCAAAACGTACATCAAGTAGATCACGTGAATATCCCATTCTCACCATAGATAAGCACATGCAAGACATACATCAAGTGTTCTCAAATACTTCAAGACTCAATCCGATAGGATAACTTCAAAGGGAAATCAATCCATTACAAGAGAGTAGAGGGGGATAAACATCATAAGATCCAACTATAATAGCAAAGCTCGCGACACATCAAGATTGTGCCAAATCGAACACGAGAGAGAGGGATCAAACACATAGCTACTGGTACATACCCTCAGCCCCGAGGGTGAACTACTCCCTCCTCGTCATGGAGAGTGCCGGGATGATGAAGATGGCTACCGGTGATGGATCCCCCCTTTGGCAGGGTGCCGGAACATGGTCCCGATTGGTTTTTGGTGGCTACAAAGGCTTGCGGCGGCGGAACTCCCGATCTTTGGTGCTCTCGGATGTTTTCGGGGTATATGGGTATATATAAGAGGAAGGAGTAGGTCAGTGGAGCTGCGAGGGGCCCACGAGGGTGGGGGCGCGCCTAGGGGCAGGCGCGCCTCCCTGCCTTGTGGCCTCCTTACTTCTTCCTTGACGTCCACTCCAAGTCCTCTGGATCACGTTTGTTCCAAAAATCACTCTCCCGAAGGTTTCATTCCGTTTGGATTCCGTTTGATATTCCTTTTCTGCGAAACACTGAAATAGGCAAAAAACAGCAATTTGGTCTGGGCCTCCGGTTAATAGGTTAGTCCCAAAAATAGTATAAAAGTGTATAATAAAGCCCATTAAACATCCAAAACAGATAGTACAATAGCATGGAACAATCAATAATTATAGATAAGTTGGAGATGTATCAGGTCGCCCAGGTGCAACCGCCAGGACCGAGCACAGGAGATGGCTAAGTCTCGAGCAGAACAACTACTCGCACCACTAATAGTACCGGTCAAGATGAGGTAACCGGCATAACCGGGCCACTACCGCCCAAGAACCGCCCCACGACAGAGCCCAGTCCGGTGGTAGGACGGTACTCAGCCGGTATGTTAGGGAACGCACTAATTTCAAAAAAAAAAAATCCTACAATCACGCAAGATCTATCTAGGTGATGCATAGCAATTGGGGGGAGAGTGTGTCCACGTACCCTCGTAGAACGAAAGCGAAAGCATTATGTAACGCGGCTGATGTAGTCGAATGTCTTCGTGATCCAACCGATCAAGTATCGAACGCACGACACCTCCGCGATCTGCACACGTTCAGCTCGATGCCGTCCCTCAAACTCTAGATCCAGTTGAGGCCGAGGGAGAGTTCCATCAGCACAATGGCGTGATGACGGTGATGATGAAGTTATCGGCGTAGGGCTTCGCCTAAGCACTACGACGATATGACCGAGGTGAAAAACTATGGAGGGGGGCACCGCACATGGCTAAGAGATCAACTTGTGTGTCTATGGGGTGCCCCCTCCCCCATATATAAAGGAGGAGAGGGGAGGCCGGTCGGCCCTCCTTGGTGCACCCCCAAGAGGAGAATCCTACTAGGACTCCAAGTCCTAGTAGGTTTCCACCAAAAGGGAGAGAGGGGGAAGGAAGGAGAGGGTGAGGGAGAACGAAAGGGCCCCCCATCCTTGTCCTATTCGGACTCAAGGGGGAGGGGCACGCGGCCTGCCCTGGCCACCCCTCTCTCTCCACTAAGGCCCATCGAGGCCCATTAGTTCCCCCGGGGTTTCCGATAACCCTCCAGCACTCCGGTTTTATCCAAAACTTCTCCGGAACACTTCCGGTGTCCGAATATAGTCATCCAATATATCAATCTTTATGTCTCGACCATTTCGATACTCTTCATCATGTCCATGATCACATCCAGGACTCCAAACAACCTTTGGTACATCATATCACATAAACTCATAATACCAATCGTCATCAAACGTTAAGCGTGCAGACCCTACGGGTTCGAGAACTATGTAGACATGACCGAGACACGTCTCCGGTCAATAACCAATAGCGGAACCTGGATGCTCATATTGCTTCCTACATATTCTATGAAGATCTTTATTAGTCAAACCGCATAACAACATATGTTGTTCCCTTTCTCATCGGTATGTTACTTGCCCGAGATTTGATCATCGATATCATCATACCTAGTTCAATCTCGTTACCGGCAAGTCTCTTTACTTGTTCTGTAATACTTCATCCCACAACTAACTCATTAGTCACAATTCTTGCAGGCTTATAGTGATGAGTATTACCGAGAGGGCCCACAGATACCTCTCCGAAACACGGAGTGACAAATCCTAATCTCGAGCTATGCCAACCCAACAAATACCTTCGGAGACACCTGTAGAGCACCTTTATAATCACCCATTTACGTTGTGATGTTTGGTAGCACACAAAGTGTTCCTCCGGTATTCGTGAGTTTCATAATCTCATAGTCTAAGGACCTTTTGTAAGTCATGAAGAAAGCAGTAGCAATGAAACTGACACCATCATAATGCTAAGCTAACGGATGGTTCATGTCCATCACATCATTCTCCTAATGATGTGATCCCGTTCATCAAATGACAACACATGTCTATGGTTAGGAAACATAACCATCTTTGATAACGAGCTAGTCAAGTAGAGGCATACTAGGGACTATATGTTTGGTCTATGTATTCACACATGTACTAAGTTTCCGGTTAATACAATTCTAGCATGAATAATAAACATTTATCATGAATTAAGGAAATAAATAATAACTTTATTATTGCCTCTAGGGCATATTCCTTCACGGTAAAACCACCCATAGCCATTCCCTAGGTTTGGCCAGGCCATAGGTGGTACAACCACCCGGAGGAAGCAGTACAACCACTGCCACAAACCTGGGGGTAGCAACCCCAGGGTATCACCCCTGGGGTGGTAGTTGCACCGGACGTACCGACCAGGCGGTACAACCGCTTGGCCAGCGGTACAACCGCTGGGGTGTTAAAACCACTGCTTTGGCAAGAGTTTGAGGACCTCTCTCTCTACCAATGAAAGGATATGTGGTGGGTGAGAAAGGAATGTGTATGGTATTGATTCGCCCAATACCTTCCGACATGGATTCCCTCTTAATTGTATGGGTTTCCTACGACCAAAGAAATAAACACGTAGAAAACACCATCTTCGTTCTTTTCCGTCCGGAGGGGATTCCTAATCATCTTGTACCAAAAAAGTGAATCTGAAGAACTTGGCACGCGATTAGACCACGAGGCGAGTTGTCATCATCACCAAAACACTAAGGCAGTAAATTCCCTAACATGTGGAGGCGGACAACTTCACTTCCGGGTCTTCGAAGGCAGAGGTTCCGGAGGCTGAGCCGAAGAGCATCGAGTTGGAACTGGAGAAGGCGAAGCTTCAGTTCTCGGGGCTCATGGCCGAACACGGGTGAAAGCACATTTGCTCCTTTGGTGGTTTTGATAATTCATGTCAACAAACATGTTGTTGGACAAACACTTTCATCTAGTATTTTTCAAGAAATGTTAAATGTTGGCATGGCAAGGACATGTGGATCTGAACCCCTCAAAATGCTAAGGAAGCACACTGGCAAAAGCTTCAAGAATCTTCATTTTTGGTTATGTGATCAAAGATCACACTGAGTCCGTAGGAAAGCCAATACTATTAAAATGGGATGAGGTTTAGATCATGACTCAATTACTCAAGTGATTGAAGATATTGCTACAACAAAAACCTAAACCACTTTCCCACATTCCAATATGTCCAAAACCCTAAGTCAAACTCGGTCCCACCAAAACTCTCAGACCCGGACCCACCGAGTTGCTCAAGACAGTTCCACAAGTCAAACCCTAGAAACTCGATACAACTGAGATGGCATTCGGTCCCAATGAAGTGCAGTGATCAAGTTTTTGTAACTTGTCGAAGTCATTTCAGAAATACCGAGCGATCGGAACTACCGAGACAAGGTTCTGCTTAGGTCATCACTAATAGGTCTCACCTAGTGGAGTTTTTCGGTCTCACCGAAAAGCCTAACATTCAAATCTTTTACACTGTTTGGTTTCACCGGGAATTCCTTTTGGTGTCAACGAGTTGTGCATAAAGTTTGTAATGGTTGGATTTTTGGTGATGGCTATATATACCCCTCCACCACCACTCACTCTAAGAGAGAGCCACTAAAATGAAACCACACTTCCACCATTCATTTTCTGGGAGAGAACCACCTACCCTTTGTATTGAGATTAAGGCATTCCAATCCAACCATTTGAACCTTGATTTCTAGCCTCCCCAAGTTGCTTTCCACTCCAATCCTTCTCCCGCTCAAGCTAAATCTATGAGAGAGTGATTAGTGTTGAGGAGACTATCTTTTGAAGCACGAGAGGAAGGAGTTCATCATCAACAACAACATCTATTACCTTTTGGAGAGTAGTGCCTCCTAGATTGGTTAGGTTTCACTTGGGATCCTCCAAGATCATGCGGAGTTGAACCAAGGAGTTTCTAAGGGCAAGGAGATCGCCTACGTCGAGAAGATCTACCCTGAGTTGTCAGATTAAGGGATCCGCCAACCGTTGAGAGGTTCGAACTCTGGGGTGCGTGCGGAGATCTCAACCTACCCAGCCTGCCTACTCGCGATCCTCCTAAGCCTAGCACGTCAAGCTCAAAGAGACACAGAGACACAACAGTTTATCCTGGTTCAGGTAAACTTGTGGTGTAATACCCTACTCCAGCATTTTGGTGGATTGCCTCGAAGGGCTGTGGATGAACTAGTACACAGGATGAACTGGCCTCAGGAGGTGAGGTGTTCTTGAGCTGGTGTGGTGTGAGCTAGTTCGACTTGTTCCTCCCCCCTTCTATGATGGTGTCTAGTCCTATTTACAGTGGACTTGGTCCTCTTCCCAAATGTTGGCGGGAAGGGATCCCACAACGGCCGGATTTGAATGGGGACAAGTAGTATAGCTTATCCTGACAAAAGTAGTCTTCGCCTGTGAAAAGCCTCTGGTCGTGACGCTGCAATGGGCTCGTTGATGACCTCCGTCCTGCCGTCCTCGCGGTCTTGGTCTCGTTCCATCGAAATGGAAACCTTTGGATGATTCCTCGGGACTCCGAGCCTGTGGCTTGCCTCCTTTGCACCGAAGGGGAAACCTGCGCTCTGCGACCGCCTGGCGCCCGCCTGGCCTTGGTCGTCATGGCTCACGTCAGCTGAGCCTCATGAGGTAACCTTGCATAGAACTCTTCGCCCCTCAAGAGCCAGCCTGAGGAGGTTGATCCCCTCGGGGGTCTTGGATTCATCCGCCTAGCGAGGCTTGGCCCCTCGCGAGGGGCTTGTGTTGTTGATGCTGAAGCTGGGCCGTACCAGGCCATCGATGGAGCCACGTGGTGGGCCGCACGCAGGCTGGGCTGGATACCCCCAAATCCAGGGCGCCGACGGTAGCCCCCGGGCCCAAGGCATGCTCGGACTTGGCTTCCAGGCGAAGCAAAAGGGCAAGGGCGGAGCGCCGCGGGCCCTAACCACATACGACCTTGATGACATGTGGCGAGTGATGGGACGTCAACGACTCCGCTTCCCCACACCACCTCGGCAACTGCTCGACTTAACTGGACGATGCGGCATGCAGAAGGTCATGATGGCTCGAGGTCGTGGAGGCCGGCGGTTGGCCTCCCTTGGTTATAAATGTGAGGGAGAGGCAGAGCACCTCGCCCATCTCTCCCTCGTCTTGCTCCCGCCTGCTTTTCTCTTCTCCATCTTGCTCCCATAGCGTCGCCGAGTAGGTTTTCAGTGGCTGAGAAGGGGAAAGCCTCTAAGGAGGGCCCAGTTTCTTCACCCCCTAAGAGGGGTCGCGGTCGTCCCCGCAAGCACCCCACGGCTCCTCCGGCAGCCTCTAGGGGGCACGGGCGTGCACCCCCCAAAAGCGACGTTGCTCTTGGCACCCGCGATGGCACCTCTTCCCGCGGAGGGGGCCACCGGATTTGGAGCAGCCCCCATGATGAAGGGAGGCACGCCGTGATCGTGCGCCCGCCTCAGCCGCGATTCTCCTTGCTGGACGTGATCCCTGAGTTCATGGCGTGGTCGGAGAGCCTGGCCGGCACCTTGCTCCGCCTCCCATGCTTCTTCTCCGGTGAGCTTCCTTCTTCGGGGCTCGATGGTCTCTGGCTGCAGGCTGACGGTTGCTGCAGCAGGGCTTCGTGGGTTGGTGCCGACCCGTGGCTGGCAGACATTCGCCGGCACGCGCAGCCTCGGCGGAAGTGCACCCTCCACTTCAAGTACGACGGCCTGGCGCCCCTCTATGTGAGGCTGTTAAGGAAGGACGGCCGCCACGTGGGGTGCTGCCCAGAGGATGGCAGCAACGACGATGGTGGCAACGGCGAGCTTGGCCTTGACGACGCGCTCCTCCTCCCGCGACGGCAGCTCTTCCTCGGATGAGAGCTCGAGCAGTGGCGGCTACGACCGGCCCCCACGTCGTCGTGCTCAGGTTGAGGACGCCGGTGGTTCGTCCCACTGCGGCGCCCCGGTGAAGCTGGAGAGGAGCCTGGCGTGAGGCTGGGGACCAGCGAACTTGGACTCAAGGCCGACGGCCCTAGGTCACCCATGGGAGAACTGGTGAAGCGTTGGGCCACCTTGAGGCGCTGCTTGAGGATGCGGCGCAGGTGACGAGCTCGTGCGCCTCCGGGTCCTCTTTGTTTAGCCTTTCCTTTCTCCTGTAATTCAAAAAAAAGATGTACCCCGCGGGGGCATGTAATGAACTATGGCAGTTATGCCCTTTATGCTATGCTTGCTATCTTGATGTTGCGTTGTGATGTTTAAGGCCTAGATAGGCAAGGGTAGGATAACTTAGCTTGGTATGTGTGTAGCAGTTTTCCGCCTCGTGAGGACTTGGCCTCAGGTACATGACGGGGCCCCCTTCTCGGGGGGCCGTGGGGTCTCAAGAGCTGTTGCGGGGCCGCCACAGGGCTGCTCTCAAAAAGAAAAAGAAAAGACTGACGAGTGGCTCACTCCTTCTTTCGGGAGCCCCTGCCATAGATTAGCTCGAACTTGACGCACCGCGTCGCGCTGCCCGGGGGGCACGGACATGATGGGTGCTAGTGCCCGTGAGTTTGATCGAGGGCTCCTCGCGAGGATGAAGCCAAAACACCAGGATTCGGCGCGGTGCGTGCACACAAGGGCAGGCCTGGCATGCACACACCTGCCTAGCCCCACGCGCGAGGCGCGCGAGAAGAAGTGACGGACGACTGCCACCTCTCTCATGCCCTTAGGTCAAAAACAGCTCAAGAGAAGGAAATAGCTCGAGGAACCGGAGTTCGAAAATACCAAATCCATTGAAAGGTTACTAAGAAACTGGAAGCAGCTTCGAAAGCAAATGAACAGCCGCGTCCGGCACCTAATCTAGTCTTCTCACCAGCACCAAGCTAAGTGCTGCCACTAACACGTGGGAGGGAGCCCCCATGAGGCCCCAGGGCCACCCTCAGGAGACTCCAGGGCGTGTACAGCCCCACTCATTATTACGTGAGAGTGTCATGAGCGCAGACCTTCACAGGCCGGAGCCTTGCTTCACAGGCCGGAGCCTTGCTTCAGGGGTAGAACTTCCAGAGGTGCTGGATGTTCCAGGTGTTCTAGATGGGGACCTCGTCTAGTGTCTCCAAGCGCGCGGTGCCAGGCCTAGAGACACGGGCAATCCCAAACGGGCCCTCCCACATGGGAGAGAGCTTGTGCAACCCCTCCCTGGAGAGCACCCGCCTCAGGACGAGGTCGCCCACCTCTAACGTCCTGGAGCGGACGCTGCGGCAGTGGTACCGCCGCAGCGCCTGCTGGTACCTCGCTGCTCGGAGTGAGGCTTAACAGCGGCGTTCCTCCCCCAGCACGAGATCCATCCCCCGCGTGGCGTCCTGTTGCGCCTTGTCAAACGCCAGGGCCCGCGTGGAGCGATGCTTGACCTCGTGAGGGAGAACCGCTTCTGCTCCGTAGATGAGGAAGAACGGCGTCTCTCCCGTTGTCTTGGTCGTGATGGTGCGGATGGACCACAGCACGGACTGCAGCTCGTCGAGCCAGCCCCTGCCGCAGGCCTTAAGTTTCTTCTTGAAGGTCCTAGTCTTGAGCCCCCTCAGGACTTCTGCGTTGGCCCACTCGGCTTGGCCGTTGCTCCACGGGTGTGCTACTGAGTAGTAGCAGATCTGCGTTCCAAGGTTAGCACAGTATGTTTTGAAAAGGTTGTTAGTGAACTGCGAGCCGTTGTCGGTGATGATGCAGTTGGGGACCCCAAACCGGCTCACGATTCCCTTGATGAACTTGACGGTCGATCCAGCTGGGATAGTGCGCACGGCTTCCACCTCCTCCCACTTGGTGAACTTGTCGATGGCGACGTAGAACTATCGCTAGCCCCCCGGCGCCCGAGGGAACAGCCCCAAGATGTCCAGCCCCCAGACCGCGAATAGCCACGTGAGCAAGATTGTCTCGAGGCCCTGCGCGGGCTGGTGGATTGTTTGGCGTGAAACTGGCATGCTTCACAAGAGCGCACCAGCTCTGCAGCGTCATTGAGTGCGGTGGGCCAGTAGAAGCCGCTGCGGAACGCCTTGCCCACCAGAGTGCGCGACGAGGAATGATGCCCGCAGTCCCCACCATGTATGTCCGCCAGCAGCTCGAGCCCCTGTTCCCTGGAGATGCACCGCAACGAAACGTCATTGGGCCTCTTGCGATATAACTCACCATCCTAGATGCAGTACGCGGTGGCTTGACGGGCCACACGCTCAGCGTCCTCCTCCTTCTCTGGCAGGGTCCCTTGAAGCAAGTACACCTTGAACTCTTCGGTCCAGCACCCCTCCTGAGGCTCGAGCGCAAGCAGCAGGCGGGCTCCCGAGGGGTGACCACGGGCTGGGGCGCCCGTCTCGGGTGCCTATGGCAAGTCCTCCTGAAGCGGTCCTGGAGTCGTGGCATGGGGAGTCACAGATGGCTTGAAGAGCCGCTCCTCGAACACCCCCGGCTCCTCAAGGAGCCTGCGGGAGGCTCTCTTGGCAATGTCGTCTGCTTCCTTGTTCGTTCCATGCGGCACGTGCTGCAGCTCCATGCCCATGAACCGCTTCTCCATCTTGCGCACCTCCTCTAGGTATGCCTTCATGTTCTCGTCCTTAGGTGTGTACTCCTTGTTGGAGAAGTTGACGAGAAGCTGAGTGTCGCCATTGATGGTGAGGCGCTTCACTCCCTGCGCGGCCGCGGCCCTGAGTCCGGCGAGCAAGCCCTTGAATTATGCGATGTTGTTGGAGACCTTCTCGCCCTACTGAAAGCAGAGTTGCACTGCATAACAGAGCTTGTCCTTAGTGGGTGAGATAAGGACGGCCCCCGCTCCTGCGCCTTGTCACGCAAACGCCCCGTCGAAGTACATGATCCATCCGTCTGGCTCCTCGTCTCCTGGCAGGAGGGAGCAGTCCTCGCCTACTCCATGGTCGGGAGCGTCAGTCCACTCGGCCATGAAGTCCGTGAGTGCCTCACCCTTGATGACCCTGGTGGTGCTGAACTCGAGATTGAATGCCTGAAGCTCGATGTTCAATTCAGCAACCCACCCAGCTGTGTTCGGGCTCCGGAGTACCCTCTCCAGCGGGTACACTGAAACAACCTTGATGGGGTGGCCTTGAAAGTAGTGGCCGAGCTTCCTGGAGGCGACCAGGAGCGCGAGTAGGATTCTGAGGCATGGGGTAGCATGTCCGGGCCTCCCTCAGTACCGTGCTAACGAAGTAGACAGGGTGCTCGACGAGGGGGGGTATCAGTGGAGTCTTGTTCTTCGCAAGGGCATGGGTCCTCCATGGCTTCATGAGGCCCGACCTCGGGAGCCTTGATGGCCGCGGGATCAATCGTGGCCTCGGGAGGATTGTCGACCACTGGGACGGTCGTGGCCCCTGACGCATCGTCCTGAGGGTGATGCGCCTTGCTTGATGGTTGTGCATCCTACTGAGGTTTCTTGATCGGGCGTTCCTTCCTTAGTGCCACCAGGGCAGCGCTGGCTAAGTAAGGGGTGGCTTCCAGATAGAGCACTAAAGGCTCGAGAGGGCGCGGTGCCACCATCACTGGCGGGCTGGTCAAATATCTCTTGAGGTCCTGGAATGCTGCGTCCGCCTCTGGGGTCCACTCGAATGGCTCCTTCCTCTTCATCAGCTTTAAAAACGGGAGGGCGTGCTCCCCCAACTTGGAAATGAAACGCCCGAGTGAGGTTACGCAGCCCGCTAGCTTCTGCATCTCCTTTAGGGTATGTGGGGGGTTCATGTCCTCTATCGCCTTGACCTTCTCTAGGTTGGCCTCAATCCCTCTGTGCGACACCAAGAAGCCCAGCAGCTTGCCGGAAGGGACCCCGAAAACGCACTTCTCGGGGCTAAGCCGAAGATCCACCTTGCGCAGGCTGGCGAACGTCTCCTCTAGATCTTCTATCAGGGTCCTGGCCTCTCGAGACTTCACCACTATATCGTCAACATAGGCCTCTGCGTTCCTCCCAAGCTGCAAACCCAGGGTGATATGCATCAGTCGCTGGAAGGTTGCCCCGGCATTACGCAGCCCGAAGGGCATGCACGTGTAGCAGCACACCCCGCAGGGGGTGAGGAATGCCACCTTCTCCACATCCTCCACGGCCATCTTGATCTGGTGGTGGCCGAAGAAGGCATCCAGGAAGCACAACAGGTCGCATTCGGTGGTGGAGTTGATGATCTGGTCGATGCGAGGGAGCGGGAAGGGATCCTGCGGGCAGGCCTTGTTGAGGTTGGTGAAGTTGACACACATGTGCTCCTTCCCTCCTTTCTTGGGGACGATGACGGGGTTCGCCAGCCACTCTGGGTATCGTACCTCTCTGATGACCTGTAGCTTACGAGTTTCCTAGACGATGAAGGCCTGCTTCTCGGTGGACTGGTGGCGAGCCTTCTGCTTCACTGGTCGCACGTTTGGACATATCCTCAGGTGGTGCTCGATTATCCCCCTTGGGACCCCAGCCAGGTGTTTGGGTTCCTAGGCGAATACATCCTTGTTGGCTCGCAAAAATTTGATCAATGCCTCCTCTTGATCCCGAGGGAGGCCATCCCCTATGGTGAAGGTGGCGCTGGCCGCCCCATCCTTACAGACCAGCACTTGCTTCCTGTCGGCTCGGTCTTAGGGGAACAACTGCTTCTTCTTGGCCGGAGCTGCTCCGGGGCCTCCTGACCCCTCTTCTCGTCGGGCAGCGCGGACGCGACTGCCCTGAAGGCGAGCTTGAGGGCCTGCAGCGTGCCTTTGGTGTCCCTCGCTACCGTGAGGACACCGTTGCTGCTAGGCATCTTCATGAGGTTGTATGCAGGGTGGGTCGCAGCCATGAACTGGGCCAAGGCCGGGTACCCCAGAATAGCATTGTGCGACAGGTCGATCTTGGCGATGTCGAAGTCGATGAGCTCGGTGTGGTAGTTGTCGCGGGTCCCGAAGGTGACAGGGAGGCGGATCTACCCCAGGGGGCTGGTGGAGCCGCTGCCAACCCCGAAGAAAGGCTTGGAGGGACGAAGCCGACTGGGTGGCATGTGCAGCAGGCCAAACTCCTCTGGGGAGAGCACGTTGAGGCCGGCTCCGCCGTTGATGTAGGTTCTGGTGACCGCCACATGGCAGACGGTGGGGGTGCAAAGCATTGGGAGCGCGCCTGCTCCCGTCGTGGCGGCAGGATGATCCTTGGGGCCGAAGGTGAGGTCGGCCTTGGGCGCCGCCCAGCCCGAGGGAACCCCCGAGCCCGCCTGGGTGGCGCCTACTCGCTGGTAGAACTGCTTGATGTGGCAGTCGGAGGGTGGCGCCTGCGAGCCATCTAGGAGAGTTGCGATGACTGGGGGAGCCGGTGCCGCGTAGTGGGTGAGGAAGAGGTCACGCAACTCTTCCCAGGAGGCCATAGAGGAAGCCGGCAAGTTGAGCAACCAGGCGCGTGGTGCGCCTACAAGGGCCATGGGGAGCCAGTTTGCCTTCACCTTGTCGTCTCCGCCGGCCGCCCAGACTGCCTCCTCGTACGCTTGAAGAAAGGCGGCCGGATCTGCCACGTCGTCATAACGCGGCAGCATCTATTGTTGGAACTTGGGTGGCCACTGCACCTGTCGCAGGGAGAGGGTGAAGCGGTGCAGCCCCGTCGCTTCTTCGGGGGCGCGCGTCGACTGGGCCGACGGAGGCGCACCCGCCATCAGGTCGGCGGCACGATGTAGAGGTCAAGGTAGAAGATTCCAACGCACCCCTACCTGGTGCGCCAAATGTCGGATTAAGGATCCGCAAACCCTTGAGAGGTTCGAACTCTGGGGTGCATGCGGAGATCTCAACCTACCCAGCCTGCCTACTCGCGATCCTCCTAAGCCTAGTGCGTCGAGCTCAAAGAGACACAGAGACACAATAGTTTATCCTGGTTTGGGCCACCTTGTGGTGTAATACCCTACTCCAGCGTTTTTGTGGATTGCCTTGAAGGGCTGTGGATGAACTAGTACACAGGATGAACTGGCCTCAGGAGGTGAGGTGTTCTTGAGCTGGTGTGGTGTGAGCTAGTTATACTTATTCCTCCCCCCTTCTATGGTGGGGGCTAGTCCTATTTATAGTGGCCTTGGTCCTCTTTCCAAATGTTGGCGGGAAGGGATCCCACAACGGCCGGATTTGAAAGGGGACAAGTAGTACAGCTTATCCTGACAAAAGTAGTCTTCCCCCGCGAAAAGCCTCTGGTCGTGACGCTGCGGTGGGCTCATTGATGACCTCTGTCCTGCCGTCCTGGCGGTCTTGACCTTGTTGCACCGAAATGGAAACCTTTGGCTGATTCCTCGGGACTCCGTGCCTGTGGCTTGCCTCCTTTGCACCAAAGAGGAAACCTGCGCTTTGCGCCCGCCTGGCGCCTGTCTGGCCTTGGTCGTCATGGCTCACGTCAGCTGAGCCTCATGACGTAACCTTGCATAGAACTATCCGCCCCTCATGGGCCAGCCTGAGGAGGCCGATCCCCTCGGGGGTCTTGCCGTCGTCCGCCTCGCGAGGCTTGGCCCCGCGCGAGGGTCTTGTGTTGTTGATGCTGAAGCTGGGCCGTACCAGGCCGTCGATGGAGCCACGCGGCGGGCCGCAGGCAGGTAGGGCTGGATACCCCCAAATCCAGGACGCCGACATGAGTGAGGCTAGTCCTCCGTGGGCGTAAGCCATGGTGGAATAGACAAGATTTCTTCTTATAGGACCTTCGAGGGTGGAGCCCTCCGTGGACTCGCGCAGCCATTACCCTCCATGGGTTGAAGTCTCCATCAATGTGGATGTACATAGCACCACCTATCAGAACCATGCCAAAAACCACTGTGTATTCATTATGTTTAATCTTGCTATCTCTACTACCCCCTTTACTTTCTTTGCACTTGCATGTTGTTACTTTTCCACTGACCTATCTCTAGATATGCATGAGTACAAAGTATTGGTTGCAACTTAATTAGTGCCAAAATCTGCCTAAATACCAAGAAAACTAAAAATTGCACCATTGGATTGTTAAGTGTGTATTCACCCTCCCTTCCCTCTAGACTATGGGCCAGTTCTTTTGGGTAATTCTCCCAGAATTGACCCCCTCCCCAGCTTCTCCCAGAATTGCCACTTGACATTCTTTTACAATTCCTAACTAGTTAAGGTCTAATTAGTTAGGAATTGTAAAAAAAGATGGAGTGACAATTCTGGGAGAAGCTGGGGAGGGGGTCAATTCTGGAAGAATTGCCCAAAAGAACTGGCCCTATATCTTCTTGATCCTACAGTTGGTATCAGAGCTTTGGTCTCCATTGCTTTGGTTTAATCACCATTGAAGGAAGATGGATGTGTCTACTTTGGGGAGTCTTAGTTGTAGAGGGCTCATTCTCAATGGAGAGCACTATAACTTTTGGAGAGATGAAATGCTTGATATCTTCGATGAATTTAATTTAAGAAACTATATTCATAGCCCCTATGTGCCTCCTATTGATCCCTTTACCCCGCTCATGAAGAGGAAATTGACATGCTTCATAATCTTAGAGCCATCAATCTTATCATTAGAGGATTATCTAAGGTTGTGTTTGATCATATGCAAAACTTTCTGTGCTCATACACTATGGAAAGATTTGGAAAAGCGCTATCCCAATTACTCCCTCTGTACAGAAATATAAGAGTGTTTAGGTTCTTAAAGTAGTGATCTAAGCGCTCTTATATTTGTCTACGAAGGGAGTAATCTTTAATTCATCTTGATGAAATCCTTCATAAAACTATTCCCTTTCATAAGATGAAGCCTAGTGGTCCTAAATTTGATGATTGACTTTTTTAGCTTCATGATCTCATCATGCTAAAGGCAATGTTAGAACCATTAGAAATATCATTATAGAAGCCATTGGAATTCACTCATTGGAACAATGTCATGATCATGAAACTAATGAAATTGTTACCCTAGGTGACGATCACATACCAATTGTTGATGATAGTGTTGAAAATGGTTATTATGACGAGGATGAAGAATTTTACATCGAATATGAGAAGAGTATGAGGAATCTTAATCTCATGGCAAATTTTTGAGATTATGAAGCAGGAGTAGGGTCTTACGCTTCACACCGGCCCGAACCTCGGTAAATCCTCGCGTTGATTGCTAGATCTGCTCTTTATGCTTGACGATATCCCCAGTTGAACCGCAAAGGGGCCTTTGCTGGTCCCATAGATTGTCATATGCATGACAATCGGTCTACTTGTCATGGACGTAATGCCTATATACATGATCATTGCCATCAGTAACGTCATAAATATGCTCTTTTCGATCAATTGCCCAACAATAATTTGTCTAACCACTGTATGCTATTATTTTGAGAGAGAAGCCTCTAGTGAAAACTATGGCCCCTGGATCTATTTTAATCATATTACAAAAACCAAAATTACCTTGCTGCAATTTTGTTTCTTTTATTTTACTATGCAATTTCTCTATCACCTATTACCAGATTTGATCCTTACAATTAACGAGTACAGGGGGATTGACATCCCTGTTGCTCGTGTTGGGTGCATGTATTTGCTCTTGTGTATGTAGGTATTGTAGACATGTGTTTGCATGGTTCTCCTTTTGGTTCGATAACCTTGATTTTCCACTGAGGGAAATACCATCGGCTACTATATTGCTTCACCCTTCCTCTTCGGGGAAAATTCCAATCCAGCTCACAAGTAGAAGTTGCTGGCGCCGACGTCGGATTTGGCATTTCCGACCACCGGCGACTCCGCCTTGCCATGGATTTGTCGGGTACCAAACCGCACACCCCCGGCAATGCCTCTACGCTGCATGTAGGTGTTGATTCCGCCTCTAGCCGCTTAGGTCTCTCCCATCGAGGGTACTCCAGCAAAGACACGCCCGACCATCACCCGGGCTCGGCACTGGCCAGACGGCTCATCGGCTCACCATTGTCGGTCATAAAGTGCGATAATTGCCCGTGGCAGGTGGTGCGCAAAGTTTCTACCACGGTGAAACATCTCGGATGGGTGTTTTTCAAGTGCAAAAAAGATGGGGTATGTGATTCTTCTGATTCGGTCGTTCACCGGATTCGGCGCAATTTCGGTAGTTCGTTGTTTGCTGAAATTTGTGTGTAGGATGGATGCAAGTTTTGGTATTGGGACGAAGATTACATTAATCTATTGATAGCATGAAATTTGATAGATGCTCATTGCTAGAATAGAGACTAGAGCTGAAATTAGATGCGAAGCAACATCGAATGCTTTGAAATCAAAGAAGAAAGAAGTGTGCAAGCTCAAGAAGCCAATAGAGAGAACCAACAATGAAGACATAGAGAAGATATTAATCCAATTAGTGGGAACAATTATGAAAGTTGGATATCTTTTAAAATGTCTAATTGTAGTTCTTGTATTCTTTGGTCTTGCTCGTAGGGAAGAATTAGTGAATTATGTACTCTAATGTATCAAAATATATTTGAATGAAATAGAGAAGCAAACAAATGTGTTTCGGTTGCCGAAAATGAAATGCAAATGAAAAAAAGTTACTCCGTTATATATAAGGGATCGGTTAGGTCCGGCCAAAACTTAGTGGAGTAAAAATACTCCACTAAGGGTTTATTCCACTGGATACTCCACTATTCTTAGGGGATCGGTTAGAAATGCCCTTAGAATGCTGGTTCTAGTGTGTCTGATCGTCACACACCAAAAATTCGGGTGTCCAACATTTTTCAGTATATGTAATATCGTCGTAACAATATTTTCGGGAATGCCAATGACATGCAGAAACTATGCATTTTTCAAATGTATATGTGCAACATTTTTTAGTGCCTATCACAAAGCTACATTGGTCATAACAAATCACTATGGAAAATCATCACCGCAATGAAGCATCAAAGCCAATGTTTGCAACAACACAAAAACACTCGACAACATAAACTCAACAATTGCAACAAATGTCTAGAATGATTGCAACATTTGATTTACGTGTACAAAGCAAATCTTAGACAAGCTTGCACATTAACAAAACAACATTGCAACATCAAAAATTCAAACAAGCTAAGGGAAAACTTGATGATTATCTCGTTGCCACGAGCTTTTGTAGTGCAGGGTAGGCTACCAATCGAGAGACTCAATCCTTCAAGTGGATTAGATCATTTCCCTTTATTTATTTGGAATGAAGCAAAATTTAGGATGGTACACAGGGTAAAAGAATTCAAACTATATCACGAGTGTGCTGCATTTTTTAGTTCTATCTACTCAAACTCATGTTTAAGGAACCGCACGATTTTTTTCTTGCTCTGCCTCCTTCCTATTCATAGACAGCTAGTCGAGCTAGCTATGGAGAAGGGTGAAGAGAATTTGCACATTGAGTAGAACCACCCAATCGGTGGAGTGAAGGTCAAAAGTCAAGGTGGGTGGGGGGGAGGCGGTGCTCACAAGAGAAAAAGAAATTAGAAGAAATGCATAGCATATCCAACAATGACAATAGCCTAATACACGATATGCATGGATCATGGAAGGAGAAAAAGGTGGTGCCAACAGCAAAAGGAACGAGAAGACCAGTGGCGGAGGCAGGAATCCTTAATCCATGGTGTTGAGGGGAGGCGCAATATAGAAAATCTAAAGGAATTGTTATTGTTCATATTCAAAATACAAAGGAATAGCTAATCTTGGGGAGGGCCGGGGCCCTGGTTGGCCATTCCCTGCCTCCGCCACTTGGGATGATCAATGTGTTGTGACTCGAGATAGAGAAAAAAACGGAGGGATGTCTAGAGCTTTGAATTCCCTAACTTGGCGTGGCTAAGTCACAGCTACAACATGCTACCTTGTCCACTCTGTATCGTTTGATCAAAAGTAGGTGGTTCAGATTTGAATAATGTACAATATCATTTTTAGGCATTGTAGCAAAGCATTGTTGTACCCCTCACCTGAGACACACACTTTAGCTGTGCACTGCAGCGTCACATTTGTTCCGTTTATTGGAAATTGCTCTCCTCTATCTTCTGAGGTCCTTAACCATCTCCCTGAGATTTATTGAGGAAGAGCCAGTCCTTCTCTTCTCACTTCAAGATTGATCATCTCGAGCCATCCGTTGAGGGTGGAAATTTAAGAATAAATAAGTTTTAAGCAAACTTGTTGGAATAAGACCATGCTCCTTCTTTTTCATAAAATGGGTGCAAATAAGCCATTTATTTGATTTTTCCTCTGTTGATCCTGCTTGATGTTAATTAGGCGTAAATGAAACTTTAGCAAAAATCTCATAAAACAAAAAAGATATTCAATTAATATAATATCAACTCATTAAAGAAAATTGAGAATACGCCTTTGGTACAAAATTGACAATCTCACAAGGATGAAATATCAAACTATAAGACTATAAAACACAATAAAAA
Source organism: Aegilops speltoides (assembly GCA_021437245.1). Taxonomy (NCBI): domain Eukaryota; kingdom Viridiplantae; phylum Streptophyta; class Magnoliopsida; order Poales; family Poaceae; genus Aegilops; species Aegilops speltoides. The sequence continues at coordinate 192,176,395 of CM038147.1, forward strand.
CAAGAAAAAGTTGAACGATTAAACTACTGCTCACGAATATTCAACTGGCCGATTAATTTTTGCGAAAGCCGAGTCCTTTCTTTTTAAGCAAGTTCAAATCCAGCAAAAAAATGAGTATCAATCTGTCCCAAGTGCGGTAGGAAAACCTGAACCAGAATAGAAGAGCTTGCCCCACCATGAGTAAATATTTCATAGTAGCCTCATTAGACCGTAGATCTCTCTTGATATATCCAGGCAATAGGTTTGTGATAGGCTAAGGGACATCTCCAACGCCGACTCTCAAACCGCCCGCAACCGTCCAGACCGCGCAGCCCGGACGTATTCTGCCTCCAATAAGGTCCAGGGCACTTTTTCCGCAAACTAGATACAAAGTGAGGGGAGGGGGCTACGGGCGTCCTGTCTGCTGCCACGTCTGCGCCTAACTATCATGGCCCATCCAAAAACCTCTTCCCTCACTCGCGCGTGTTCCCGCCCGTGGCCAACTATCTGCATTCATGATGTTGTAGATCGCTCGCTCCGCATTGACGCCGGCCCAGAGCGGACACGACCTCTCACTGCCGACATTGAAACGGCGAGCCGGCCAAGAGAGCGTTGCCCGTTGCACGCCCGACTGAACACGCCTCCTCCCTCGTTGTTGTAGGCCAGCTTGCGGAGGAGGCCACTCCAAGACAGCGCGTGGTTCAACAACTTGCCACTTCAAGCTAGCTCGTTGTGGGGTGGCGAGTTGCTCAAGGCCGGCACGCGGGGAAGCACGGGGGCATGGGCATCGTGGCGGTCGTGGATGAGGCCATGTTGTACCACTCTTCCCGTGCCTGCGACCGCGTCATCCGCCGCCAAGGTTGGCGGAACCACGCCTTGTCGACGAAGAAAGAAGTTGGCTTCGCGGAAATTGATGATGCGGGGCTAGCACGTTCGTGCATGCCGCCATCGACAAGAGGAAATAGACCATGGGAGGCCGCCGTCGTTGAGTCCCATGAAGGCCACCATCGCGCGTGCACAATCGATGACTTGCATGCTCTAGGACACCGTCGCCCCCTGCCCCCCAAAACCAACCCTCATCCGTGCTTCACGGAAGCGGGGCACCCTTCCCCTCCGGTAGATGCATATCGCTCTGATGCCACTCCGATGAGTAGCGTTGCCAAAGAAGGGGGAGTGGTCCTTTGCGTTGAAGCATATACCTCCGGGGCTCCCGGCAATCGGATGAGCGGATTGGCGGACATGGGGAAGACAATGGAGATCTGCCGAGGCCGGTCGTAGACTAGTCAAGGGTATCCGTGTCGTGGGAATGGATATCCGCCGACGCGGGTCGTAGACCAGTTTTACCTTAGTTCGGTGTAGTTCTTAGTTAAAATTGTTCAAAATGTAATGAATTTCGTCTGGTTTATATGAAATTTGTCGTGTTTGCATGAATCTCGTCTGCTTAGTTCAAACAGCGGTGACTGATACCCCCCGTCCGATGTGGGGGCAATTTTTGTGGGCCAGTGCTAAGATGCCCTGAAGCAACATGACTATAGCATGGAGCCACGTCAAGTCGGTGAAAGTGGAGCGAGATATCAAGGTTGTTGTACTTGTAACGATGATCCAAATTTATGAGTGCACATTAATTTCAAAATAAACAACCCAAATGAGTCATATTTTCTTTTGGAGGTTCAGGTGCAAGAAGTACAATGGTTTTGGTTTATTCATTTTTTTATGAGTAATACGGAAAGCTTAATTGAGAGAAAAGCATTTCTAGGACAACCAACTGATAGACTGGTCACTAGAAAATTAGGAGTTTCATCAAGCCGGTTTTCGGTCACACGCCCGGTTTACCCGTTCGGAGGGTGAATTTATGGGTTACATGTTGCCTATTCTATGTACTACTATTCACTTCTATTTCGGGAACCAAAGTTCCTCGTGAGTTCATGCAAAATATTTGGCATAACATAGACTTAGACGGTGAATTCTTTCAATAAAAAATGATGCTGCAGGTTTTGACCATTTTGCAGGAACCGGTGCCTGTGGCCGTGCGGTCCATGTGGGGTATAGCTGCCGTCAGCTACATGGGAATGGGTTCACCGGGGCTAGTACGCCGCACATGGCAACTTGTAACCCGGGAGGGGCAGAAGAGTCAAAACCGCGGCACACGCATATGCAGCATGGACGAGAGATACCATGTCATATGTCCCATGTGAATTGCGGCATCCCATGTACGTCGGCGTGGTGGTGGTGGCGGTGGCCCCTTGTGTCCGGGGAAGCAGCGCGGATCGAACCCGTAGCCGGCCAAAGCTGACCGAGCCGGGTCGTCCCCGCACCGCACCCGATGGATGGACGAGGGTACCAACAAGAAAGCGGGCAGAAAAGGCAGGCAGCGTAGCCGCATCAAAAGGCCGTCCATCGGCACCGCCGTCACGGCGAGCCGGGTGCGGTGCGGGGGCGGTCGCGGTTGGTGGAGCCGTGGAAGGCAGCCGTCCGTCCGTGCGTGCCGCCCTCGTCTCCCCACCGCGCGCTCCCGCCTGGCGCGCGCGCGCGCGCGTGCGTAGGCCATCGACCGGCTCGGCCGCCGTGTCGCTGTCCCCGCCGCTGAGCTGTCTGCGATACGGATCAGCACGAGCCAGCGTACTGCCGAGCCCCTTCCTAGATAATCCTAGGCGGGGCCCCACGCCTGTCGCTGTCCGCCTCGTGCACGGCCGTGCCACGTGTCGACCCCCCGTACGCCGCTGCTGTTTCCCTCCTGGTTGGTTTACCGTGATGATTAAGCACGTGGGTGCAGCGTGTCAACGGTAAAACGCTCCGGGTTGAGGTGAAACTGTCGGCTGATTAGTCGCCTGACTGACATGGTCCCCCACCCAAAAACATACGACTCCATACTGACACTTGATTAAACGAGGGAAATATGCTCGATTGGGAGGACGCTACCTAACGGAGGAGCAGACGGCCGCGCAGGGGATAGAGGATCAATCAATCATGGGGGCGCACGATTGAGTGTGCGGCGTGCTCGCCCCCAACCCCAACCCCAACCCGATCGACAGCCGACCTTAAATTTCATGCCTGTTGCACCGACCGAACCGTCGATCCCACGCCGCGCGCCGCTGATTCTCTCTAATCACGGCGAGAGAGCCCTCCTAATCGGTGGTCTCGCGTTAGGCGGCGGGGCGGGGCACGAGGGGAAATATCAAATATGCGCGTGGAGACAGCGCGCGCCGTGCTTTCCTGGTCAGAGCCGTACGTCGGGCGCTAGGATTCCATCGGTTGACGCCATGGTAAATATATCTATCAGTCGAGCCATCCGAGGCTGTTTGATTTGTGGCAACTGTTGAAGCTAGTTTCAACTTTTTTTACAAACCGAAGTGTGGAACGAGACGACTGCCAAAATGGCATCCATATTCTGTGTTCAATCAGATTTGACATCGGCTTTTTAGGCATGCCGCGTAAACCACAGCGTGCATGGTACTCATGCGGTTCACGGTACGCGGATCCAGCTTTCTTTTCTCTACTATATCTAGACGGGGCTGGCACGTTGCCAGACTTGCCGACTAGTGCTCCGTTGATTCGAGCCACAACTGGGATGGTTTAATATATGTGCATCAATCAGGTTTAGTGGGCTGCCCCCACAAAGCACAGCAACAGGATCCATTCATTCATCGCCTCCAATCCAACGAAGAAAGAAAAAAAAAACACGATTTGTTTATCGACCGCGAGGACGAGGCCGACGCGACGGCTCAAGTGGCCCGCTTTCTCTTGCTCACTGGTAGTATTTCAAGGCCAGGCCTCTCCATCAAGAGAGAGAGAATCCCCTGCGTAGATTAGACCTAAAGCTGTTCCGCACAAGAGGAGAGTGTGGCCCAGGCAAACCAAATCCAACAAGATATTGTTTTTAATCTCCGTCTGCGTCCTCGCCGTGGCCGTGACAACATAGTGTTGGCATGAGGGGACGAATCCAACCCCTTTTTTTCAAGGATGGCGAAAGGTTCCGGCCATTGTTAATTAATTACGGGCAGCTAGGAGGATTTGGTCATTGCTGAGCCATACCTTATTGTTGTATAACGGAGGAACTAGGAAACGTACTTACGAAAATACCAGAGGAAGCTTGTTGAGTATGCATACCCGCATGCCGCCGACGTGTCCATGGAGCATTCATGGGTTATGGCTAATGACGCCGCTGGATTATCTTAAGTAAGATGTCCACAAAGGCCAGGTCCCAAACCTAACACCGACGCAAACGCCACCGGCTGGCCCAGTGGCCCATGGATGCCGTGACAGAGCGGTGACGCTAGGCTGCGCCGCAAAACCACTAGCCGCACCGCACCGGAGGCTAGCCCACTAGGTGGCTTCACGTGCTCGCGACGCAGGATTTTGTGGACGTAGTACATGGTTTGCTTCTCCCTCGCTCCCTCTTTCTTTTTCTTTTGAAAAAACTTTCAATCTACTCCTCTTCAATCATGGTAGTACAACGAACACTGAAAATAATAAAAATTACATCTAGATTCGTAGATCACCTAGCGATTTACTACAAGCACCGGCGAGCCAAGCGCGGCCATTATCCCCCTCGCTTCGGAGCCGCAAACCTTATTGTAGTAGACGATGGTAAGTCGTCCTGCTAAGGCCCCATAGAACCAACACACCAAAACAACAACCGCCACTGATGAAGAGTGTTGATCGAAAGGATCCAACCTGAAGACACACGAACGAGAAAAAAAAACGAACGACGAACAGATCCAAACAAATCCATCAAAGACAGATCCACCGGAGACACACCTCCACGCGCCCGTCGATGATGCTAGACGCATCACCGGGACGGGTGCTAGACGGAGAGATCTTTATTCCATCTTAAGTGCGCTGCCGCCGTCTCACCTTCCTGAGCGGAACACAGACCCTAACAAAGCTCAAAAAAAAATCTAAAAACGGAGCCATCCCACCAGCAAGTACCGAGATCCACTTTGCCTCCATAGGGCTACCGAAGACGGGACGGACCAGCGAGCGGGAGGCAGAAAACCCTAGAATTTTTTAGGCGGCGGCTGGCCGGGCTCTCCTGATCGCGTGCAGTCTCCCTCACTCCCTCCACCGACGTGTGTATGATCTGCCGTATCATGGGTCGGGCTTTGCCACAAGGCATAGCCTGAGCAGCTTTGCGTTTTTCTGTGCGTACGCATCCCTCAAAAAAAGAAAAATACTGTGCCTACGCTCAAACATACCGCAAGGTAACTTGTGCCCAGACTGTGATCTTGGAGTGCTTACAAGTACAGATATATGCGCATTAGTTTTTGCCCTTACGTCCGCCTGCCAGTGCATATGAGGGCCAAAGCAACAACACGCAAAACGTGAATCGGTTCAGCACAGACGCGTATACACAATGCCATGCCAAAAAGACGGCATCTGAGTATACACTACTACAGCAGACTGATGAAGAACACGAATCAGCCAGGATAACTACGAAAGCATGCATAAATTCAGCATGGATGCTGCATGCCAGACAGCCAATTCACAACTAGCAAGTTCAATTCATTTATGCATAGGGCAGGGTGTTCCAGAACGTTGTTACACCCAACTGTAATAATGTTCAGCACATAGATTAAACGAATGTTTAACTAGAATATATCATCAATACATAAGAAATGAACAAAAGACAGTCGGTTCAATAGGAAATAACACAGAGACATAAGACAATCTTTTTTTTTCCTTTTTCATCTTTTTTTGCCTGGGAAAGGGTCCAGAGGGATGAGTACAGATAAATAGGATGCTATACAGTCGGGGCTTACATTGACAAAGCTCATACGCGCTAGAAAATCATGTCCGAAAACCGGTCCTCCTTTTGGTCAAGTCCGAAACCAGTCCTCACTGAAGCAACCACCAATACAACCTCAAAGCTGCAACTTATTTTGAGTCTGAGTAAGCCCCTCTCAGATGACTGATGAAAACTGCTTGGTATGGCAGACTGATCATCGACAAGGGACAACCATCTCCAAGTATCCGCATCACAGTTTATCGAATTTGGACTCCGGGTCCCTTTCCCTTTTTTTTCTTTCCTTTTTTCCCCTTTTTATGTTCTTTTCCTGTTTAGCCTTTTTACAAAGCAGCATTTTGGAGCAACCATCTTGTTGTCAGCTTATTGGCCCTATTGTTCTCATTTAAACATGCTGGACAACTGGAAGACACCAATTGGTTCTCACTATGATCAAATATAACATAATCTCCCCTATGTGGCTGGTGGAAGCACCTGCTCAGCTGAAGCCAATGCCACACTCATGTCGGGTTTTGCACCTGCATTTGACTCGGTGCCTGAAGGCTCACGTTTCCACTGAAAACTTCTGGCACCTGCTTTCATCGGAGTACGCCCTCTAAATGAGCTACCAGGGAGAACACCCCTTGGGTATGCCATCCTACCCCTAGCATATGATGATCGACCACTACCAGGCCAACCATAAAAGTGAGCAGCTTCATGGGAGCTTCGCCTCACGACCTACGATATAGAAAAAATGGCATGAGTATCATTATGCAGTGCACTCGGTACTCAGAAACTTCCGCAATGTGCTCGAAGGCAACCCAAAAGGCTAACCAACAAAATAACAGAGTGATAACATGCTAACCCTCATGCCACGACATCTACAGAACGTCATAGTTACAAGGATTGTCTTCTATATTCAGCTTCTACTTGAGTACCAAAATTACAAGTATATGACATGTTCAAAAGAAGGTAGCAATCATACCTTTAGAATGCGCGTCATAAATGATGTGCCATTCAATGACAGAGCTCTTTCAGCCGACTCTGTGTGTAAAAACTCTACATAGGCGGACCTGTATCAGAACAAAAAACATTCAGCAATGTCTTTCAAGAAATAGAACATCAGAGTGAAGTAGCTAGCTTATTTTACTTTCAACTTGCTATTATCTTCAACTTAGATCCATGAACTTAAACATTCAACTTTAAGATCCTTAAAGTTCTTAGCCCAGCTCCAGTCATAGCAATTCAAATGGGCATATACAATATACTTTTCAAACACCAACATAAGCTACGACCTAAGAGCATCTCCAACAGGCGCCCAAAAAGAGCTCCGCGCACTAAAAATTCGTTTTTTTGGGCGCTGAACAGCTCCAGCAGAAGCTGTAGCGCTAAAAAGTTTTGGGCGCGCGCTGAAAAACGCTATCGTGCGCAGCATATTTTGGGCTCCGGGTTGCGCGCGCTTCACAATTTGCACTGTGTGCTTTTTGGGCGCGCGTTTTTGGGCGTCTGCTAAAGTAATGTTGGTCCCGGCGCATTAAAAGTGCTACAGTGGCGCGCTATAATTTTTATTGGGCGCGAAATTTTTGTGTGGCCGTTGGAGATGCTCTAAATGGTGGGTTCCAAATTGCACGCAAATAATCGAAACTCAAGAAAAGTACAACAGACTATCATGCGACTTGTTCTTTCCTCAGTGACAGTAACTTGTAATAATATTGCCAATGAGGATGTTTGACGCGTCTATTGCTACCACCTACTAAATGCTACTCGCTCCGATCCAAAATAAGTGTTGTGGTTTTAGTTCAGTATCAAACTGGTCTTTTAACTCAGATACCAAATCTACTGACAATTTTCCTTCCATTTCCTTTGCGGTATCCTCCTTTTGTGTACAATTTGCTATATACTTCATGCTTCTGTTTGTCTTAGTACTGGTTTCAGTCTCAAATAGTGAATCAAATTGACATGCACATCCACATAAGTTTTGAGACATTTTGACCCTAAATTAGCAGGAGAAGCAAATTAGCACCTAATGAGTGCTTCAAACTAGATATGCCAACATGAACTTCCACTTAACTTCTCCACAGCCACCATGCAATTTTATCTCATGTAATGTGATGTAAGTAACAAATAACTAATAGAAACATTAAAAAAATCTAATCGCTGAAACGATTATCATGAAAAAAAACTAACCCTGTTGGTTGCCCAGTTGCTGCATTAGTAACAATGACTACTTTCAGCACTGCACCAAACTTGTTGAAATGGCGAGACAGTGAGTCCTTGGTGGCAGCAAAGTGAACCTTCAAACAAAATTGGCAGATAAATAGAAGAGTCTAATGACATATCACATGCAAGAGAAAGGGAGATGAGAGAAGGATACTTACATTGCTAACATAGAGGGTCCTTGAATCCGCATCTTCTGTGGGATGGGCAGTGCTATATGAACTAGAAACTGCAAGCAAGGCAATATTTGCTACATTAAATAAAAAGTGGTATCCTGTAAAATGTGAAGCATCTTGCTTTGCATATTTCTTTGATGTATTACAAAAAGAATATTACAAACACTAATTTTGTAACCTACCAGATGTTGCAGACCGCTGTGAATCCTTTTGGACTTCTCCATGACCTAATTCCTGAGCAATTTTTACAGTCAGAACACATCTACCACTAGGTTCCAAATTCCTAAATAATATATAAACATTTGCCAGTGACCAAAAGAACAGAAAAGGTAATCAACACCCTCAGCAAGAAACAGACTGTGGATCTTCTTTTTTATGAAAAGAAATATTCCATTGGGAACTACGTGCCTATGCCTTAAACTCAAGCAATAGTGGTATAATAATAGCTTTGGCTTTTCATCCAAGTTCTCACTAGTCACATGGAGATCAAAGCTGACTAAAGTAACTCTGCAGAAACAAGTAAAGCTGACCCGTTTAATCCAGTAGACGCATGTACCAGCAAGTTGTTGAAATAATATGTTTTGTTTTCACATGATGACCCAGTGTTCCTACTGACATTCCATTCAACCCAAAATGCTAAATGAGTACAGCTCATCACTACCATGTATAGGGCCAACAGAAAAATAATGTCTACCAAGATATGTGGGAAAATATTAATAAGTTTACGCTTGTTCAAACCTAAACATAGAAACATAGATTATTAACACGGTCTGAGTTATGGTTCTTTCATAACTTATAATCAGAACAGGCACTTGCAAATGCTAAAGATGGTGCAATTTATCATAAAAAATTGCTTACTGTCTGTATGAGGTAACTTACTTTGACATTAATAGCTGGAGAGGCAACATTAGCATTCAAGGGTGTGATGTCCGGCTTCTCCACAACATGAACATCTTTTGGTGTTCCAAAATTTGGAGGTTCCACGGAAATGGGGTTAACTGGAACAGCAACAGTTTTGCTTGCTCTTATTGGTGCCGAAGAAACAGGTTGCTCCTCATAAGTCAAACTTGAATGCTTTGTTTTATTGGTCTCAGGTTCAGCGCTGCATTTTGTCAATGTATATTTCTTCTCCGCAACATGTGAATCAGAACTTTGGTATCTAGTCATTTCATCATCTATGTCAGCATCCTCATCAGAGGTAGTATCAACATTCATTTCATCTTCCCCGTCTGCTATCTCCAGGTCGCCAGATATCTGCTCGTCATTATCATGCTGATCAGAGTCGTGATCATCTAACGTTGTAGCTGGTTCAAAATCAGCATAGCCTCTCTTCTCTTCACGAGAACGAGATGGTTTATTCACAGCATTCCCTTGACCCAATCTACTGAACACACTTCCAGTAGATCTTGCTTTGGAAGAGTCTGCAGCAGCCTCTGCGGCAGCTCTAAGAGCTAAAGCGGCTCCAGGTACTTGTAGAATTTGCCTTTTTCTTTCTACTCTTTTATCATTCAGGTTGTCTGCAGATCTTTCTGATCTCCTATCATGCAGGCTGTCTGTAGCTCTCTCTGATCTCCTGTCATGTAGGCTGTCTGTAGATCTTTCTGACATTTTACCATGCTGGTTGTCTGTGGATACCGTGGAAACAACAGAGCGTAGGCGCTTAGAAGATGGCTCCGTAGAGCTGCTGGTTTGCTGTACAGCTTTTACAGCATCTCGAACGGCGAACTGCAGAAGACGACGGGAAGCACCAAGCACCGGACGAGAAGGCAATTCTCTCTGGGCAAAAAAAGAGAATTGATTGTAAATGACATATTGATTTCAGGTGGACAAAAGAAACATCTCAAGTGGAGTCCTAGTATATTGTTATACACATTGGTACCACGGCAATTTCCTCGTCCAAGTAGAATATAAAAATATTTAAGGTGGGCGTACTGATTGTTTTGTCTATTCGGCAAGTTTCTCAACATTTTGCTCAATCAGTTGGTCTTAATAGGAAACAAGCTACTGTAGCTTATAAACGTAGTTAAAGCTCATATAAGCATATTCACGGGAAGCAAACATTTGGGTTGTCACTTGCCAGTTACCGAGAATATTAGTTATGTGATGCAACTGTTGGAAAATGGACCGAAGCAAACTTAAAAATATGATCGTTTCAGCCACAAACGTAGACCTGAATTTTCGTCATACATTGTTATTGCTGATGTTAAAAAATGGAATTAGTAAATCTATATACCAATATAAAAAGACCCAAATGGGCAGGTCCAATTAATCTAGGCCATCAAACCATGTCAATCCAATGCCTAGATTGCTCCAACGTAATTAAGTCTTAACAAGCTTCTTTCTAGTGATATATGTAGAGAAGCATAAAAAATTAAACATTTCGTTACAATGCAAATAAAAATTCAGACACACGCCATTAAAATAACATAGCAAAGTAGACATTAAGGCCATTGTTGCAGACAACACGTCTGGTTAACAAAAGCAGAACTTTTATTAAGATTTTCCATACGCACCTTTGTTTGTTGTGGTTCGTCCTCCCGATCACGCTTTCTGCCATTCCGTTGATTAGATGATGGAGGCTGTCGTATTTCAGTAGACTTTTGCAGCTTTTTCTCTTCTCCGTGCAAAATATCCGTTAGTACACTTCGAAGTGGAAAGTTTCTGTTACCCTCCCTGCCAGTTCCTTTCCAATCCCTCTTACTCCGACTCCTGACGGTCGTATTTGATTCAATTGTGTGCTCAAGAGGCGTTTGATCTCTTCTCGTGTGCACCTCAGGTGATTTATTTCTTCCAGATAGTTCTTTTGGGATTTCATCGTCCTTGTTCTCCACCTCCTGCTCTTGTGTTTGCACATACAGGTGCAAATTTAAAGATAGATGATCCCACAGCCTATAAGGGCGTCCAATAGTGTTTTCATTATACACTTGACAAGATAACATGAATATCAATTACTTTTAATTGGAAATGTTAAAAAAATATTTTTGTTGTTATAGTACACAATAATAATCTAGCTAGAGAAACAGACTTCGTCACCTCTTCACAGTTGCAAGCAGTGTCACTGTAGTAGAATAAATAACAAACTGACAAAAACTCCATGCAAAAACAAAAAATCATTACTTTAAAATTCGATGTGTATCACACATTCGTAATGCTTTACAATAAACTGCGCAGACCGCTTAGTGTTAAGCACCGAACCAATATCAGAACTACCAAAGGCTCTTAATTTAGCATAAATCCATATAAAATTCAAGTTCATTTTCAATTTATCTTGTGAGAAACAAAAGAGAAAGAGAAGAACAAGCGGTACTATTAACAGTGAACTCCTTTTTATTTATATTCGGTTAATTGAACTTGAGATTTAAAGGGCGATGCAGTACTCTATAAACTATCTCTTTTGGAAAGTTCCGTGTTGATTCAGTGCTGAAACAAAAGTAGTCGGCATGAACTGAGTCTAAAATAAAAATTTTCTCTAGAGTCTATAAGTATCCATAAGTGAATACTGAACAGTTAATGATTATACAGAATACTATGAAATAATATAGAGATTGGCCGTCAACTTAGTTCACACAGAGAAATATAAATCACACGTTAAGTGTACTAACCATGAAATAAACAATGCACTATCATCAACTCCTAAAAAAATATGGAGCTCCTTCCTGGCTTGGTCCTTGCGTTTTCCATTCCTGAGAAGCACAATAACGTAGTCCTGCACTTAAGGTAAAAACGGAGGTCCACTTATTGCCCTCTCAAAAACATCTATCTAAATAATAAGCAACAGGAGAACGAAAACATGATGTTTAACTTCCCCGGTGTGTGAAAAAAATGAATACATGGAGACGATAACTGCTCGAAGAAATGTATTCGATGTCAAACTCACCCTATGCACAAACATGTTCAAGGTTCAAACTGCAACGAACCAACATCATGCAGAAGTCGATAACAGAGCTTCACCCAGTACTTCAAAGTAGGAAAGTACAAAATTTTGGGGGGGAGGGGGCGGGGTCCATGATTACTGAGCAACTCTGTAGTAGTGCTGAATAAGTAAACATTGCCTGGGACTACACGGAAAAGCCCAGCAACAAACACAAAGAAGATTTCCTAGTCTATGATCACCTTGTAAAAAGTCCCACCAATGGGGGGAATGAACCAAATATAAACATAATGTTCTCAGTTGACGAAACCGTGCGTGATCACAGATTATTTCAGTGATTCTGGCCTGTTGCACTAACCGAATTCGCCTACGTGAAGCACAGTGTAGTCTATATACGACTAGAAGGCACACCAAATTAGAACCGACAGTTGGCACTACATTGGCAGCAAATAATCAAGCAAAAGATGCAAACCTGCCAGGTCCTGAGACCTAACCGCGTCACGGGAGAGCAAATGAAAGAAGCGGCACTAAACAAGGTAACACAATAGCACAATTCGTACAACTACAGGCCCCAAGCACACACCGACGCGAAGGCCACACCAGGCAGGGGAGGGGAGGGAGGGGGGGGGGGGGGGAGGGGCGGACATCTTACCGCGATGGAGTCTTCGGGACTGCCCTCGAACTCACGGAGCTTCTCCCGCATGCGCTCGCGGAGCTGGTAGGCGCCGGCGTCGGTGAAGTCGGCCTTGAAGATGCGGCCGTCCGCGGCGAGATCGGCCGCCTCCATCGTGGCGGAGGCCTCCAGAACCCCTCCCCTTGCAACCCTAGATCCAGCCCGATGGGGTCCTGGTTCCGAGACGGGTGGGGAGGAACCGGAGAGGCGAAGACCTTATCCGCGCCGGTCTTGTGAAAGGAGTTCGGAAGCTTGGGCGGGGCGGCGGAGTTCGGCGAGCCGGGAGGAGGCGCCGGCAGCGCCTGGAGGTGGGGATGGGGTTAGGCGACGGGACAGCGAGAGGATGCGAGATTTTATTGGGTTTTTGTTTCGGGTTTTATTGCTTTTGAGCGCATATGTTACCCGCCCAAGGGGGGCGAATTACAGCATTTTTAACGCAGAAAAAAAATTACAAGAGTCAATATACAATACGGTAACCTATTTAAAATTTTGAAACAATGAATGGCAAATAATTATAGTATAGTTCTAACTCGTGAACAAAATACAATTGTGATACAATTGTTAGTGTTAAGAATTTTGCACGACATAATATAGATATTTTTTTACTTGAGATTACATCTACATAGGTATAAAAGAAACAGGGAATGTCTATTGCGAGTAAGGTGGACAAGGGCATCACGTGTGACGCACCCATGGACATCTGGCAGACAAGGTGCTGGAATGGAGCCAGTTGGACACGGCATGGTGGATCAAGCAACAGGTGTGAACCTGCCACGTCCCAGCGCATGCGTGGCCGTTCACGTTGGATGCCAGCTCAAAAAGTATATTGCTTTGATGTCACTAAATGAGAAAATATGGACGTGAGTAATTAGTAAAAGAGTTTTGATGACACGTTGGTGAGGTCTCTCGAGTTAACACAATTATTGAGTCAAGTGGTGAAAAGGTTACAAACGAATATCCATTGGTTCTCCAAGGTCATACTTTATATGTTGGCATGTGTGTGTGTACAAATGTAAGGACATTTGAGAGAATGCATTCTACCCATCCACGAGGAGTCAAGTAACTTTGGAAGAAAACTATATCAACAAACAATTCAATGCAACATAATGGTCAAGTGTACTACAATGTACACCGCTCATGATCACCCGAGCATAGGAGCATAGGCTGATTCAGTAGTTGGCCTTGTGAACCAAAGTCCTGGACTGTTAGAGTTAGGCACGTGTATAGGAGTATGTCTCATGATTATTAGTGAAATTTTGGGTCAAAATTAGGTTCAAAATTTAAGGGGGGTAAACCAAAAAAGGGGAAGCACAATATACAGTACAACATTATCTCTTCAATCATTGCATATGGCCTTGTGTACTTTTCAAAGACGAAGACTCAAAATGATCTTGACTTTGAATTCACAAAGCCAGCAACCAGCTGGGGAACAATGAAAAAGATACAAAGTGATGTGCAGATAGCTGACAAACTATAAACAAATATATGGGAGCTAAGTCACAATTATAACGTGATGTCGACGAAGCCCTCCACCGTGAACTGACCGCCACACAAAGACACGAGCTGAACATCGAAAAGAAGACTTGTGCGATCGATGGCTTCGCTCTCTCCTCTCGCTACCCCTCTCCTTGCGCCGCCGCTTCCTCCCCCCGACTCCTCCGTCCTCGCCCTCTGCTCCTCCGGCGTCGATCTGGGCTCCGCCCCCCTCCCCCTCTACGTCTGGGTGCTCCTCCCCCGCTCGCTCTGCTGCGGGGCGCTCCCCGGTGGCTGTGTCGTCTCCGCTGGGATCCCGCTTCTGGGCCCTCGCCCTCGATGGGGACGGCTCGTCGGATGAGGCTTCGTCTCCCCGCCCTTCGCCGTGTCGACCGGGCCGGGCCCCGCCCCTTGCCGCCGCTCCTCGTCGCCGTAAGTTCGCTCCTGGGGGCCGGGGTCGGCCGGTGGCGTCGCTAGCGTCTGATGATGGCTGGTTTCGGGTTTCTCGTCGCCGTCGCAATTCCGGTAAGTCCTTCCTCTGTTCACCTTCTCCGGGATTACTGGGGCCGCTCAGGCGGTGTGCCCTCCTCCTCCTTCGTCTCTGGTCGGCTTCCGGCCGGGCGGCGGCCGGGACGGGCGGCGGCGCTGGCCCCGTTTGCCCTAGATATGGTCTCCTCTCCGTTGGCCAGTGGCTCGTGGGTTGGCCCGTTTGTTGGGCCTGTTGGGCCGCCTGGCGGTGGTGTCTTCTGTCGGCCCACCCCCCCTATAGCGTCTGGTGTCGAATTTCCCCCTACCCTCTGTGTACCCAGTGCAACCCATTTCTGCTTTGGGCCCCCCACCTCTCCCCTCGGCCCGCTTGGCCCGTCGGGCCCTGGAGGGCACGGCGCGGTCAGGGTACATATGGATCCTCTGTGTTGCCTTCCCCCTCTGTTAGGGTTTCCGGCCTCCTCCGCAGATCTGCGTCGCCACCGTCTCCCCATCCACCGTCTCGTCAGATCTAGCCCTCCCCCTTCCCTTCTCCTCTCCTTCGCCTCTGTGCTCTCCATGAATAAGTCGCGGGGGCTCGTCTTGCAAGGCGATGTCTGGCAGCAAGCGGCGGCGGGAGGACTCGCCGGGCTCTGCTGCGGATCTGGAGCTTGAGGCTTCGCTCCGCTCTAAGTTGGAGGTGGAGCAGGCGGCTCGTGAGCAGGTGGCTCGCGACCGCGTGGCGTGGGCTGCTGGCCCAGATTGGCTTCAGCGTTCGGAGCGGGAGCGTGCGTCTGGATCTGGCCCGCAAGGGTCCGAATCTGGGGCCTCCCTCTCTTTGGCGGTGGATCCCTGGGAGGCGGCGGCGGCGGGTGGGGGGATGGCCTCGTCCTCCGGTGCTCTGCCGGACCCTGGTGCGGGTCGTGGTGCGTCTGCTTCGGCTCGGATCCCCCCTCCCCCTCGCCCGGGCGGTGCAGGTGCTGGGCCCCGTCCGTCGCCACGTTCCTTTGCGGGGCCGGCGCGTCGGCCGGCTGGTCCTCTCCCTGGTGCCTCCTCCTCGTCGGGGTTGGGGGACGGTATCCTGCCTCCCTCCCGCAGATTTGCCCATCTTCTTCCACCCCAAGCAATCCGTCTGCGCCACCGCTTCGCCGCCACAGCCCGGCATTTTCACCTAGGTGCACCAACCTCCGTTTTGCTCGATCGTCGCTCGATGGACATCTTATCACAATCGCATGAATCGCTCAAACCCCGTCGGTCATTCAGTTTGGTTTGGGGCTCCCTGGATGCGCCTTCTTTGCCCTGGACAGTGACCTTCCAGTCCTGACGGCGGCGCCCTCCCTCTCTAATGTTGCTATTGTTACTATGAAAGACCAAAAGATCTCGCCTCAAACTCTGCTGGAAGGGCTTCGGATTTGGGATGTCGAGGGATGCGATTGGCAAGTCAATCAGTTTCAGACTCTGAATTCTCGGTTGTTTTCCCCTCCAAAGACTGCATGCAGATGATTGCTTGCACGAAGCTTTACCTCCCCTCAACCAGCGGTGGTTTCGCTGCCGACCTCTTGTAGTGGCAGGACGGTTGGTCCTTTGGCTCGGGTTTGGGTGCTGGTGGATGATCTGCCAGCAGGGCTTCGCTCGTCTGCTTTTCTCATGGCGTTCGGGGTGCTGATTGGGAAACCTGTGGAGGTGGATCTTGAGTCTTTGGACAAGGTTGGCCCTGCTCGGATTAAGGTCTGGTGTGTGGATTCGTCGTGTGTCCATGGTGCTATTGATGTTTTCCCTTCCCCAAGTGGTGTCAGGCTTCGGGTTCGGGTGGAATGGGCGGCTGCTTTTCAACCTCCACCTCCCCCTCCTCCTCCTTCCAACCCCTCTGACAAGCATGACAAGGAGGGTGATGGTTCTGTTGGTGGTCAAAATCCAAGTGATGGTTCTAACCTGAGGTTTACCCAGTCTGAATGGGATGGGCTGGCTGAGTCGGAGCGTGAGCTGTTTCAATCCCAGGCCCCTGCTGGTACGGCTCCTCGTGAGTTGGTGGCGATCCCCAAGGCTGACTCCCTGATCCCTCCTGTTGAAGATGTGCTTCTGAAGGTCCAGCCGAAGTCGGTCACTCCTACCTCCGGTGCCTGCTCCAACCTCCCAGTTCGCCCGATCTCACCCACTCGCTCCGGGATCGAGGACCTCCCTGTTTCTCCTGTTCGTGATGAGGTGGGAACCCAGTCGAAGAGAAACAAGAAATCTTATGTGCGCAAGTTTTCGGCTAAGAGCAGGATCTCCTCGGGCTCCAAGCAGTCCATGACTGGCGTCTATCGCCGCCTCGACAAGGATCTCGGCTCGATGTCTCGCTCTGGCCCTATCCCTGCTTCTCCCGTGGCCCCTTCTCATGCGATTCGGTCGCCCGCATCCAGGGCTTGCAAGGGCAGGCGGGTTGCTGATGCGGGTGGGTCCATCATGGAGCGGGCGGAGAGGCGGGCTGCTGCTAAGGATCTTCCTCCTTCAGGTAACCTCCATGGCCCCTGTCCTTCTTCTTCCCCGTCCCGGCTAGTCCTATCGTCTTTTCCTGATGATGTCCTATTAAATATTATGTCGGATGTGGGAGTGTCGGTAGATCCTGAAGTTTGCTCTCCTGCTGCTCTTCTCTCTACTATTCGGGCTAACGAGCTAGCCCAGACAGCAATTGCTAAAGCTAAAGAGGCTGTTGCCTCTTCGGCTGGTGCTTGGTAGGAACCCGAGCTCAGGGTGTGGGGGTGGAGGTTGGTAGTGGCCAACTCCTACCTAGCACTGCTAAAAAGGGCCCCCTCAAACGCTCTAAACCCTGCATGGTTCCTAGCAGGTTTAGCCTCCGCATTAAAAATCTGTCTTTTAAATGAGGGCTCTATTTTGGAACATTAGGGGTTTCGGTGCTAGGGGGTGCCGGGATCAAATTAAAGACCTGGTTCGTGCAAATAATGTTGATCTGATAGGGATGGTGGAAACTTTCAAAACTTCTTTCTCTCCTCACGAACTGTCGTCTATAGCGGGTATGGATAGATTTGATTGGCATGTGTTGCCTGCGTCGGGTCATTCGGGCGGCATCCTAATGGTCTCAAAGAAAGATGTTTTCGATTTCGTTGCCTTTGATCATGGTATCTTCTGGGCCAGCACAGTTGTTTGTCACAAAAGCCCTTAATTTATTATGGGAGTTCATTGTAGTATATGGGCCAGCTAATCACTCTCTTTCCTCTTTATTTCTGGACGAACTCCGTGAGAAGCTCGAGGTGTGCAATCTACCGATGGTTATCGGTGGAGACTTCAATCTCCTTCGTTCCCCCTCTGATAAAAATAATAACAACTTCTCTTGGTCCCTGGCTAATGCTTTCAATGACTTTATTAGTCCTAATGCCATCCGCGAGCTACCTAGGGTTGGAGCCCGTTTCACTTGGTCTAACCACCAGGCTAACCCGATCAGATCGGTTCTTGATAGAGTTTTTATTTGCTCCAGGTGGGACTCGTTATTTCCCAGGGCCTCCCTCGTTGCCAAATGTATTGTTGGTTCGGACCATACTCCCCTTCTTATGGACGATGGGTCGCAGCTTCTTAGACCTCCTTGTCGGTGTCAAAACCGGTGGATCTCGGGTAGGGGGTCCCGAACTGTGCGTCTAGGCAGATGGTAACAGGAGACGTGGGACACGATGTTTTTACCTGTGTTCGTGCCCTCTCGATGGAGGTAAAACCCGCCCCGCTTGATTAATATTGATGATATGGGTATTACAAGAGTGGATCTACCACGAGATCAAGGAGGCTAAACCCTAAAGCTAGCCTATGGTATGATTGTTGTAATGTATGTTGTGTCCTCACGGACTAAAGCCCTCCGGTTTATATAGACACCGAGGACGCTTAGGGTTACACAGTCGGTTACAATGGTAGGAGATCTACATATCCGATTGACAAGCTTGCCTTCCACGCCAAGGAAAGTCCCATCCGGACACGGACGGAGTCTTCAATCTTGTATCTTCGTAGTCTTGGAGTCCGTGGACGATGATAGTCCCATTGTTCGGACACCCCTAGTCCAGACTCCTCAAGAGCCCTCGAACCAGGCTTCAATGATGATAAGTCCGGCGCGATAATGTTCGGCATTGCAAGGCGGGTTCCTCCCTTGAATAATCCAGAGAAGATCATGAACACCGTGATAGTGTCCGGCCGCAAAATAAATTCCACATTCCAACGTAGAGAGAATAAAATGTACACCACCAATCTGCCGACGATTATGCGGCGTGACATCACACCGCTACCAAGCCTTTGTTTGAATCGTTTTTATTATACCACCTCAAAGACGCTTAGCGGCGGTTTCAGCTTGGCACGCCTTGTCGAGCAGGATCGTGTTCCCCTTATTCCGGATTCTCATCAATACGGACGTGGGTAACCCAACCGTGCCCGTCGCCACGCCTCCTCCATCGAAGGTGAATCCCGAACGGTCATGGAGACGACTCTTGGTGAGGGAGTCCTGGACTAGGGGGTGTCCGGATAGCCGGACTATCGATATCCGCCGGACTCCTGCATCTACGAAGATAGAAGATTGAAGACTCGGCTCGTGTTCTAAGGTACTTTACTTGGCGTGGAAGGCAAGCTTGGCAATACGGATATGTAGATCTCCTACCATTGTAACCGACTGTAAACCCTAGCCTCTCCGGTGTCTATATAAACCGGAGGGCTTTAGTCCGTGAGGACACAACATTACATCTCAACAATCATACCATAGGCTAGCTTCTAGGGTTTAGCCTCATTGATCTCGTGGTAGATCTACTCTTGTACTACCCATATCATCAATATTAATCAAGCAGACGAGGGTATTACCTCCATCGAGAGGGTCCAACCGGGTAAAACATTGTGTCCCTCGCCTCTGCTACCATCCGCCTAGACGCACGCTTCGGGACCCCCTACCGAGATCCGCCGGTTTTGACACCGACATTGGTGCTTTCATTGAGAGTTCCTCCGTGTCGCCACCAATAGGCTCGATGGCATCTTCAACCTTCAACGCTGTCCAGTGGTGAGACTTTTCTCCCGGACAGATCTTCAGATTCGACGGCTTTGCACTACGGGCCAACTCTCTGGCCATCCGAGCAGATCGAAGCTACGCCCGGCGTCGAGTCGATTCGAAGTTTAAACTTCACGGCCGATGATCCGCGAAGACTTGATCTCCGACGGACTCAAGCCATTAGCCAAGCGCCACAGACCGCGACGATGGGCATGATCTAGCTCGCCACGGACAAAGGCTTTGGTGGTCAGACTTGAATCCGCCTCGCTACTTGCCCGAGCCGATTGCCCATGACAAGGGTCGGTGGATAGACGCCGCCGGGGACTTCAACATCTACGGCGATGGAGCCGAATACCGATTTTGTCCCTTGCGAAACTCATGATCCGAGGCACCGGACTCTGCCGGACTCGAGCCTCCCGCGCCCGCCGATCAAGAAGATTGGGCGCGGTTATGGAATTCACCGCCATGACATCTTTCAACACTCGCCTTTTGGCGATATCCCAATTCCTCAAGCATCTCTCGCTATCAGAGAATCTTGGCCGACTATGGCGGGATGGTTGGAGTTCTGACGACGAAGAAATTCGAGCCCACCCACCACCCACTTTGTAGCCACTATCGAGGATCTAACCGACATGCTAGACTACGACCCGAGGACATCGACGCTATGGACGATGATGCCGAGACGATTAGGACCCAAATACCACGGGACACCGGAAGGCCACCTCGTCATCTGACGCCTACATGGTGGATACCCCAAAGGAAGGGATGGCGAAAAAGCGGAGGAAGATTCTTTGAAGAAGCAGCCTAAACGCCGGCGTCGGGCGCCGCTCTAAATCCCGCCATAACAAGAATGGAGAATCCGCACGGAGACAATAACACCGGAGAGTGCCGAAGACGATCCCTCCTGCAAGACTCAGCAGCAGAGGACGCGAAGCAAGCCCTCACGACAGGCGGTAGAAGAAGGGTTGAGGATGATAACTATATGCCTCCTCCAAGACGGCGAGCCTCAACGATGATGAATTCGCCATACCCGAGGATCCTGTCGAACAAGAGCGCTTCAGCGCAGCTCATAGCCACGGCAAACAGCCTAAAGAAAAAGCAAGAACAGCTTCAAGCCGACCAAGATCTGCTAGCCGATCGATGGACCGAGGTCGTCGCGTCAAGAGCATAAACTCAAACTCCCTCCAAAAGTTACCTAAGACGCAAGCCGCTCCCCGATTAGAGGAGGAAGCATACATACCTTTATCACCAACAAGACGACATGGTCGACCGACCGCCCGTGGTCGCGATGAGAGGCATTCAAAGCCCCACCAAGACAAGACCCGACATCGATCCAGAGTACGGCCAAAAGGGAACGTCTCCGGACTTGCGAGACATCTTGGAGGACAAAGCAAGACAATCCAGATCCATCTATGGATCACGTGGGCGCCTACGACCCACGATTTAATACCGTCAGACCGACATAACGCCGGGGGCGAACACAGCAGACAGCGCCCTCGAGCTGCGCCGCGATATTGCTCAATACAGGGCGCCAGACACCCGTTATGTTTCACGGATGAAGTAATGGATCATCGATCCCGAGGGTTCAAACCCGTGAACATCGAATCTTACGATGGTACAACAGACCGCAGCAGTGGATCAAGATTATCTTCTCCACATCCATATGGCCCGCGGCGACGATCTCGCACGCCATCAAATATCTCCCACTGCTTAAAGGACCAGCTCGGCATTGGCTTAACAAACCGCCCGCAGAGTCGATTGGGTGTTGGGAAGACTCGAGGCCGCTCCTTGATAACTTCCAAGGTACATACGTGCGACCACCAGACGCCAATGACCTAAGCCACATTATTCAAGAGCTGACGAATCGCCGCATAGCTTACGGACACGGTTCTTGACGAAGAAAACCAAATCGCCGATCCGTCCGGATGGGGAGGCCTCGCAGCCTTCAAACACAACATCCGGACGAATGGCTAGCCCGCACCGGGCGGAGAAGCCAAATCCATGGCAGCCCTCACATCGTTAATGACCCGCTTATGCGGGAGAGGATAGCTGGCTAGCCCACAGCAATAATCTCCGAAAAAATTCTCGCAGCCCGACTCAAAAGACAATCACGGCAGTCACGCCGAATCAAAACAAATGCCGATTAACGGCGACGACAAAGAGGATACGGCAACAATGCCGGATTCCGAGGCTCCAAACCCGGTCAACGGAAGAAGCCATTTAAAAGAACAACTCCGAGCCCATCCAATCTGGATAAAATACTCGACCGCTCATGCCAGATACATGGCACCCCGAAAAGCCAGCTAATCACACCAATAGAGATTGTTGGGTGTTCAGCAGGTAGCAAGTTAATTGCGAACACAATGACAAGGGGCTAAATAGCGACGACGAGGAAGAGACCCGGCCGCCGAACAACAAAGGACAAAAGGGTTTCCCCCCGCAAGTGCGGACGGTGAATATGATTTACGCGACCCATATACCCAAGAGGGAGAGGAAGCGCGCACTACGGGACGTCTATGCAATGGAGCCAGTCGCCCCGAAGTTCAATCCATGGTCCTCATGTCCGATCACCTTTGATCGACGAGACCATCCGACTAGCATACGCCATGGCGGATTCGCCGCATTGGTCCTAGACCCAATTGTCGATGGATTTCACCTCACAAGAGTCCTGATGGACGGCGGCAAAGAAATGAACTCGCTTTACCAGACACAAGGCGCAAAATGGGCATAGACCCATCCAGATCAAGCCTACTAAGACAACCTTCAAAGGTATCATCCTGAGTGGAAGCCAACCATGACAGTTCCGTCACACCGAAGTGGTCTTGGATCCCGGATAATTTCCGGCGAAGAGTTAATCTTCGATATAGTCCCGCTCAGTGGCGGCTATCACGCCTCGCTTCGGACGAACCGCGTTGTAAAGTTCAACGCAGCGCGCATTATGCATACCTAAAGCTCAAGATGCCAGGCCCTCGCGGAGTTATCACGGTCAATGGGAATACGGGCGCTCCTCCGAACGGAGGAACATACAATGCTCTCGGCGTAAATCAGAGCAGCCTTCTACGGCAATTCTCTAGTCCGCAATTAAAAAGCCGGATGCATCAAAGCGCCCGAGCAATACTAACTAAGACCACCGGCGCGATCGGAGCATCGCCAGAGTAATGCGCGCCCCCACCTCGCGCCAGCGATGATCACAAGAATAACACTCCGCGTACATCATTACACTTTGGAGATACCATGGGCGCAGGGGAGGGGCTTAACCTCAAGGATTGAAGAGTGCGGCTCGACCGCACCAGGGGCTCGTACTAGCGCCCCCCTTGGCTTTATTTTTTATCTTTCCTTTTTATATATGCAGGACTCTACCAAATAGAGGCCTCCGCCTGACGGCGCGAACTTGCGAACTCACGATACAACAATGTGGATTAAAGAAGGCGCGGATTTAACACTCGTGTGGTCTCCGATTCTGAGCATTAAATTCACTTACATACACCAAGTCTGCAGCTTATCCTCGAGGGGACATGTTAATTTAGTCTCAATCCCTTGCTTACCGCACTATTTGTATCACCGCTTTATTAGCGCATCTTCTTTCATAAATAACGCAGCACTTCCTTTTTGCAAGTTTATTACCTTTTCATGGCAATTATGTTATCCTTTACAAATGTTCATTATATGACATATTGCACCGATATATTTTGGTACGGCCGAATACACCAGGGGCTTCTGTTCCCCATATTATGGTGTGATTAAGTCCGAACACTTTCACAAGTGCGGCACCCGAACTTATAGCATTATATGAATCAGCTCCAATCATGTCTTGGGTCAATAGTTGGGTTTGCCTGGCCCTATGTTTTGGTACCTTACGCCTCCGTTCCGTCGGCTAAGGTAGCACTAGGAGAACCATCGCGATTGCGCCCGGCTGAGCCGGGTTAACGCCTCGATGGAGAAAGCTAAACCGACCGGCATGATAAGGCGAGAGACTGGTCGCTGCTCGAGAGGTCTTTTCGTCCCTAAAGACTCATGCCGCTTGACGAGCGTTCCGGATGATGTCCGACGAAGGCGTGGATAGCGCCCGGATTCGGTCTTCGAATACCGGGGGCTTCACCAAATTTAAAATTATAGAATTCTATGGCTAAGTGAGAGTGTTCAAGCATTATAAGTCCGTCGCCTTGTTCGTCGTGTTGAGCGCCTCCTAGATGGACCCAAAGATGGGAACAAGAGTGCTCAAGTTTATCACGAACACCCCAAAGACTGTGGCTTGGGGTTTGAAGCCAACGACTTGCCATCTCTCGATTTAACAAACGGCCGCATGTAAGGTAATATTTTAAATTCAACAAAGCGTTGCTCATGGCGCATATAAACGAAATTCTCAAATAAGACAGATAAATATACAATGAAGTTCACTCAAGGATTACATTAAGGGGCACTCATCCGCAATATCGTGGGCTCCTTCAGACAACTTTATAATATCGCTCCGGCGTCACGGTGCTCCTTGCCCGCGGCGTGATCCGTGAGAAGCTTCTCGCATCCAAATTTTGCCCCATTGCACCTTTATGCGGGCAAGGGCCCGACGAGCACCTTCAATGCAAAGCGGGCGCTTGATCACATCCACTGGGTATGCATCCACCAGCCGCCGCACTAGGCCAAAGTAGCTGCCAGCATGGCTCTGCCCAGCCACAATGGACTGTGAGGCCCTCCATGGCCTCCTCGGCTACCTTAGGAGTTCAACCAGTTGCTTCACTGGTCGCTGGGGGCACTAGATGGCGGCCTCAGCAGATCGAGACCAAAAGACCTTCTCCGCTGAGCTCCTCCTCGCCTCGATAAGCAGCGGCATCGGGCGCACTACGGCAGATCTGCAAACGCCCTAGAGAGCTCCGAATTCGGGTAAGTATCCGTAATTTACATTAACATGCTTGCTCTTCATGAAAACGCCTTACCGCCGCTATCTTCCTCATGTCCTCTACTTCCATATGGGCCTTACGGGCCTCGGCCTTGGCGGACTCGGCCCTATCGATAGCGAGGCAAGCTCGGACTCTCGAGTCTTGAGTCACGCCCAAGCTCTCATGTTTTTCATGAGAGCTCGAGCTCTTGCCGAGCTTCCGCCACCACCGCCGCTTGCTTTTCTCGCTCAGCCCGTTACGTGGCGCGTGCGTTGCTCGCCACGACACGACATTCTTCGTGGCTGCCACCTCGTTAGTGGCCCCTGCATTACATATATCATCCTGGTTAATCTTGTTTGCAACCAAAACCCTTTTCTCAGAAGGTACCTATTTAAAGGGTGTTATTTACCTTCTTTTTCCTTGAGCTGCCTCTTGGCGTGGCGAGATCTTGCTCCGACCGCTCAAGATCCTTCTTAAGCGCCTCCACCTCCGCCGTTAACGCGGCAGAGGTCAACAAGCAGACCTGCAAACCCATATCGACATATTTTTTAACAACCTCACAGATATCTTGTTAGATCCTTAGTCCGGCTTTTCCTTCCAACACCGACTAAGCATCGAAACTACCGTCTATGCGGTATTATATTACTTAATTTTAACCATTCTTACCTCAAAGCATGTTAGAAGGCTGTTGCGAGGCTTGGCCAACCCGCCTTTCGCGAGGACGACTCTTCTCAATCACCGCACTCATGAGAGTGCGGTGTTCTTCGATGGAGGCGCTTTGAGCGCCCAAAGCAGTTGTCCGGTGCCTCGGTTGACGGAAGCCGCCGGCGTCACGGTCCCCCCTCTTTCGAGGGCTGCTTGCCGGACTCTGAACCGCTTCGGTTCGGAGTAGAGTCCGCACAAAGTCCGGGTTGCTCGACGGCGCCTCGAGCCTCCTCTGGCGCGCCCAGTGAGATTCCGCCTCGTCGTCCTCGGCGCGTGGGGTAGAGGCGGTCGGGATGGAATTTACATCCGACGGCGCCAACGACCCGCTCATCGAGTCGGAAAGTCATCACCAATGGCGGACTAAAGGAACAATGCGGCATTAGAAGGACATCGCGTGACATACTATAATACGACATATGAATAATCCGGATACTTACGATCTTGTTGGACACCGCCCTTGGGGGCCATTCTTCCTCGCCAACACCGATGTTGGCGAACCGTCCGGGGATAGTTCTCCCCTCTTGACCCTTCGCCGCCCCGATTGGGAGGCCTTCCTCTTCTTCTCTCCTCCTCCGGGAGAGTACTCCTCCTCCTCGCCTTCGGGAGGAGTCCTCGCATCGTCAGACGCTTGATTGCGGGAACTCTTTCGAGTCCCCGCGCCACCTTCTTGGCCTTCTTCTCCAAGACCACGATGTGGTGCCGGACCAGCAACCTTGCTAAATGGGCATTCATTGGTTCTTCCGGCATGGGAGCCGGGCGATGAGCAGCTCGGCCTTCTCCATCCATTCTGTCAAAGGAAGAGGCCGATTAAAAACCTCGCTAGAGTCAATCTAATTACTACAGTGTCCCGTAATGGGGTCGAATCACTTACCCGTCGTCGGAGATCTGCAGGCTGAATCATGGTCTTGATCGCGGATGCGGCGCGCCGGCGCTTGAACAGCACCTCCGTGCACCTTCAGACGTTGTGTCAAGAGCCCGCTCAACGTCTGGTGCCGTTCGGATTAAACTCCCACAGATTAAATGCCCTTTCTTGGCATGGGAGAATCCACGGAGGAGCATGACTGGACCACGCCGACGAAGTCGAGCCCATTGCTCACCAAATTTCTTGATGCAGGTTCGAAGTCCGGTCACCTCCACCGGGTCGCCCCACTGCAAGCCCTTCTCTTTCTAGGAGGTGAGCTGCGTGGGGATTCCAGATCTAAATTCGGGGGCCGGCGCCCATGTAGGCTCGCGCGGCTCGGTGATATAGAACCACCCCGATGCCACCCCTTGACGGAGTCCACGAAGGTCCCTTCTAGTTAAGGGACGTTGGGCAACTTGCCCAACATAGCGCCTCCGATTCCGCTTATGCCCCTTCACAACCTTCGGCTTAACGTTGAAGGTCTTGAGCCACGGGCCGAAGTGGGGCCGGATGCAGAGAAAGGCCTCGCACACGACGATAAACACCGAGATGTTGAGGACGAAATTCGGTGCCAGATCGTGGAAATCCAGGCCGTAGTAGAACATGATCCCCCGGACGAATGGATGGAGCGGGAAGCCCAGTCCGCGGAGGAAGTGGGGAAGGAAAACAACCCTCTCATGAGGTCCTGGGGTCGGAACGAGCTGCCCTGCGTCGGGTAGCCGATGCGCGATGTTTCGGAAGGTATCCGGCGTCAAGCTAGCTTGGTGATGTCCTCCTCCTCGACGGTGGAGGCCATCCACTTGCCTCCCCTCCGGACATGTTAGGAGAAGGGTCGAGGCGAATGCGCGAGCTTGAGCGTTGGAGCTTGGGTTCGCGGGGATGGATGAGCAAAGGAGGAAGAAGGCGAGGTGAGAAGGTAAATCCTTATCCCTTATATATAGGCGACAAAACTATCGTCCCTCACCTACCCGATAAAACTCGCTTATCTCCGGCGCCACCATCAATGGCACGGTTGGGTTACCCACGCACGTATTGATGAGAATCCCGAAAAAGGGGAACACGATCTCGCTCGACGGGGCGTGCCAAGGAAACCGCTTAAGCTAAACGTGTCAAGTGGAACAAGAATTCAACAAAGGCTTGGTGCGGTGTGATGTCATGCCGCATAATACGCCGCCAGATTGGATCGGTGTATATGTTTTATTCTCTCTACATTTGGAATGTGGAAATTATTTTGCGAGCCGACACTATCACGGTGTTCATTATCTTCTCCGGATTATTCAAGGGAGGAACCCGCCTTGCAACGCCGAACATTATGCACGCCGGACTTATCGCCATTGAAGACCGGGTTCGAGGCTCTTGAGCGAGTCCTAGACTAGGGGTGTCCGGATAGCGGACTATCGATATCCATGGACTCCCATCTACGAAGATAGAAGATTGAAGACTCGGCTCGTGTCCCAAGGTACTTTACTTGGCATGGAAGGCAAGCTTGGCAATACGGATATGTAGATCTCCTACCATTGTAACCGACTGTAACCCTAGCCTCTCCGGTGTCTATATAAACCGGAGGGCTTTAGTCCGAAGGACACAACATTACATCTCAACAATCATACCATAGGCTAGCTTCTAGGGTTTAGCCTCATTGATCTCGTGGTAGATCTACTCTTGTACTACCCATATCATCAATATTAATCAAGCGGACGTAGGGTATTACCTCCATCGAGAGGGCACGAACTCGGTAAAACATTGTGTCCCTCGTCTCCTGTTACCATCCGCCTAGACGCACAGTTCGGGACCCCCTACCCGAGATCCGCCGGTTTTGACACCGACACTTGGTATTTTTCCCCTTTATAAGAGGACCAAGGATCGTTCCTTTTCTTCAATCTCGCATCGAATCTCCTTCTCGCTCCTAGTTCCAACACCCAGAGCCCCAGATTCGAGCGCTTTGGATTCTCAACCATGTCCGGCTCCGACCTCCAAGGTCGGTGGATACGGAGGAGGACGTGTTAAAGCTGCGTGAGGCCAAGTACCTGTCCTATGAGATTTCGAGACAGTTGTGCGCCCAAGGGCAGGCCGTGCCCGCCCGAGCCCGTGAGTACGTTGTCTTCAGATTCCCACCTCCGTCGGGGTTTAGGCTTCCCGACGGACCCCTTCGTGAGAGGGCTCATGTTCTACTACGGGCTGGATTTTCACGACTTGGCTCCGGAGTCCATCCTCCATATCTCCGCATTCATTATCGTCTGCGAAGCCTTCCTCCGTGTCCCTCCCCACTTCGACCTGTGGCTGAAGACCTTCAATGTGCAGCCGAAGATGATCGGGGGGCATCAAGCGGAGTGCGGTGGGGTGGCCATAAGCATAAGGGCCGATGCCCCGTGGCCCGAGGGTTCCTTCCAAGAGGAACTCGGACTGTGGCAGCAAAAGTGGTTCTATATCACCGCTCCGAAGGCCAGCAAGCAAAAGCCGCCGCCTTCATTCCGCCCGGGACCTCCACGCCGACTGATGTCGTGGGTCAACCAAGGGCTCAATTGGGGGCCGTCCGAAGACGTGCCCTGTCAGGACCCCGACTCAATGTCACATCGATCTAGTCTGCAACACCTCATATCACTTTGCGGCCTCACGCACGGTATTCCCACGGGTGTCGCCTTACCTTTGCCCGGGACCGTTTACGCCTTTTGGCACACGATATGATAGTGTCACTAGCATCCATATGAAAAGGAGCCGGTGACATGGCTAGTCGTAAACCCAAAGTGGCACAGACTTACAGGACAGCATCCATGACCCAAAGATCGAACGTGTTTGGTCATCATGTAGTAAGTTCCGGCAGTAGCATGGGGCTAGCAGACTCCGAAAACCGGGCAGTAGCGGCTAACAGACTCCGGACTCAACGCGTGACATTTCCCGAAGGATGTATACGAGAACGAAGAAGGACACATGCCGGCCAGCCTAAGTGTTCGGAGCGGTAGAGCAAGCTACCATGGCTCGGTGGAAACACTAGGAGACATTTCCGAAGAGAGGCTACTAAAGATAAACAACTAGATAGTCGATCCCACACATACCAAGCATTTCAATAACATACACACAATATGCTCGATATGTGCAAATACAACATGGCATCACAACATGACTCTACGACTCAAGTATATATTCATTAGGCTCAGGAGCTTAGATATTACAAACAGGGTCTCATGACCCAACATTGAGAGCATACAAATCAAACACAAGCGGAAGCTAACATGTCCGAGTACGTACATCTACAAATGAAAAAGGCTTAGAAGCCCGACTATCTACCGAGATCTGCCGAGGGCACAAGATCGTAGCCGAGGTAACAAGCTAACGTCAAGTCCACGTGGAACTACTAGCGAGACCAAGTCTCTCGCAAAAACATAAAATAGGCAAACGTGAGTACAAATGTACCCAAAGAAGACTTACATCGAACTAACTACATATGCATCATTATCAACAAAGGGATGGTGGGGTTTAATTGCGAAGAAGCCAGCTTTGACTCGGTGGCTATCCTAAACTACGACTGCAAGTAACTCTTTTGAGGTGGCGCACACGAGTCCACATATTCACCATATCAATACACCACTATGGATCCGCTCCCGTCTCCCTACGAGGACGCCATCCATAGCACTCACACTTATCTTGCGTATTTTAGAGTATCCACTTTCACTTGTCTATGAACTGTTATAGGCAACCCAGAAGTCCTTTACCGCGGACACGGCTATTCAATAGATCATATTAACCTGCAGGGTGTACTTCTTCATACATGTTTCCACCACTTAGCGTCCCAGCACACGACATGTGCTCGGCGGAGACTTCAAGCTTAAAGCCGACGGTGTAGACCACGACCTACCTAAACACTCAAGTCTCTAGTCCAGGTTTATCGCCTATTTGGGTTCCATCTATGAGGAGTTCCTACCAAGTTTCAGCTCACAGCCCCAAACGATGTGAACAGGTTCCGTGACACCAAGCAGGCGCCTGGGTTTACCGACCACGTGCCTACCGCATCACAGCCCACCCCTACAATCAGCATCACAAGACGCCTCCAAAGATACTACAAACACGAAACTACTTGCAACTCCCAGACAGAGGACTATGGTGAATAAGAAGTCGGCGGGGTCATATTTGAGGCCCAATGCATGGTAGTAGCTGAATCATGGATCACAAACACGTAACTCGGGCCCTAAGGACGGCTTCAATGAGACAACCCACCATGTACTCCTACATGGCCTCTCACCGATACCTTTACCAAATCGTGTTCACACACTTAGCTCACATACAAGAGGACATGTTCACACACCTCCGATTCATCCTTGATGAATCGCACCCACTCAACTCTAAGCGTGCGTGCATGACAAACAAACATGAATGAGTAGGCACATCAGGCTCAAACAACTCCTACTCATGCTAGTGGGTTTCATCTATTTACCGTGGAATGACAGTCATGCAAAGGATAAAGGGTTCAGCTACCGCAGCAAGTAATGATGAATCGTTGTTGTCCTAATGCGAGAAAAGAGAGCGAGGCGAGAGAGTGGGATTGTATCGGAATGAATAAGGGGGTTTTGCTTGCCTGGCACTTCTGAAGATAGTATATCTCTTCATCGGTGTCATCGAACTCATCGTTGAAACATCGTCTACCGAGAGGGGACAATACCGGCAAACACAGAAGAACACAATCAATGCAATGTGACAATATGATGCATGCTATGATATGGCAATATGAATGTGTTTTGGGCTAATGCAACTACAACCAGATGGATTTGGGTCATATTGAGCCAAAGGTTCAACCCCAAATTCAAATTATGAGTTCAAACAGTGCCTTATCATGTTTTGCACTAAACAGCAAGGTTAAGTTGTTTAAACATGCATGAAACCAGTGCAGATGAATAGATTAGATTTTTCTGATCATTTTTCATATATAACTTGTTTCATTTGGAGCTACGGTTGAATTTCTATGAATTTTAGAAGTTTTGAGCATTTTCTGGAATTTCCTATATAGAGATAAATCCAGAAAATAAGTTACTGCGTCAGCCTGACGTCATCATGACGTCAGCAGGTCAACTGGGCGCCTCCAGGTCAAACCTGACCTGTGGGACCCATACGTCAGTGTCTCAGTTAATTAACGGAGTTAATTGGTGCTTAGTTAAATGCTAACCTTAGTTAATTAGGGCGTGGGCCCGCATGTCAGTGACTTAGCTGGTTAACTAAAGTTAATTAGTACTAAACTAGATTAGCAGGGCTTTGGGCCCACTTGTCAATGACTCAAAGGAGTCAACCTGGGCCCACCCAGTCCACGTCAGGTCGAACCCGCGGCGTCTAGCAGCCGGGCGAAGTCCAACGCGAGCGGAGCGGGCGCGGATTCGCCTCTGAGCGCCGTTTGGCCTTGAGCACAGCCTACGGATGCGGACGCTCATCCGCATCCAACCGTGGTGGTGGCGCGGCGAGGAGTGGCGGAGTAAGCGCCGGCGATGAGCTTGGCGGCGGCTTCGGCAACGGCGGGTTGGCGCTATGGTGCATGGGAGGAGGGTTGGTGGGCGCTACGGGCTCACAGGAGTGCTCACGAGCACGGCGTGTGCTCGGATTCGAGCTATGGTGGCTCTAGCCACGCGGCGATGAGGCATGGCGGCGAGCTTGAAGCTGGCACGCAGCGCGCTAAGCGCTAGGGGCGTCGGAGCGACGGAAAAGGGCGAACGACGAGGAGCTCACGAGAGGACTTGCAGAGAAGCCCGGTGGGCCGGGAAGCCTCGGGCGGCGAATCGACAGGCGGCGTCGTCGCCGGGCAGAGGACGATGATGAGCCCGATGGCGATGTTTGAGCATCCAGCGGCGCGTGCTTCCTCTTGGTGATCCACAGGCGTCGGCGAGCCTGTTCGACAAAACGGAGGGGCGAGGGGAGCTCGGTGGACGCGGCGGCAGTGAACGGCGGCGACGGACGCGCTGGTCGGGTTGAGAGAGAGAGGAGCAGAGGGAGAGAGCCGTGGGGAGAGTGGCGGCGGTCGGCGGGGATCGGGGCAACGCGCGAAGTCGCCCAGCGTCCGGGGCTTCGTCGGCAAGCGAGGAGGTGGCAGCGTCGTCGGCACACGCCTGCCCTTCTGCCATCGCGAGGAAGACGGCGAGAGAAGGAGGCGGTGGTGGGTTGGGCGGCTGGGCGCTAGGTGGGCTGCGCCACGAAGCTACAGTAAGTTCTCCCTCTCTCGCATTTTCGCTTATCAATGTTTTCTATTTTGCGTTTGTTTTGAATTTGGTTTTGAAACCAATTCAATTTATTTTGCTTCGACAATATTTTTAGGAGCTAAAGGAATTAAAACAATGCTCCACAAAATATTTCAGAATTATTGGACCTATATTTATTTAATAGTAGATATAAATCCAATTCAAATAATTATTGATTTAATTCAAATGCCCAAAATAAATGTTTCTGAGACACCAAAAATATTGGTTTGGATTCTACCTCTTGCCAATATTTCCAGAGGATAACAGGAACATTTTCTTGGACTCATTTGATGAGATTTAAATGTTGATTATTTTTAGAGGTTTTTCTGAGGCTTTGAAAATTCCCCAATTCAAATTTCATTTGAATTTAAACATGATGCACACATGGAAGCTAGCATAGGTCAGGCCAGAACTAGGGATGTGACATGCCCTCATTGCAGGGCCGGATTCGAGACCTCCAAGCGAGGGAGATCAATCTGGTCGTGGTGATGCAGGTAATGCTAATCAGGCGTCTCCTGCCCTGCAAACGCCGTCCTCTCCGTCTATGGGAGTTCAACCCGGAGGGACCTCGAATTCTCCAACACTTCATGGGTGCGACACCCGTGGAGATGTACAAGTTGTTCTTGGACCGCAGGTGGCGTGTCCGGAATCGACCGAGGACGCCTAAGCCGCAATCGCCTGGATACTCGGGTAAATAGCTTAGAGTCCTGACGTTCTATTTATCTGCTTTTCTAGAGTTAGCCTCGACCCATTACTTTTCACAGGAGGGGTGGCGCGATCGAAGCCGATAAGGTGTCCGGCTCCCCTCGGAGACCGCCTTTGGAGCCCGTGGCCGGTCGAGAATGTTGGAGGTCGCGCGTAAAAGGGAGGCGATGGGAAAGATAAAGGAGTTATTATTCCGCCCAAAGGCGTCAAGAAGGGGAATCAAAACCCCCCCTTCCGGGGGAGAAGAGGACCGCCTCAAGATCCGGAGGCCAAAGCCCTAAGCGGGGAAGAGATCTTCACCGGGTCCGGGTCCGGGGAGAATCCTGACGCACAATCATCACCAAAGGATCAGCCCTCAACGAGCCGTGAGTATGAAAAGGGAGTTCATTAGTAAGAAAATACCTTCATTTGTGCTTCTATGGGTGACCAAATTTTTATCTTGCGCTCGGTTTGCGGCCTTCGCAGATGAGTTCGTGTTCGGGACCTTCTTAGGAGATGATGGAGAGCGAACGCCCTTATTCACTGCGCCGTCGACGATAGGGCGATGAGCTCAAATATCGCCACGGAGGGTGTCCCCGAGTCCGGAGGGGCGGAGAGTTCGGCGCTTCGCTAGTGTCCGTGGGAATCAAGAATCTCTTTGGAGGGCGTCCATCTTAGAAGATCACCGTGCGTTGATGCGTATGGTGATTGGAAGGATTTCGTCCGCCGAGAGCGGATTATGTGATGCCGCTCTGAGTTTGCTTTGGCGGATTTGAGGTACGTGAAAATGACGCCTTTTGTTTTTTGATAGTTTTGCACATAAAAGTGCGCCTGTATAGGTAGTAGCCCACGAGACTTCGGTAGGTTGTCAAAGCGACAGCGCGCCGAGGATCAAAATCGCAAGTAATGAATGCCGTCGTTCCTATGCAGGTGGCGGATAGTCCGAGGGCTAGCCGGACTGGTGGAGTTGCTGAGTTAATGCGGCAACTTGACGCGGCGGATGCGGACATCGCACTTGTCAACCGGCGACTTGACGAGTCGCAAGGTAAATGAGTTCTCCGTAGTCGCTTTATTAAGGGTCAAAGCCTCCTCGATAAATTATATGTTGTGGTACGAGACGGTCTTTGCTGCTTTGTGGAGAGCCTTGGGCGAACTTGCTCAAGCTAAGGAGCAAGCCCGAAGGAGTGACGCGGCTGCCTCGAGCGGCCGAGGTTGAAAGCCAAAAGGCTGCACCTTGCTAGCGAGGAAGAGGTGGCGAATTGGCCGTGAAATTAAAGGATCTTGCCGACCGCAATGAGGCTCTTGAAAAGGAGCGCTTATCGGAGCGGGAAGACACAGGGAAGGCCACCGCCGAGGACAAGGATGCCCGTTACAATGTCTGGCCATGAAGGAGGAGCTGCGCCAGGCCGGAGATATCGTGGCTGGCAAGCCTTTTCTGCTGCGTCGCCGGTTTATGGATCAAAAGTATGCTCAACTTGGCCAACTGTGGAGTCCGGAGGATCCGTATATGGACTTAGCGGCAAGTGCGGCTGATGCCGTTGAGCACTTCCGGAGCGAGAAGGATCACAAGACGGAAGAGCTATTTTGGTCTCAATTCCGTAGTACGGATCGTTCACTTCCGTTGACCGATCGGTTGGCCGAATGGGCCGAGCTAAATAGATTGTCCGGACTTGCCATGACTCACATCGTGGCTCATGTCTGGCCAGAGAGGCCCAAGGCAACGAGCTATTTCGGCTTACTGCAGCAATTTCTTGGAGCGGTGCCGCATATTAAGGAGATGAAGCGGTCGGCCTGCATTGAAGGCGCGCGGATGGCTCTTGCCCGTGTGAAGACACATTGGACAGAGATGGATGCCACCGCTATTGCCGCCCAGGGTTCGGATGAAAGCCGACTCCCCGCCGAGCACTATTTCGGGGAAGTTATGCGTGGCGGTCGTGTAATAGAGTCGCAGTGCTCAAAAAATGTCACGTTCAAATGAACATTTTGGCTTGTAAAACGATGATTATGCTATAACTGCTTTTTATACTTGTGCGTCCCAAGTAGTAAAATTTCTCCTTTGCGGCCGTTTACGTATACATTTGTATAACCTGAAAGATTGCAGTCTTCGGCTTCAGCCCCCATGCACAAGGTGCGGGGGTGTTCGCAAAAATAGCGCGTTTTCACACTTAATACAACGTCTCGGTCCTGTTAAGGAGGTGGTAGCGTAGCAAACAAGGCAATCCGGACTATAATGCTTTATCACTTTCACTTAGCCAATGGAGTTCGAGGGTGGGGCTACGATATAGCCCCTTGGGGCACCGCACTTCTCCGAGTTCGGGGCGCATGTGTGCCTGATTGGGAAACGGTCCTTCGTTAAAGCGGGGAATTCTAAACATTCCGGTAGTCGATCGAGTGGTTGACCAGTCTCGCTATATCATGATCGGTTTTCGGCTTTCTCTCTTGAGGTGCTCGCCCGGCCCGGGCACTGTCGCGATAGTTCTCCACAGTGCCGCGTTAGCGATGATATGGAGCGTAAAGGCAGCAAAACACGAGGCGGCAAACCCAACATTTAACCAAAGACATGATTCGAGCTGATGCATATAATGCCTAACTCGAGGCGCGAACACTCCCTAAGGTGTTCGGTCTTTATAATAATGGGCGAACAATGCCCTAAGCCCCTAGTGTCGAGTGCGGGCATGGTCTTACGGCGGCCCGATGCCAAAACGTCGAGCTCGCTTTGGTTATAGGAAGAAACCATGGGAGAATAACAACAAGAGACGATAAAAAAAGGTTTACGCAGGTCTTAATCTGAAAAGAATCCTCGCAGCGGGTCCCTCTTGCGTCTGCGCTGTGTCTCCGTTGTGCCGTTATCTGGGCGGATATGCACATTGTTCATCTGTAAAAAGAGAGGCAGCTTAGTTTGAAAACAATTAAATGCGAAAAAAAGGTATGAAAGAAAAATATAAATAAGTAAGCGGGGTTTGAATGAACCCATGGTTGTTTATCTTGCGCGCATCCCTTGTGAAGGGTGTGCGGCTAGAAACCCCTAATCTGCGCGATGCGGACTTCGTCTATCCGTGTCCGGGGTCTTTGGGTGACCCTCGCCTTTGAAATGATGCCACGCGGACGGGCATCTTGAGTGTAAGAGGCAGCGTAATGCGGTATGGCGTTAAAATGGACAAAAGCCTTTCGTCCCAAGAGTGCTTGATATCCACTTTTAAATGGGGCGATGTGAAAGATTAGTTTTTCGTCTAAAGTTGTTTGGTGATCGAGCATAACCTCTAGTAATAGGGAGCACATGCACTTGGCGTATGGCCTGGCGTCACTCCTTTGAAGGAAGTGCGATTGTGTCGAATTTTAGTAGGGTCTATCCCCATCTTGCGGATTGTGTTTGAATCTGCGGGTTTAAGTCGCTGCCTCCGTCCATTAGGACTTTAGTGAATTGTAGTCCGTTGATTATGGGATCAATATCGAGGCGGTCCGTCCTGCGTTTGACGCTTGGAATAATCGGTGGTCGAAAGTGATTGGTTTTGATATCCAATCTCTTTGGTCTCTTGGGTTGGACCGTCTGAGCTCTTTTAAAAGGTGCCGCACTATTTTCCGTATT
The DNA here is from genome assembly GCA_021437245.1 of Aegilops speltoides. Taxonomy (NCBI): domain Eukaryota; kingdom Viridiplantae; phylum Streptophyta; class Magnoliopsida; order Poales; family Poaceae; genus Aegilops; species Aegilops speltoides. The sequence goes on from CM038147.1 coordinate 192,212,941, forward strand.
ATCACATGAAGTGAGTTTCTTGCTTTGACCTCCTTTGGGAAAGTCTTTTGTTTTCGGTGCTTTCTGCTGGTGGGGTTTATCGTCTTAAGCTTGGCGTCGAGCCGAGCCCCTTGTGTTCGGCGTTTAGTCGGCGGACTGTTTGAAAACCCAACAATCTCGATGGGTATGGTTTGCGGGCCTTAGAAGTCTTGTGGATTTGACATATCCGACCCGAATCTTATTTAAGTTGGACAACTCATCATTGTCATCCTTAAGAGGCGGTGTTTTGTTGCTTAGCCGCTGACTTTTGAATCCGGCGTTGGCTGCCGTGCTCTTTGGGCTTTTCTCTTTATTCGGCGCTTTGCTCTTTTACTGCGCCGTGATTTTCTGTTCCATCTCTTATCTCGGATGTACTTGGGTCGCTGGTGCTGCATCTTGCTAGCTGACTATCCTCTCCCTACAAGCGGGTCATGAGGCTTGTTAGCGCGGACATTGTCCTCGGTTTCTCTTGGCGAGGTGTCGGCAAGCCACTCGTCTCGGACATTGTGTTTAAAAGCTGCTAGGGCTTGGCGTCCGGACGATCGACTATTTGGTTCTTTTAGTGAGGAACCTGTTCCGAATTTCTTGTGACTCTCCAGGCTGTTGAGTTATATGACTTAGATCATCTCGCATCGGGGCGGACATAAGTCCCTTGAAAATTTGCTCTAAGCGTGTCCTCGAGCTCTTCCCAACTTCCCAGTGTTTTTACGGGAGGCTTTTAAGCCAATGACGGGCTGGCCCTTTGAGCTTGAGGGGTAGGTATTTTATGGCGTGGAGATCATCTCCCCTGGCCATGTGTATATGTAGTATATAATCTTCTATCCAGACTCCATGGTCCGTTGTTCCATCGTAGGCCTCTATGTTTATTGGTTTAAATCCTGCTAGGAATTCATGGTCCAGCACCTCATTGGTGAAACATAGTGGGTGTGCGGCGCCCCTGTATTTGGGTGTGCCGCTATCTTTGGACACTTGACGTGTTGCCTTGCTTCCTGGGGCCTTCTTCTTTGGCCCGTAGATGGACCTGGCTGGGCCATCTGTCCTTCCAAGTTCATTGGTTGGTTTATGTGTGGTGCCGCTTTCAGAATTTGGCCTGTCATCCGGCCGTCTATCCAACCAGGCAGCCTCTTCATTTTTTGACTGTGGGGGCTCTATGGCCTCCTCGTCGAATTCTGGTAGTAGCTTGCGCTTCGGGTAGCTCTTTGATTGGTGGCCATTGCCGTATTTATCCACGGTTTTGAGTACTTTGTTCCACCTCATTCTGAGTGTGTCCTCCGCTGTTTTGAGCTTCCGCTTTTCCTTCTTCAAGCTTCTTGTAGTCTTGTGAGTCTTTTCGAAGGTTTTACCTTCGGCGGTGTGTCCGGCGTGAGATCGTCGGATGTCGTCGTTTTATTGGCCTGGGTGATTATCGACTAAATCTGTTGGACGGTTGCTTATCTGCATGTTCATCGTCCACTTTTGTGCCTGCTTGTATTGCGGGGTCCTTAGGAGCGTTGTTGTTGTCGGCGGGACTTAGGGCGGCGTCTGCGCCGCCGTTTTGGTTGCTTGTCGTGGGGTTCTCTTACGCCGCCGACCCGTTGGTCCTCGTTATCGCTCTCTCTTGGGGTATCCACCATATATATGTCGTATGTGAGGTGGTCCTCCGTGCCACATGGGCGCTGGTTCTGTTAGTCTCCGGCATCGTCGTCTATTCCGTCGATGTCTTCGGAGTCGTAGTCTAGCATGTCGGTTAGATCGTCGACAGCGGCTATAAAGTGGGTGGTGAGTGGGCTCTGAATTTCTTCGTCGTCCGTATCCCAACCATCCTAGCCATAGTCCGGCCAGGGCTCTCCCGATAACGAGAGATGCTTTAGTGAATTTAGGATGTCGCCAAAAGGTGAGTGTTGGAAGATGTCCGCGGCGGTGAATTCCATAACCGGCACCCGATCCGATTTGATTGGTAGGGGCGTGGGAGGTCTGGAGTCCGGCAAGGAGTCCGGCACCTCGAATCCGCAGCGTTCGCGAGGACAAGATTAGTGTTCGGCTCCATCGCCGTGGAAGTTGAAGCCCCCAAGGCGGTGTCCATCCACCGATCCTCGATCTGGGCGATCGGCTCCGGACTAATGGCCAAAGCGGATTCGTGTGCGGCCACCAAGGTACTGTCCGGTGGCAGAGCTAGGTCATGCCCATCGTAACAGTGTGGCGCGCTTGGCTGTGGCTCGAGCCCGTCGGAGATCAAGTCTCCGCGGACGTCGGCCGTGAAGTTGAGACTTGAATCGACTGACGGCGGGGGCGTAGCTTCGATCTGCTCGGATGGCCAGCGAATTAGCCCGTAGTGGCGAAGCCGCCGAATCTGAAGATCTGTCCGGGAGAAAAGTCTCACCACGGACAGCGTTGTTGGTTGAAGATGCCATCGAGCCTATTGGTGGCGACACGGAGGAACTCTCAATGAAAGCACCAATGTCGGTGTCAAAACGGCGGATCTCGGGTAGGGGTCCCAAAGCTGTGCGTTTAGGCGGATGGTAACGGGAGGCGTGGGACACGATGTTTTACCAGGTTGGGCCCTCTCGATGGAGGTAAAACTCTCGTCTGCTTGATTAATATTGATGATATGGGTATTACAAGAGTGGATCTACCACGAGATCAAGGAGGCTAAAACCTAAAGCTAGCCTATGGTATGATTGTTGTAATGTATGTTGTGTCCCTACGGACTAAGGCCCTCCGGTTTATATAGACAGGAGGAGGCTAGGGTTACAGTCGGTTACAATGGTAGGAGATCTACATATCCGTATTGCCAAGCTTGCCTTCCACGCTAAGGAAAGTCCCATCCGGACACGGGGCGGAGTCTTCAATCTTGTATCTTCGTAGTCTTAGAGTCCGTGGACGATGATAGTCCGGTTGTCGGACACCCCTAGTCGAGGACTCCTCGGTAGCCCTGAACCGGGCTTTTATGACGATAAGTCCGGTGGCATAATGTTCGGCATTGCAAGGCGGGTTCCTCCTTGAATAATCCGGAGAAGATCATGAACACGGGATAGTGTCGGCTCTGCAAAATAAATTCCACATTCCACCGTAGAGAGATAAAATGTACACCGGTCCAATCTGGCGATGTATTATGCGGCGTGACATCACACCGCTACCAAGCCTTTGTTTGAATCGTTTTTACTATACCACCTCGTACGTTTAGCGAAGCGATTTCCTTAACACGTCTGGTTGAAGTAGAGATCGTGTTCCCCTTATTCAGGATTCTCATCAATACGTGCGTGGGTAACCCAACCGTGCCCGTCATACGCCTCCTCCATTGAAGGTGAATCTCGAGCAGTCACGGAGGCGACTCTTAGTATTTTTCCCTTTATAAGAGGACCAAGGATCGTTCCTTTTCTTCAATCTCGCATCGAATCTCCTTCTCGCTCCTAGTTCCAACACCCGAGCCCCAGTTGAGCGCTTGGATTCTCAACCATGTCGGCTCCGACCTCCAAGGTCGGTGGATGCCCTCCTCCGTCACGGAGGAGGACGTGTTAAAGCTGCGTGAGGCCAAGTACCTATCCTATGAGATTTCGCACAGGTTGCCTGCCCAAGGGCAGGCCGTGCCCGCCCCCGAGCCCGGTGAGTACGTTGTCTTCGTACCCCACCTCCACCGGGGTTTAGGCTTCCCGACGGACCCCTTTGTGAGAGGGCTCATGTTCTACTACGGGCTGGATTTTCACGACTTGGCTCCGGAGTCCATCCTCCATATCTCCGCATTCATTATCGTCTGCGAAGCCTTCCTCCGCGTCCCTCCCCACTTCGGCCTGTGGCTGAAGACCTTCAATGTGGAGCCGAAGATGATCGGGGGGCATCAAGCGGAGTGCGGCGGGGAGGCCATAAGTAGGAGGGCCAATGCCCGTGGCGAGGCTCCTTCAAGAAGAGCTCGGCTTGTGGCGGCGGGAGTGGTTCTATATCACGCTCGAAGGCAACAAGCAAAAGCTGCCGCCTTCATTCCGCCGGGACCTCCGCCGATTGATGTCGTGGGTCGACCAAAGGGCTCAATTGGCGGCTGTCGAAGACGTGCCTTTATTGCGGGGCGGATTCGAGACCTCAAGCAAGGAGATCAATCTGGTTGTGGTGATGCGAGATCATGCTAATCGAGCGTCTTACGCCTGCAAGCGCCGTCCTCTCCGATTATGGGAGTTCAATCCGGAGGGACCACGAATTCTCAACACTTCATGGGTATGGCGCCTGTGGAGGTGTACAAGTTGTTCTTCGGACCACGGTGGCGTGTCGGAATTGACCGAGGCCGCAGGCCTAAGCTGTCGCCCGGATACAGGTAAATGGCTCGAGTCGGGACGTTACATTTATGCCTTTTACGAAGTTCGCCTTCTAACCTATTATTCTTCATCGAGTGGGTAGCGCGATTGAAGCGATAAGGTGTCCGACCCCCTCCCGAGACCGCCTTGGAGCCGTCTTTGGTCGAGAATGTTGGAGGTCGCGCCCGTAGAAGAGGCGATGGGGAAAATAGAAGAGCTATCACTTAGCCCAAGGCGCTGAAGAGGGGATCGAAAATCCCTCCTTCGGGGAGAGAGGGCCGCCTCAAGACCGGAGGCCAAAGCCCCTAAGCGGGGAAGAAATCTTCTGGGAGGTCTGCGTCAGGGAGAGCCCAGACGTCTGTCGTCTCTAAAGGTCGACCCTCCAGTGAGCTGTGTGAGTAGGAAGGGGTTCATTAATAAGAAAATACCCTATTTGTGCTTCCGTGGATAACAAAATTTTTACCTTACAGATTCGGATCTGCGGCCTTCTCGAGATGAGTTCGTCTTGAGGATCTTCGTCCGGAGATGATGGAAAGCGAAATGCCTCCGTCTGCTGCTGCCGTCGGACGAGGCGAGCGAGCACGAAGTATCATCGGAGGGTATCCAGTCGGTGGGGCGGAGAGTTGGCGCCAACTAGTGTCCGGCAGGAGGCTGAAGGTCTGCTTGAGGGCGTCCATCTCGAGAAGATCACCGTGCTTTGATGAGTATGGTGATTGGAAGGATTTAAATCCGCCAAAGCGGATTGCATAGTGCCGTCGAGTTCTTTGGCAGGATTTGAGATGCATAAGAAGGACACACTTTTGTGATGCGGCACATAGAAGTGCATCTGTATAGATAGTAGCCCACGAGACTCGGTAGGTTGTCGGCGACGGCGTCTTAGAGATCAAAATCGCGAGTAATGAATGTCGCCATTCCTATGCGGTGGCGGATAGTTGAGGCTAGCGAACTAGTGGAGTTGTCGAGTTAATCGGCAACTTCGGCGTGGCGGATCTTGGACATCGCGCTTGTCAACGGCGACTTGGCGAGTCGCAAGGTAAATGAATTCTCATGATCACTTATTTAAAGGAGTCAAAGCACCTTCGACAATATATATCTGTGATCTGAGCGGTGCTGCTGTGGAGAGCCTTGGGCGAGCTTGCTCAAGCTAAGGAGCAAGCCGAAGAGGTGATCTTGGGCTGCCTCGAGGCGGCCGAGGAGTTGAAAGCGAAAAGGCTGCACACTGCCTAAGCGAGGGAAAAGATGGCGAATTGGCCGTGAAATTGAAGGATGTTGCCGACCGCAACGAGGCTCTTGAAAAGGGCGCCTATCGGGCGGGAAGACACAGGGAAGGCCACGGCGAGGCCAAGGATGCCGATTACGCAATGCGGGCTATGAAGGAGGAGTTGCGCCAGGTAGGAGATATTATGGTGGCGGGCCTTTTACTGCGTCGCCGGTTTACGGATCAAAGTATGCCCAACTTGGCGGTTGTGGGGTCCGGAGGATCCATATATGGACTTAGCGGCAAGTCTTGGTGATCTTGGTTGTGCACTTCGGAGCGGAAGGATCACAAGGCGGAAGAGCTATTTTGGTCTCAATTCCATAGTGCGGATCGTTCACTTCCGTTGACGATCGGTTGGCGAATGGGCTGAGCTGAGCAGATTGTCCGGACTTGCCATGGCGATATCGTGGCTCATATGCGGCGAGAGGCCCAAAGCGACGAGCTATTTTGGCTTATTGCAGCAATTTCTTGGGCGGTGCCGCATATCAAGGAGATGAAGCGGTCGGCCTGTATAGAAGGTCTTGCGGATGGCCCTTGCCGTGTGAAGACACATTGGGCGAGATGGATGCCACCGCTATTGCGGCGCGAGGTTGAGACGAAAACCGGTTACCCGCCGAGCACTATTTTGGGAAGTCATGCATGGCGCTCGTGTAATAAGTCGCGATGCTCAAAAAATATCACGTTCAAATGAATGTTTTATCTTGTAAAACAATGATTATGTTGTAACCGCTGTTTATACTTATGCGTTCCAAGTATTAAAATATCTCCTATCGGCCATTTATGTATACGTTTGTATAACACGAAAGATTGCGATCTTGACTTTACGCACAAGGTGCGGGGTGTTCTCAAAAATAGCGCGTTGTCACACTTAATCCGGCGTCTCGGTCTGTTAAGGAGGTGGTAGCATAGCAAGCGAGGCAATCCGGACTATGATGCTTTATCACTTTCACTTAGCCAATGGAGTTCGAGGTGGGGCTACGATATAGCCCCTTGGGGCACCAGCCTTCTCGAATTGGGCGCGTGTGTGCTGACGGAAAGCGGTCCTTCGTCAAGCGAAATTCTAAACATTCCGGTAGTCGATCAGTGGTTGACGGTCTCTCTATATCATCATGATCGGTTTTGGCTTTCTCTCTTGAGGTGCTTGCCCGGCCTGGGGGGCACAATAGCGATGGGTCTCCTGGTGCGCGTTAGCGATGATCTGGAATGTAAGGCAGCAAAACACGAGGCCGGGCAAACCCAACATTTGACCAAAGACATGATTGAGTGATGCATATAAGGCCCTAACTTCGAGGCGCGAACACTCCCTAAGGTGTTCGGTCTTTGTAATAATGGGCGAGAACAATGCCCTAAGCCCCTAGTGTCGAATGCGGGCATGGTCCTCACGATCGGCCCGATGCCAAAGCGTCGAGCTCCGCTTTGGTTATGATGAGAAACCAAGGGATTATAACAACAAGAGGCGATAAAAAGGTTTACTGTGAGGTCTTAATCTGAAAATAATCCTCACGGCGGGTCCCTCTTGCGTCTGCGCTTTGTGTCTCCGTTGTGCCGTTATCACGGGCGGGTGTGCACGTTGTTCATCTGTAAAAGAGAGAACTTAGTTTGAAAGGAACTTCGTCGAAAAAATATATATCTGAAGAAAGAAATATAAATAGGTAAAGCGGTCTGTGTGAGCTCATTTGTTGCTTGTCTTGCGCAGCCCTTGTGAAGGATGTGCGGCTAGGGAACCCGGCTTATTCGCCAGACTTCGTCGGCCGTGTCCGGGTCTTTAAATGACTCTCGTCTTGAAATGATGCCACGTGGACCGGGCATTTTAAGTGTAAGAGGCAGCGTAATGTGGTATGGCGTTGAAGCGGACAAAAGCTTCTCGTCCCAAGAGTGCTTGATAGCTACTTTTAAATGGGGCGATATGAAAGATTAGTTTTTCGCGTCGAAAGTTGTTCGGTGATCGAACACAACTTCTAATAATAGGGAGCTGTGCACTTGGCGTAAGGGCACAGTGTCACTCCTTTAAAGGAAGTGCGGTGTGTCGAATTTTGGTAAGGTCTATCCCCAACTTGCGGATTGTGTTTGGATCTGACGGGTTTAAGTCAACGCCTCCGTCCATCGGGACTTGTGTAAGTGCGATCCGCCGATTATAGGATCAATATCGAGGCGATCCATCACGCATTTGACAGCTTACGGAATAATCCGGTGGTGAAAGTGATTGGTTTCGATGTCCAATCTCGTTCCGCTGGGTTGGACCGTGCGAGACCCATTTTAGCGGGTGTCGCCTTTGTTTTCCGTATTATCACATGAAGTGAATTCTTGCTTTAACCTCTTGTGGGAAATTATTTTGTTTTCGGTGCTCTGCTGGTGGGGTTTATCATCTTTGCTTGATCGTCGAGGCCTTGTGTTCGGCGTTTAGTCGGCGGACTATTTGAAAACCGAACAATCTCGGTGGGTGTGGTTTGCGGGCCTTAAAGTCTTGTGGATTTGACATATCCGACCCAAAATCTTGTTTAAATTTGGATAACTCATATTTGTTATCCTTAAGAAGCGGTGTTTTGTTATGCGGCGCGAGCTTTTGAATCCGGCGTTATTGCCGTGCTCTTTGGGCTTTTCTCTTTATTCGTATTTGCTCTTTTTTGCGCGTGATTTTCCGCTTCCATCTCGATCTCGGATGTACTTGGGTCGTTGGTCTTGCATCTTGCTAGCCGACTATCCTCTCCATAAGCGGGTCATGAGGCTTGTTAGCGCGGACATTGTCCTCGGCTTCTCTTGGCGAGTGTCTGTCGAGCCATTCGTCTCGGACGTTGTGTTTAAAAGCTACTAAGGCTTGGCGTCCGACGATCGACTATTTGGTTCTTTTGGTGAGAACTGTTCGAAATTTCTTGTGACTCTCCAGTGTTGAGTTATATGACTTAGATCATCTGCATCCGGAGGCGGACATAAGTTCCTTGAAAATTTGCTCTAAGCGTCCTCGAGCTCTTCCCAACTTCAGCAGTGTTTTACGGGAGGCTTTTGAGCCAATGGCGGGCTGGCCCTTTGAGCTTGAGGGTAGGTATTTTATGGCGTGGAGATCGTCTCCTCTAGCCATGTGTATGTGTAGTATATAATCTTCTATCCGACTCGAGGTTTGTTGTTCCATCGTAGGCCTCTATGTTTATGGGTTTAAATCCTGCTTTGAGAATTCATGATCCGACACCTCATTTAGTAAAACATAGTGGGTGTCTTGGCGCCCTTGTATTTGGGTGTACCATTGTCTTGGACACTTGGCGTGTTGTATTGCTTCCTGGGGCTGTGACGCCCGGGTAATTAGCCTACAGTAATCTCGCGTTAATGTCGCCACGTCACCTTGGATACTATTGCTAATCTCGCGCTAGATCAAAACCGGTCCAAAACATTCAAAGTTAAAATCAAGTCAAACAGTTAAAGTTTTCAAAAGTCAAAACTAAAATGTTCTAAACATGACAATTAATTCATAAGGCATATTGGTGGAGAAACCAACGCTTTACAAAATGTTTAAATGTACTAAACTAATTGAATAATTAGCTAAAACCATTAATTAAAGGCCTTTTATGTTTTGAAAATTTCTAAACTAAATTATTTTGGGTTGAAACCTTTTGTGGTTGTGACATAAGTTGTAACATCAATTTAGGTGCCACTTTGGTATTTTGTTAATACTAAGATAATTAGGAACTAAATGAAAATAGTAAAGTAAAAATACAAGGGGGGGGGGGAATTCAAAACCAAAAACAAAAGAGAGTAAAACCGCCCCCATTGGGCTTGGCCCACCAGCCGCTTCCCGGCAGCCCACCCACAACCCAGCCTATGGCCTCCCCTGAAACCCTAAGCGCCCACGCACCCTCCCCCGTCGCCCCACGTTCCCCACTCCCTCCCCTTCCCCGATCGAGTGGATCGGCTCTTATTACCGCCGCTCGCTGTCCCAACCCCGCCCGCGCCTCCGTCCGTCCTCCGGCTCCCGTCGCTCGTCCTCGCCCCTCTCTCTGGCCGGACGCGCCGTCCACGCTTGCGCCGCCGCCGTCCTCTTCGCTCGGCCCCGTATCAAAACCAACAACGCCCGGCTGCTTCCTCCTCCCCATCGGATTGCCTCCCGTCGCCCGGCCGTCCCGTCTCCCTCACGCCCGCTGCCTAGTCCCTCGACCAGCTGTGAGCCCGCTTCCTCTCCTCTTCCCCCACAGCGCTCACGCGCAGCCTTGCAAACCGCGCCCGGCGTCCATAGCCACCTGCTGTCGCGCCCGCCCAGCGCCGTCCGGCTTCGCGCCGTGGTCACCCCGGCGCTGCCGCGCCGTTAGCGCCCACCGCACACTTACGCACCACCCGGCGCTGCAGCGTCCGACCTGCGACCACCGCTCTGCTGCTGCTGCTGCCTGCTGCTTCGCGCCCCTTGCCTCGCCTCCTCTCGCAGCCCTCCGCGTTCGCTGCCCCACAGTGCGCTCTGCCTCGCCGGCGTCGCGCCCGTTGGCCGTGCCGAGCCAGCTCGGGTTCCCGATTGGGCGACATGGCCTTGCGCCCTGCCCGTTCGGGTTGCGCCCGTAACCTGCACACCCGCTTAGGCCCCTGGGGCCAATGACAGCCGGGGCCTAGCCCCCAAAACTATTAAGAATAAAAAAATGAATCAATAAAATTTATAATTAATTAATTAATTAATTATTGAATTAATTAAGCTAATTAATCCTATTTAATTAATCTAATTAACTTGTTAGTTTAATTAAACAGTAATTAGTTTAGCTAATCCCTAATTAAACTAATCAGAGTATGACAGGTGGGTCCCATTGGACCCACACGTCGAATGACCCGATCGACACCTCATTGACTGCTGGCGTCATCTTGACGTCATCTTGATGTCATCTTGACATCGGCATGCACTAATACTGATAATGTTGGATTTAAATAATTAATTAAATTCGAAATTAATAAAATCTTTAGAAATCATATCTTTTAATCCGTAACTTCGGATGAAAATACTTTCTACATGAAAGTTACTCGAGCGGCGAGGCGCATCCGGATCACTGATCCGTTAAATCGCCACACACTCCTAGCATAGCGAACATGGAACTTTTCCTCAGGTTCGTCTTTAGAAAATGCTAAACACAGGGAAACATTCTTGGATGTTATCCCCTTCGCGATAACGTGTAGCACCGCGTTAGAACACGTCTAGCTCATTTTGTTGTCTGTTATGCTCTTGCTTGCTATGTATTTCTTGTTTCTTCCCCTTCTTCTCTCGGTGAACTCAGGGGCGCGGCGATGCTGCATTGTGATCAACTCGTCACGGCGACCCTCCTTCTTATGCGAGCAACCAGGCAAGCCCCCTCTTGATCACGGATATCGCCTATTCTTCTCTATGTTGCTTGCATTAGAGTAGTGTAGCATATTCTTGTTCGGTTAATCCTATTACATTGCATAGCTTTGTCATTGTTGCTACTGATCGTTGATACCTTACGCAATCCTAAATACTTAGTATAGGATGCTAGTTTATCATCATTGGCCCTACATTCTTGTCGATCGCCTTGCTATACTATCGGGCCGTGATCACTTGGGAGGTGATCACGGTATATACTATACATACATACATACTACGGATGGTGACTAAAGTCGGGTCCGCTCGAAGAGTACCATGCAGTGATTCCGCAGTTGAAATTTGAAAGGACCTTTGTCCGACGGTCCTCTGTGTGGATCTTTGTGGCGGAAGCGATAGGGCGAGTTGAGACCACCTAGGCGAGAGGTGGCCTGGCCTGGTCGGCGTCATGGTGCTTCATAATAACACGCTTAACGAGATCTTGGTATTTGATCGAGTCGGCCATTTGGTCTATCGCACTAACCATCTCTGGCGGGAGTAGTTATGGGTATCCCGACATCGTGATTCTGGTAGAAGCCTTCTAGGCGTCGACAAGCGAGTGGCGCGTGCGGATTGGAGCGTAAGCTTTGCTCTTGTATTAGGGGCTAGTTACGCTTTCGGCCGCCCGCATAACGTCTTGGTGTGCAATGGGCGATGGGCCCAGACCCTGCGCCATAGGAGTTAGACCGGCGTCTTGACCTCTCTGTTAGGCCTAGGTGGGGCTGCGGCGTGTTGATCTTCGAGGCGGGCATGACCGAGAAAGTGTGTCGGCCAAATGGGATCGGCGTGTTGGATTATGTGGTGCACCCTGCGGTGGTTTATCTATTGAATAGCCGTGTCCCTCGGTAAAGGACAACCGGAGTTGTACCTTGACCTTATGACAACTAGAACCGGATACTTAATAAAACACACCCTTCCAAGTGCGGATACAACCCGGTGATCGCTCTCAAGCAGGCTGACGAGGAGAGGATCGCCGGGTAGGATTATGCTATCGCGATGCTCTTGGAGATGCTACTTGGAGATGCTACTTGGAGGACTTCAATCTACTCTCTTCTACATCTTTGCAAGGCGGAGGCTGCGAGCGTAGTCTTCGATAGGATTAGCTATCCCCTCTTATTACGGCATTCTGCGGTTTAGTCCACCGATATGGCCCTTTACACATATACCCATGCATATGTAGTGTAGATCCTTGCTTGCAGTACTTTGGATGAGTACTCACGGTTGCTTTCTCCCCATTTTCCCCTTTCCTTTCTTTACGGTTGTCGCAACGGATCTTTGAACCAGGGCGGGCGCCACGGTCGGCGATGACTACTACTTTGGAGGTGCCTACTACTACGTGCGGTGCGACAGCGACCGAGGAGTAGTTTAGGAGGATCGAGCGGGAGGCATGCGCCTCTTCGTCTGTATCGGTTTGTGCTAGCCTTCTTAAGGCAAACTTGTTTAACTTATATGCGTACTCGGATATTGTTGCTTCCGTGACTTCGTCTATGATCGAGCACTTGTATTCGAGCCCTCGAGGCCCTGGCTTGTATTATGATGCTTGTATGACTTATTTATGTTTTAGAGTTGTGTTGTGATATCTTCCGTGAGTCCACGATCTTGATCGTACGTTTGCGTGCATGATTAGTGTCTGATTGAATCGAGGCGTCTGAAGTTAATATCGAGCCATTGCTGTAGAATCCTTTCCAACTCCTTGGCCGAAGTTGAGTCTAGTCATGGCAAAACTTTTAGTAACATGGCTGTGCGGCCCATGGGCCCACGTCGCCATTGGGTTGTATTAGGATCTTTCATTCCTCGTCTTTACTCTGGGACTCGGATCTCTCTTCTATTCGGGTTAAATGAATTTTACTAAAATCTAACTTTAGGTTCTCGAAAACACTTTCCCCCCGGAGAGCCCTTGATCAAGATGATGCCGATTGCACGGAAGATTCGAAGATACTCTCGATATCCTCTCGAGACTTTGTGCCCGTTGCTTTTGCAATTCCCATGTGATAAATCCCTATGGATAACTACATACACTTGCCATCATATAATCATTGCCGTTGATCTTGTTACTACAAGATACCTTGAAATTCTCTCTATTGTTGCAAGAACCGTTTGTGTCCTTTGCCTTTCGGTTCTTTGCCACTGAATACCCCTAAGAATAGTTTCTCGCACCTTTGAGTATCCGCTCATCGATTGTTGGTGTTTCACAAAAGTCTTTGAAATACTATTCAATCCTCCGAAAATCCTAGCAGCTTTATTGCTCTGCAAATACTTGTCTCTTGGCATTATGGATGCTTCCCATATATCGGCAATATTCACTAGTATCTTTTGACACCGTCATTTTGATCCTATTGATTCAATATGTGTGCGAATGCACACAATCATCTATCAACCCTTCTAAATTATCTTTCCGGCTCGGACATCATTTTTGAACATGAGCTGGTTCTCGACCAAACTATTTGTGCCAATTGTGCCTCGAGTCTATCAGACTTATCCATCCTTGATCGGGCGGCGCTTACGAACCTTTGTTTTGAAAATCGTAATTCCTTTGTTATCTAAGCATCGAATTATTCCAATGTTCTATAATATGATGCCCGTGCATTCTTTCTGGAGTACCGATACTCACATCAGCTCTATTGCGGATCGCCCGATCCATTGTTGGATTTCATCTGACATCGTCCTTCATATTCAATCACTTTGGAAGTTCTTTCTCCATTGGTAAATCCTACCCTCTGATTGACCAACCATGCTCTGCTTTCGAGCTGGTGGTATTTACTATTGAAGCTTGTGGTATATGTTTCCATGATACCCTGATGGGTTGAACCTATGCCTTCCTTTATATGTGTGAACTTGGAAGTTTTCACGAGTCATACTCATCTGGTATTTCACCAGGGTAAAACTTTCAACACTAATGCCTTTATCAAAGCGAGAAGTGAATGGAAGGTTATACATTGAAGAAGTGGGAGTCGACCTTGAACTTTGTGTTCATGCCCATGGACACGATGTAGATCCTATCATGGAAACTTCTTGTAATAATAAGTATTTTCTTGATAAATATCATCTGGTATCTGTGAATTGATCCTTCGCAACCGTGGTTCCGACCATGTTTGTTCTCCCTTGATTCTATTTCTCAGACAAGTTAGAGTACTTGTCTTCCGCAGAGCATTACCCTAGTCCAACCTCTACTTTGATCTGTCGTTGAGTATTACCCCTCTGGTATCTTGAGATTACCATGGAACTGCATAACTTCTTATGAGTTCTTCATCAAGTGCTACCTTCCCACTGATTCCAATTTTTCACGGGCTCTGAGTTATTAAACACTCAAAGACACCGATAACTGAACCGAGTCCACACTACGGTTCAACAACTCTCGATAGCTTCTATAAGTGCGAGTTTGTACCCGATCACGCCATTCCTAGCTTTGTTTGGCTATATCATTGTCTTGATGATTTCAAAGCGTGCTACACGGTCCTTATTCAGGAGCACCGGTTTGACGATGAAACTAAGCTTACGTCGATCTTCCTCGTCATACCATTTCTCCTTGACCAACAAACTTGATTTCGAGTTTGTGTCGTACCCTTGGTTCCAATAACCTTTCGCTTCGCCAATTCCTTTGACTTGATGTCATTGCCGATCGATTACATCTTGAAATCTCTCAACAATTGTATCGTGATCATCATCAAACATCCTAAGCTCTTCCAAGATATATATCGAATTCTTGATGGGTAATACCATCCTTGCCCCTCAATGATTCGTGTTATCATTGACCAATTTATTACCCTCCGTTCAACACAAACTTGTTCGTGTTTTGTGTTATACCTTGAGATCCTTGCTACCCAGCAGTTGTTCTTCTTTACCTTGGAAGTATTACCATCTTTAATGTCAAGATTGTCGTGAGAATTTCACCACCTCCTAAGAATTCTTGATACAGGTGATACTTTTTGCCATATCCGTTCATTCCTTGGTCCCCGTGTTGTTTCTAACCGAAAAACCGACCATTGAACTATGTTGTGCGACTTCAAAACTTCTAGCAACCCTATTGCTTTGAATTTAATGATCGATAGCTCATTCTTAGGCTGTTGGTTATTGAATCGTCTCTCTAACAGTGATCTTGCTGTCTAAGGTCATATTCGGGCACACCTTTCAACTAATGATTGTTGGTGTATGTTTTCCTCGAGCATACAACATTATATCATTTGAATTGACAAGTGTCATCTTCTTATTCACATCATTGTGGAAATCCATCCGTTTGGAATTCTCGATGAATTGTCACTGAGCCCATCAGCCACCTCCTCATCCTCTCCTTGGTTTAATGATGAACTATTGTTTGAGAACCGCTCCCATAGTTCATTTCACGAGAATCTTGCAATGTCATTTCATCGATATGTATCGCACCTTTTCTTCTCGGACATCCACGAGTGCGAGGTATCATGACCTGTCGGATCTGAATCTCGATCGAGATATGATGGTTGGAACATATTTGCAAGAGTTATAACATTGGTCCTATATGACCCGGTAAGGTGATGTCATGCCTAGCACACCTGGCGGAGGACCTATCATTATAATTTATTTTGCAAGGATAACCATTCTTCACGGAGAAAATTGTAAGACTTATTCTATAAGTTATTCTTGATGGATCCTTTGAGTTTCCAAAGTCGATCTTCACGATGACCATGTCGATGCTATCTTGAAGCATGTCGGTTATACTCGATTTTCAACAAGAACATTTGAAGCCCAATGCTAAATGTTTCCTGCTCAATTATCAAACACCGTTGCATGGGTAACGTCATGAAATTCTCTCCCCTCACCTAGAGGATTTTCTACGTTATATCCTATCATGGATATCATGCTCTGCTTGTCCTTGGGAAGGATATACCCCTGAAATATGTGTTTAAACACATTTTTCCTTTCCATTGTTCTGTTTAACCTAATGATCACATTTACCTTTCCATTGGTTTGTTCGACCTTTCTTGTGATATATATAATCTAAGCAGCAATAATTCACTGCTTACATAAACACCTCGATGTACAACTCATCGGTGAGACCCGTTTCTCTTGTTGATGACATTAGGTAGCCACCGATGGGCGAGAACTTTGCCTATTGGTCCGCCTCGTGCAGCAACGGGAAAATAGTTCTCTTCGTCCCTCGCCCTTAGTACCAATGTTGTTGCCGACATAACTGACATGGTACTCTCTGACATGCCTTGCTATCATGACCGTGCAAGATGTCACTACTCCTATAAAAAACCACATGGTGGGCCCATAACCCACAGTTCCACAGGATCGAAACTGTATCATCTGTACACCCCTATTCCCAAAGTTATTCCTCGTGCGTGGCCTCGTATGTAATTCACGGGCCACCGTCCTAGTGATCTAGTCGGTATCGGGCGCGATGCTTACTCTCGCTACTCTAAACCCCTTTCTCACTCTGGTTCAGACTTCGAGCAACTATCTATCCGCTTGGAACCTCTTATTGTACCTTCGTACCTTACTCTCGATGTATTTCATTTGTTCAACGCGAGAGATACTCTTATGATCATTCTTGGGATACCCCCGCCCAGATGATTTTCCTTTATAACATTCAATTGTTGTAAAGCTGCCCCTTACCTATTCGTAAGTACGATGGAGTTCCCGAAGGAAGGATGACAACTTCATCATGATGACCTGAAACAGCGAAATGAGGACATGAAACAGCAAAATGAAGACATCAATGTAATGGATCAACCTCTTCGAGAAGAACAACCAAGACCAAGAACACTCCCTGGAATTTCGTAACACGAACCTTCCCCCTTTACTTCCCTCTTAAATCTCGGGACAAGATTTCTTGTAGTGGAGGAGAATTGTGACGCCCGGGTAATTAGACTACAGTAATCCCGCATTAATGTCGCCACGTCACCTTGGATACTATTGCTAATCTCGCGCTAGATCAAAACCGGTCCAAAACATTCAAAGTTAAAATCAAGTCAAACAGTTAAAGTTTTCAAAAGTCAAAACTAAAATGTTCTTAACATGACAATTAATTCATAAGGCATATTGGTGGAGAAACCAACGCTTTACAAAATGTTTAAATGTACTAAACTAATTAAATCATTAGCTAAAACCATTAATTAAATGCCTTTTATGTATTGAAAATTTATAAACTAAATTATTTTGGGTTGAAACCTTTTGTGGTTGTGACATAAGTTGTAACATCAATTTAGGTGCCACTTTGGTATTTTGTTAATACTAAGATAATTAGGAACTAAATGAAAACAGTAAAGTAAAAATACAAGGGGGGGGGGAATTCAAAACCAAAAACAAAAGAGAGTAAAAGCGCCCCCCCGCTGGGCTTCGGCCCACCAGGCCGCTACCCGGCCGGCCCACCCCACAACCCCCCTGGCCTATATGGCCTCACTCCTGAAACTCTAGCCCCCACGCACCACTCTCCCCCATCGCCCCACGTTCCCCCACTCCCCACTCCCTTCCCCGATCCAGGTGGATCGGGCGCTCAACTGCCGCTTGTTGCTCGGGCGCCGAACCCAGCGCCCGCCCGCGCCTCCGTCCGTCCCTCTGGCTCCCGTCGCTCGTCCTCGCCCCTCTCTTCGCGGACGCCCGTCCACGCCTGTACCGCCGTCCTCTTCGCTCGGCCTTGTCTCAAAGACTCAACACGCCCGGCCTGCTTCCTCCTCCCCATCGGACTGCCTCCCGTCGCCGGCCGTCCCGTCTCCCTCCTCACGCCCGCTGCCTAGTCCCTCGACCCAGCTGTGAGCCCTTCCTCTCCTCTTCCCCCACGGCAGCTCACGAGGCAGCCTTGCAACCCGCCCCAGCGCCCATAGCCACCAGCGCTGTCCGCGCCCACCAGCGCCGTCCCGGCTTCGCGCCCGTGGTCACCCAAGCGCCTGCGCCCGTTGGCGCCCACAGCGCACTGCGCACCACCGGCGCTGCAGCGTCGACTGCGACCACCGCTCTGCTGGCTGCCTCACTGCAGCTTCGCCCCATTGCCTCGCCTCCTCTCGCAGCCCTCCGCGTTCGCTGCCCCCCACTGCGCTGCGCTCTGCCTCGCCGGCACAGCGTCGCTGGCGTGCCGAGCCCGGCTCCGGGTTCCCCGATCGGGTGCCTGGCGCCCAGCCCTGCCCGTTCGGGTTGCGCTCGTAACACACACCGCTTAGGCCCACAGGGCCAATGGCAATGAGGCCTAGCCCCGAAACTATTAAGAATAAAAATGAATCAATAAAATTTATAATTAATTAATTAATTAATTAATTAATTAATCCTATTTAATTAATCTAATTAACTTGTTAGTTTAATTAAACAGTAATTAGTTTAGCTAATCCTAATTAAACTAATCAGTATGACGGTGGGTCCCCTTGGACCCACACGTCGAATTGACCCGATCGACACCTCTGTTGACTGCGGCGTCATCTTGATGTCATCTGACATCGGCATGCACTATTCTGGATAATGTTGGATTTAAATAATTAATAAAATTCCAAAAATTAATAAAATCTTGAGGAAATCATATCTTTTAATCCGTAACTCGGATGAAAATACTTTCTAGATGAAAGTTACTCAGAACGACGAGGCGCATCCAGTCTGTGATCCGTTAAATCGCCACACACTCCTAGCATAGCGAACATGGAACTTTTCCCTCCGATTCGTCTTTAGAAAATGCTAAACACAGGAAACATTCTCGGATGTTATCCCCTTAAATCGATAACGTGTAGCACGCGTTAGAACACGTCTAGCTCTATTTGTTGTCTGTTATGCTCTTGCATGCTATGTATTCTGTTTCTTCCCCTTCTTCTCTCGGTAGACTCAGAGGCGCGGCGATGCGGCTTGTGATCAACTCGTCACGACGACCCTCCTTCTTATCACGAGCAACTAGGCAAGCCCCCTTGATCACGGATATCGCCTATTCTTCTCTATCTTGCTTGCATTAGATTAGTGTAGCATATTCTTTGTTCGGTTACTCCTATTACATTGCATAGCCTATCATTGTTGCTACTGATCGTTGATACCTTACGCAATCCTAAATACTTAGTATAGGATGCTAGTTTATCATCATGGCCCTACATTCTTGTTAGTACGCCTTGCTATACTATCGGGCCGTGATCACTTGGGAGGTGATCACGGGTATATACTATACATACATACATACTACGGATGGTGACTAAAGTTGGGTCCGCTCGAAGAGTACCATGAGTGATTCCGCAGTTGGGGCTGAAAGGACCTTTGTCTGACGGCCCTCTGTGTGGATCTTTGTGGCGGAGCGATAGGGCGAGGTTGAGACCACCTAGGCGAGAGGTGGGCACGGCCTGGTCGGCGTCATGATTGCTTCATAATAACACGCTTAACGAGATCTTGGTATTTGATCTGAGTCGGCCATTTGGTCTATCGCACTAACCATCTATGCGGGAGTAGTTATGGGTATCCGGCGTCGTGGTATCGGCGAAGCCTTCTAGGCGTCGGCGACTAAGCGGCCTTGCGGCCGGATTGGAGCGTAAGCCTGCTCTTGTATTAGGGGCTGGTTACGCTTTCGGCGCCCGCATAGCGTCTTGGTGTGCAATGGGCGATGGGCCGGACCCTGCGCCATAGGAGTTAGACCGGCGTCTTGACCTCTCTATTAGGCCTAGGTGGGGCTGCGGCGTGTTGATCTTCGAGGCGGGCATGACCGGAAAGTGTGTCGGCCAAATGGGATCGGCGTGTTGGGTTATGTGGTGCACCCACAGGGAAGTTTATCTATTGAATAGCCGTGTCCCTCGGTAAAGGGCGACCGGAGTTGTACCTTGACCTTATGACAACTAGAACCGGATGTAATAAAACACACCCTTCAAGTGCGGATACAACCGGTGATCGCTCTCTAGCAGGCGGACGAGGAGAGGATCGCCGGGTAGGATATGCTATGCGATGCTCTTGGAGATGCTACTTGGAGATGCTACTTGGAGGACTTCAATCTACTCTCTTCTACATCTTTGCAAGGCGGAGGCTGCGAGCGTAGTCTTCGATAGGATTAGCTATCCCCTCTTATTACGGCATTCTGCGTTCGGTCCACCGATATGGCCCTTTACACATATACCCATGCATATGTAGTGTAGATCCTTGCTTGCGAGTACTTTGGATGAGTACTCACGGTTGCTTTCTCCCCCTTTTCCCCTTTCCTTTCTTTACGGTTGTCGCAACGGATCTTTGAAACCAGAGGCGAGCGCCACGATCGGCGATGACTACTACTTTGGAGGTGCCTACTACTACGTGCGAGGCTGGCGGCGGCGACCGAGAGTAGTTTAGGAGGATCGAGCGGGAGGCATCGCCTCTTCGTCTGTATCGGTTTGTGCTAGCCTTCTTAAGGCAAACTTGTTTAACTTATATACGTACTCGGATATTGTTGCTTCCGTGACTTCGTCTATGATCGAGCACTTGCATTCGAGCCCTCGAGGCCCTGGCTTGTATTATGATGCTTGTATGACTTATTTATGTTTTAGAGTTGTGTTGTGATATCTTCCGTGAGTCCACGATCTTGATCATTACGCGTTTGCGTGCATGATTAGTGTCACGATTGAATCGAGGCGTTACTGAGACCCTCTTCTTTGGCCCGTAAATGGACTGGTTGGGCCATCTGTCCTTCTAGGGTCATTAGTTGGTTTATATCTTGGCGCCGCTTTCAGATTTTGGCCTATCATCGGCCGTCTATCCAACCAGTGACCTCTTTGTTTTTGGTGTGGGGGGCTCTATGGCCTCCTCATCAAGTCTGGCGATAGCTTTAAGCCGGGTAGCTCTTTGATTGGTGGCCATTGCCGTGTTTGTCTGCGGTTTTGAGCACTTTGCTCCACCTCATTCTCGAGTGTATCTTCCGCTGTTTTGAGCTTCCGTTTTCTTTCTTCAAGCTTCTTGCGGTGGCGGCAGGTCTTTTCGAAGGTTTTATTCTCCGTGGTGTGTCCGTGAGTCGTCTGGACTATTGTTTTCGCGGGCTGGGTGATTATCGACTCGTCTGTTCGGACGGTGGCTGGTCTGCGTATTTGTAGTCCTTTGGTTTGCCTGCTTTGTATTCTTTGGGTCATTAAAGCGCTATTGTTGTCGGCGGGACTTAGGGTGGCGTCTGCGTCGCCGTTTTAGTTGTTTGTCGGCGGGATTATCTTACATCGCGCCCGTTGGTCCTCGTTGTCACTTTCTTTTGGGGTATCCACCATGTATACTTCATATGGCGAGTGGTCTTCACGTGCCTGTAAGCCTTTGGTTCTTATTCATCTCGGCATAAATCGTCCATGCGTCGATGTCTTGAGTCATAGTTTAGCATGCGGTTAGATCGTCGGCGGTGACTACAAAGTGGGTGGTGGGTGGGATTTGAATTTCTTCGTCTCTGAATCCCAACTGTCACGGCGTGAGTTCGGCCAGCCTCTCGAGATAGCGAGAGGTGTTTTAACAATTTAGGATGTCGCCAAAGGCGAGTGTTGGAAAGATGTCCGTGGCGGTGAATTCCATAACGGCGCCCGTCAGATTGGTTGGCGGTAGCAGGCGGTCCAGTCCGGCGGAGTCCGTCACCTCGAGTCCGAGCCGCAAGGACAAGGTTAGTGTTTGGCTCCATCGCCGTAGAAGTTGCAGCCCGGCGGTGTCCAACCATCGGCCCTCGATCTGGCGATCGGCTCGAGCTAAGGGCTGGGCGGATTCTTGTCTTGACCACCAAGGCCTTTGTTACGTGGCGAGCTAGATCATGCCCATCGTAACGATCTTGGCGGCTTAGGCGTGGCTCGAGTCCGTCGAAGATCAAGTCCCCGCGGATGTCGCCCATGAAGTTTAGGCTTCGAATCGACTGACGGCGGGCGTAGCTTCGATCTACTCGGATGGCCAAGTGAATTAGCCCGCGATCGAAGCCGCCCGAATCTGAAGATCTGTGCGGGAGAAAAGTCTCACCACAGACAGCGTTGTTGATTGAAGATGCCATCGAGCCTATCGGTGGCGACACGGAGGAACTCTCAATGAACGCACCAATGTCGGTGTCAAAACCGGCGGATCTCGGTAGGGGTCCCGAGCTGTGCGTCTAGGCGGGCGATAACAGGAGACAAGGGAGCGATGTTTTACCCGAGTTGGGCCCTCTCGATGGAGGTAAAACCCTCGTCTGCTTGATTAATATTGATGATATGGGTAGTACAAGAGTGGATCTACCATGAGATCAAGGAGGCTAAACCCTAAAGCTAGCCTATGGTATGATTGTTGTAATGTATGTTGTGTCCTCTGGGACTAAAGCCCTCCGGTTTATATAGACACACGAGAAGGCTAGGGTTACAGTCGGTTACAATGGTAGGAGATCTACATATCCGTATCGCCAAGCTTGCCTTCCACGCCAAGGAAAGTCCCATCCGGACACGGGACGGAGTCTTCAATCTTGTATCTTCGTAGTCTTGGAGTCCGGCGGACGATGATAGTCCGGCTGTCCGGACAGCCCCTAGTCCAGGACTCCCTCAGCTGGCCTCAAAGATTTCCCTCCTTCTCTCCTCCAATGCCCGCTCCTTTGGACCTCTCAATGACTAGCACTCGTGCTCCTATTCCTTGCGGAAATTTCTGAGAGGGTGGTCCCGTAACCACGCTGCTGAGGAGCGTCGCTCCAAAGATCTTCTTGAAGCTCAAATTCTATCCCTTGACCTTGCGGCTGACTCCTCTGGGCTCTCTGACGATGGTTGGTCTCTTCGTTATAACGTGGAGGCCGCCTTGATCTGATTGCATCATCGGTAAAATTCTTGGCGTTAAGCGAAGTGCGCTTAATGGACCTTAAAAAGGGATTCCCCCATGGCTTACTTCTTTGCCACTGCTAATGGTAGGCGGAGGCAGTGTGGTATTAATAGCCTAATCATTAATGACGTGCGTACTTCGGACCAATCATTAATCCTATCTCATGTGGTTGAGTTCTTCTCCTCGCTGTTAGGAGCTAAACCTCCTTCGGGTCTGTCCATCTCTCCTACCCTATGGGACCTGAGTTCGAGATTTCAGTGGAGGAGAACGCTGCATTGATGATTCCCCTCTCTAATAAGGAGATTTGGGATGTGGTTAACTCTGCCAACCCGAACGCTGCTTCTAGGTCGGACGGTTTCTCTATTCCTTTCTTTCGGAAGTTTTGGCCTCAGTCGAGGCAGTTAGTTTGCAACGTCATACAAGGGTTTTGCCTAGGCACTGTCGATATCTCTCGTCTTAACTATGCAGTGATCTCCCTGATCCCTAAAATTAAAGGTGTTGAATTGATCTCTCAGTTTAGACCCATCGCTTTGATTAATAACTTTGCTAAATTCCCTGCGAAGGGTTTTGCCAACCGTTTATCCCCTGTTGCCCATAGAGTCATCAGCCCGTATCAATCTGCTTTCATCAAAGGTCGCTACATTCTAGATGGGGTCCTCTGTCTTCATGAAATTGTTCATGACCTGTGGGCTCGTAGCGTTAAAGCGATCATCTTAAAACTGGATTTTGAGAAAGCCTATGATTTGGTTAGCTGGCCTTTTTTAAGGCAGGTCCTGCTGGCGAAAGGCTTCGATGGGGCTTATGTGCATCGTATCATGCAATTGGTTTTGGGCGGGCATACCGCGGTCTCCGTGAACGGTCATATTAGTAACTTCTTTGCTAACAGCCGAGGCTTGTGTCAAGGGGACCCTGCATCTCCTGTGCTTTTCAATTTTGTGGCCGACGCCTTTTCCCGCATTCTTCTTAGGGCTACTCAGCATGGTCATACCTTACCTGTGGCCTCTCACCTAGTCCCGGATGGGATTACCCACCTGCAGTACGCTGATGATACCATCATTATGGTTGAGTTGAATGATGCCTGCATTGCCCATCTTAAGTTCATCCTGCTGTGTTTTGAGGCTGTCTCGGGCCTGAAAATTAATTTTTCCAAGAGTGAGGTTCTTGTTACTGGCGTAGATGATTCTAAGGCCTTGAGAGTTGCTAGGTTGCTAAACTGTTCCGTGGGCTCTTTCCCCTTCAAGTATTTGGGTCTGCCTATCTCTCGCGGGCTGCTTCATGCCAAGGACTTTGCTCCTGCGGTGTCTAAGGTGGGAAATAGGGTTCTTCCCTGGCATGGTAGATATAATACGAATGCAGGCAAAGTTGCTCTCATTAATGCCCATCTCTCCTCCCTCCCAATGTTTCTTATGGGCTTCTATCTCCTTTTTGTTGGCACCCATGCTGGTTTTGACAAACACAGTGGTGCTTTTTATTGGAACGCTGCTGATAATAAATGGAAATACAGGCTGGTTAAATGGAAGCTTATGTGCAGGCCTAAAAACCTTGGAGGGTTAGGCATTATCAATACGCTGGTCATGAACAAATGTCTGTTAGTTAAATGGTGGTGGAAGATAATGGATAGTGGGCCCGACTCTCTTTGGTATTCCATTCTTAAGGCTAAATACTTTCCCCATTCGAGTCCTATGTTTGCAGGGGCCAGGCGTGGTTCTCAGTTCTGGAAGGACCTTATTAAAGTCAGGCCTCTCTTCCTGGACCATGTTAAGTTTATTGTGGGTGATGGTACCTCGGTTTGTTTTTGGCGTGACTGGTGGTGTGGTGATGCCCCTTTGGCTAGTAGGTTCCCAGTTTTGTTTTCTTTCTGTGCTAACCCTGACATCTCCATCGCGGAGGTGGCAGCTAATAATTGGGATTTGGCCTTTCGCCGCTCCTCGACTCCCGAAGAGTTGGAAGATTGGCAAAGACTTTCTGCCTTCTTCCCCTTGCTCTCAGAGTCGCCGGACTCTGTGGTCTGGCCTCATTCTGCTTCTGGTTATTTTTCGGTTAAGTCCTTGTATGCGCGTCTCGTTGGTGGTGCTCCTTCCAATCGGTTCTCTTGCATTTGGAGGTCCAAAGTCCCTCCTAAGGTTAAATTCTTCCTCTGGCAAGCCTTTAGGGGTCGTCTCCCCGCTGTTGACCAAATCTGTAAGCGCAATGGTCCGGGCTTGGAATTCTGTGCTCTATGCGGCGCTGTGGAAAACTCGGAGCATATATTCTTTCACTGTGTTTTGGCTAAGTTAGTGTGGTGTTGTGTCCAGTCGTGGCTTCAGGTTACTTGGAATCCCTCTTCCTTTCAAGAGATGAGAAACCTTGCCAACTCATTGGTAGGGGTCATTAAGAGGGTTTTCTGGGTTGTCTTGGGTGCGATTTGCTGGTCCCTATGGAGGATTAGGAATAAATTTAATATTGAACATGTCTTTCCTTCGAAACCTGCTGACACTCTTTTCAAATCATGTATATTCTTGCAGCAGTGGAGATCATTGACTAGAGAGGATGATCGGGGAGCTCTGGACCTGCTAATCTCTAAAATTCGGGCCTCGGCATCCTCCATTTCCGGGCAGGCTCCTGATGTCTAAGCATACTTGGTGCAGTCACGTTCTTCCTGCATTTGGTGCCTTCGTTATCCTTCCGGCCTGCGTGCCGTGTTTGGCAGGTTGCCATGTACCCCTATACTTTCATGTGTCTTGGATTAACTCTGGTGCTGTGGTTGTTGGGTGTTTCGCCCTGGTTGATGTTCGGGCTTATGACGCTGCCTTGTGGCTTTATTTATAAAGTCGGGCTTAGGCCTTTTCTCTAAAAAAACATCGAAAAGAAAGAACAACCGATAGGTGAAGAAACGTCGTCGTTGGCTCCATGAGCTATAGCCGACTTCGTAACGACCTTATCCATCTCCGGATGGGGGCTCCTGCACCATTGCCTTGGCACAAAAGAAGTTGTTCCATCGATGGATGAAGACGCTCACCCGAGAGCTAAGGTATGTGCTGACCCCATAGTTGTCTGGAAAGACCAAACCAGAACAGCAACAACATGCTACATCAAGCTCACCAGAGGAAACTTCACAATAACCAGGAATATGCACGCAAGGGGGGGGGGGCAGAAACTGCACGACTAAGTTGCATATGACAAAGCATCAACAAAGGGGGGGACAGTCGAGATGGTGTTGGGAACAACACCTAGTCGGATGACAAAGTACCAATGAAGGGCAGTGACAGAGCATATTTTTGTCAGATCCCTTGGTAGGGGTCCAAGCGCAACCGGAAGTCATGGATCGGAGGTCACACAAGGGGTTTTGATATGACTCCAACATATCTATAAATTTTTATTATTCCATGTTGTTATATTATCATTCTTGGATGTTTTACAGTCATTTTATAGCAACTTTATATCATTTTTGGGGACTAAACTATTGACATAGTCGAGGGAGTCCTGGATTAGGGGGTGCTACGTCTTGAATTTGCGTTGGTTTTCCTCGAAGAGGAGAGGGTGATGCAGCAATAGTAGCGTAAGTATTTCCCTCAGTTTTTGAGAACCAAGGTATCAATCCAGTAGGAGGCTCCTCAAAAGTCCCACGCACCTACACAAACAAACTGAGAACTCGCAACCAACGCGATAAAGGGGTTGTCAATCCCTTCACGGCCACTTGTGAAAGTGAGATCTAATAAAGATAGTAATATAAGATAAATATATTTTTGGTATTTTATAATATAGATCCAAAAAGTAAAGATGCAAATAAAAGTAGATTGGAAGAAAATATGATAAGAGATAGACCCGGGGGCCATAGGTTTCACTAGTGGCTTCTCTCAAGATAGCATAAGTATTACGGTGGGTGAACAAATTACTGTCGAGCAATTGATAGAAAAGCGAATAGTTATGAGATTATCTAGGCATGATCGTGTATATAGGCATCACATCCATAACAAGTAGACCGACTCCTACCTGCATCTACTACTATTACTCCACACATCGACCGACTCACTGCACGCATCTAGAGTATTAAGTTCATAAGAACAGAGTAACACATTAAGCAAGATGACATGATGTAGAGGGATAAACTCAAGCAATATGATATAAACCCCATCTTGTTATCCTCGATGGCAACAATACATTACGTGCCTTGCAACACTTTCTATCACTGGGTAAGGACACCACAAGATTGAACCCAAAGCTAAGCACTTCTCCCATGGCAAGAAAGATCAATCTAGTAGGCCAAAACAAACTGATAATTCAAAGAGACTTGCAAAGATAACTCAATCATACATAAAAGAATTCAGAAAAGATTCAAATATTATTCATATATAAACTTGATCATAAACCCACAATTCATCCGATCTCGACAAACACACATAAAAAGAGTTTACATCGAATAGATCTCCACAAGAGAGGGGAGAACATTGTATTGAGATCCAAAAGAGAGAAGAAGCCATCTAGCTAATAACTATGGACCCGTGGTCTGTGGTAAACTACTCACAACTCATCGGAGGGCAAGGATGTTGATGTAGAAGCCCTCGTGGTCGATTCCCCCTTGGCAGAGTCTTGTGAAGGCTCAAGATGGGATCTCGCGGATACAGAAGGTTACGGTGGTGGAAATTGTGTTTCGTCCGCCTCCTGGATGTTTTCGGGGTACATAGGTATATATAGGAGAAATAAGTACGTCGGTGGCCGCCCGAGGGGCCCACGAGACAGGGGGCGTGCCCTATGGGGGGGGGGGGCGCCCTCCTATCTTGTGGGAGCCTCGGCTGCTTCTTGGCTTGCACTCCAAGTCCTCTGGATCACGTTCGTTCCAAAAATCACGCTCCCGAAGGTTTCATTCCGTTTGGACTGCGTTTGATATTCCTTTTCTTCGAAATACTAAAATAGGCAAAAAACAACAATATGGGATGGGCCTCCGGTTAGTAGGTTAGTCCCAAAAATGATATAAATGCGTAAAATAAAGCCCATAAACATCCAAAAGGGGTAATATAATAGCATGGAACAATAAAAAATTATAGATACGTTGGAGCGTATCAAGCATCTAAGCTTAATTCCTGCTCGTCCTCGGTAGGTAAATGATAAAAAAGAAATTTTTGATGTGGAATGCTACCTAGCATAATTTATAATGTAATTTTCTTTATTGTGGCATGAATGTTCAGACCCAAATGATACAAAATAAAAGTTCATATTGACATAAAAAATAGTAATACTTCAAGCATACTAATCAAAGTAATCATGTCTTCTCAAAATAACATGGCCAAAGAAAGTTATCCCTACAAAATCATATGGTCTGGCTGTTGCTCTATCTTCATCACACAAAGTCTTTAATCATGCACAACCCCGATGACAAGCCAAGAAATTGTTTCATACTTTAATAATCTCAAACTCTTTCAACTTTCACGCAATACATGAGCGTGAGCCATGGACATAGCACTATATGTGGAATAGAATGGTGGTTGTGGAGAAGACAAAAAGGAGAAGATAGTCTCACATCAACTAGGCGTATCAACCGGCTATGGAGATGCCCATTAATAGATATCAATGTGAGTGAGTAGGGATTGCCATGCAACGGATGCACTATAGCTATAAATATATGAAAGCTCAACAAAAGAAACTAAGTGGGTGTGCATCCAACTGGCTTGCTCACGAAGACCTAGGGCATTTTGAGGAAGCCCATCATTGGAATATACAAGCCAAGTTCTATAATGAAAAATTGCCACTGGTATTTGAAAGTGACAACATATGAGACTCTCTATCATGAAGATCATGGTGCTACTTTGAAGCACAAGTGTGGAAAAAGAGATAGTAGCATTGTCCCTTCTCTCTTTTTCTCTTATTTTATTTTTTTCTTTTTTTTTCTTTTTTTCTTTGGCCTTCTTTTTTTGGCCTTTCTCTTTTTTCTTTTTTTTTTCTTTTTTTAAAGTCCGAAGTCTCATCCCGACTTGTGGGGGAATCATAGTCTTCATCATCCTTTCCTCACTATGACAATGCTCTAACAATGAAGATCATCACACTTTTATGGATTTACAACTCAAGCTAGAACAAGACATGACTCTATATGAATGCCTACGGCGGTGTACCGGGATATGCAATGAATCAAGAGTGACATGTATGAAAATTATGAAGGTGGCCTTGCCACAAATACAATGTCAACTACATGATCATACAAAGAGCAATATGACAAAAGTAATGTGTGTCATATGAACGGAACGGTGGAAAGTTGCATGGCAATATATCTCGGAATGGCTATGGAAATGCCATAATAGGTAGGTATGGTGGCTGTTTTGAGGAAGGTATATGGTGGGTGTATGGTACCGGCAAAAGTTGCGCGGCACAAGAGAGGCTAGCAATGATGAGAAGGTGAAAGGGTGCGTATAATCCATGGACTCAACATTAGTCAAAAGAACTCATATACTTGTAAAAATTTAGAAGTCATAAAAAACCAAAGCACTACGCGCATGCTCCTAGGGGGATAGATTGGTAGGAAAAGACCATCGCTCGTCCCCGACCGCCACTCATAAGGAAGACACTCAATAAATAAAATTGTGCTCCAACTTCATCACAAAGCGGTTCACCATACGTGCATGCTATGGGAATCACAAACTTCAACACAAGCATTCTTTAAATTCATAATCACCCAACTAGCATAACTTTAATATCACTACCTCCATATCTCAAAACAATTATCAAGCATCAAATTGATCATAGCATCCAATTCACTTTCTATGATAGTTTTTCTTATACCCAACTTGGATGCTCATTATTCTAGGACCAAATTTGTAGCGATAGAGCTTGGATTTTTGCCGGGTTTGCTTCAATTCATCTATTGGAAACGATGAAGCCGAGCAACTTTCCGGAGGGTACGCCGAAAACACATTTTTCCGGGTTTAGCTTGATGTCGTATGCTCGGAGGTTATCGAACGTAAGCCTCAAGTCGTCTATTAGAGTTTCGACGTGTCTTGTTTTTATTACCACGTCGTCCACATATGCCTCCACTGTTTTGCCGATTTGCTTTTCTAGGCATGTTTGAACCATGTGTTGATAGGTTGCACCGGCATTTTTAAACCCAAAAGGCATAGTGTTGAAGCAGATAGGACCATATGGCGTTATGAAGGCCGTTGCCGCTTGGTCGGATTTTGCCATCTTTATTTGATGGTATCCGGAGTATGCATCGAGGAAACACAGTGAGTCGTGTCCTGCGGTGGCGTCGATGATTTGGTCAATGCAAGGAGGGGGAAGGGATCCTTGGGGCAAGCCTTGTTGAGGTCTTTGAAGTCGACGCATAGGCGCCAGGATTTGTCCTTCTTCGGTACCATTACCGGATTTGCCAGCCAATCCGGATGCTTGATATCTCTGATGAATCCGGCCTCAAGCAGCTTGGCTAGCTCTTCTCCCATAGCTTGTTGCTTAGGCTCTGAGAAGCGCGTAAGAGTCTGTTTGACTGGCTTGTATCCTTTCAGTATGTTGAGGCTGTGTTCGGCCAGCTCACCTGTGATGCCCGGCATGTCTGAAGGATGCCAGTCGAAAATGTCCCAATTCTCGCGTAGGAATTCGCGTAGTGCGGCGTCCATTGTGGGGCTCAACTGTGTCTCGATGGAAGCTGTCTTCGTGGGGTCTGTTGGATGGACCTGGAATTTAACTATCTCGTCTGCGGGTTTGAATGATGTGGACTTGGGTCATTTGTCGAGTATCACGTCGTCCTTGTCCACTGTGGCGCGTAGCGTTGTTAGTTCTTCGGCCGCTAGGGCTTCAGATAATGCCTCCAGGGCTAGTGCTGCAGTTTTATTTTCGGCGCGGAGTGTGACGTCCGGGTCATTGGTTAGACTGATGATTCCATTGGGTCCAGGCATTTTAAGCTTCATGTATCCATAATGGGGTATAGCTTGAAAGCTTGTGAATGCGTCCCGCCCTAAAAGGGCGTGGTATCCGCTGCTGAAAGGAGCCATTTGGAATGTGATTTCTTTGGACCTGTAATTGTCCGGAGTGCCGAATACCACATCGAGTGTGATTTTTCCCGCACACCGTGCCCCCCGACTAGGGATGATTCCCCTGAAGGTTGTGCCACTCTGCTCGATGCGACTTTTGTCCATTTCCATCTTGCTGAGTGTTTCTTCATAGATCAAGTTTATCCACTTCCGCCGTCCATGAGTACTTTCGTGAGCCGAAAGCCGTCCACGATTGGGCTAAGGACCAATCTTGCGGTGCGGGACTATGCGAATTGGGGTTAAATCCTTGCATCGAAAGTTATAGCAGTGTCGTTCCACGGGTTTATTTTTGCCACGTGGCAAATTTCAGCGAGATTTCGATGGGCTCGCTTGCGCCTATTATTTGAGGTGAAAGTCTCGAAGACTGTTAGTACCGTATTGTTTTCTTTGGCGGGATGTTGTTCTGCTTTATGGCTTACAAGGAGATCCTCGCCACTTTTTGCCACTTGCCGGAGTATCCAACATGCTCCGAGGCTATGTGTTGGTGTAGTGTCCGGCGTGCTGTGGAGTTTACATGGCCCATTGAGCCATTCTCCCAATACGGTTCCACGCCCTGGGGTGGGCTTTGATTTCTTGGGGATTGGATCAGCTGATGACTTACGAGAGTTCGCCCGTTTAACTTGGACAAAGGTTTTAGTGAGAGCTGGACTATCCCAAAATTCTGTTTGGGTTTTCCAGGCGCTTTCCATCGCATAGTACTTCTGTACTATGGTTGCTAAGTTAGCGAAGTGTACTATATCACGGCGACTTATAGCATTAAGGATCCCTTTGTTCATGCAGTTTTTGCAGAAAAGTGAGATTGTGTCTTCCTCACGACAGTCCTTGACCTTGTTTAGCACAAGGAGGAATCTAGCCTAGTAGCGATGTACTGTCTCTTGGGGCTCTTGTCTGATATGGTAGAGACGGTTTAAGTCCGGTTGGGTGGGTGTAGCTGAATTTGGATTCTGATCCGATCTAACACCACAGGCGAGGAGCTTTTCGGGCTTGACGGCTCGGGATGCAAGCGCTTGCCGATTTTTCGACCGATACCCGATTCTAAGTCTGGTGCAGGCCATGTCCTCCGTGGCGGTATCCGGCTCAAGAGCTCGATAATCCGGACATAATTCGTCCTCAAAATAGAGGGATAATCCGTATGTGGCTCCTCCAGTACTGCTATCTCATGGGTGACCAGTGGGGATTTGATGTCCCTTTGGTCGGGTTTAAGCCCGATCATGTCATAGTCTGTGGCGACTCCCAAAGCGGCAATGCGATCCAAGGTTCATTAAGGGAGGTGAGCTCCCTTGGACCCATCTGTTCAGCGAGTTCTGAATTAACGTGGAGGCTATTCGTGATGACCCGAGAGGTCATCGTCGTATGGCAACGACCGATCGAGGCGACCATGGCCAAGCCGCCCGATCGGAGAGTTTGGCCTCAGACGGCGCTCCCCGGAGGTGATGTTGTCCTTGACAGCGAGGCGAACCATCGAGCCTTGCAACAACGACATAGAGGAACTCTCAATGAAAGCACCAATGCGGTGTCAAAACCGGCGGATCTCGAGTAGGGGTCCCGATCGTGCGTCTAAGGCTAATGGTAACAGGAGGCAAGGGACACAATGTTTTACCCAGGTTCGGGCCCTCTTGATGGAGGTAAAACCATACTTCCTGCTTGATTGATATTGGTGATATGAGTGTTACAAGAGTTGATCTACCACGAGATCGTAGAGGCTAAACCCTAGAAGCTAGCCTATGATGATTATGATTCTGTCTCTAAGGACTAAACCCTCAGGTTTATACAGACAACAGAGAGGGCTAGGGTTTACATGGAGTCGGTTTACAAAGAAGGAAATATAATATCCAGATCGCCAAGCTTGTCTTCCACGCGAAGGAGAGTCCTATCTGGACACGGGACGAAGTCTTGAGTCTTGTATCTTCACGGTCTAACAGTCCGGCCAAAGTATATAGTCCGGCTATCCGGATACCCCCTAATCCAGGACTCCCTCACCGGGCACCCTCATGGCCGCCTCCCTTGTTTCGTGACTTCCACTCCAAGTCCTCTGGATCACGCTTATTCCAAAAATCACGCTCCCAAAGGTTTCATTCCGTTTGGACTCTGTTTGATATTCCTTTTCGTCGAAACACTGAAATAGGCAAAAAAAAAACAACAATTCGGGCTGGGCCTCCGGTTAGTAGGTTAGTCCCAAAAATGATATAAAAGTGTAAAATAAAGCCCATAAATATCCAAAACGGGTAATATAATAGCATGGAACAATAAAAAATTATAGATACGTTGAAGACGTATCAGGCTCCACTACAGAAACACACACATCTGTGACATTTTGGCCCGAACGAATTTTTCTGTCATGATTATGACACTTCTATGATGATAATTGTGTCAAAAGCACGTATCATCATAGATGTGGTGGGCTCCTACTTCTATGACAAAAAATCATGACAAAAAATGTGCTTTTCATCCTGGGCGGGGCAGAGACGCACCTGCATGACATTCTTTGGGCCGTCCATGACGGGAAAAATTGTGGTAGAAGCGAGGGCGAGGACAATATCGGGGAGTTCCCGGTTACAGTGGGTGGTTGGGGCCAAGTGAGGCATGGAGGTTTGTGCATTTCTATCCTGCATGTATGTGCGTGTGTGCGGCAAGGCGTTGGGCTCTAACTGAACCCGAGCGATCGCCTTTGCTAGCTATATTCTTGAACTGAGCAATCGATCCTCGGTATTAACTAAACCGGCGATTCATTATTCTTTGGTGAACCAGGCGATTCCTTCACTTCTTCTTCGCTAAGCGAACTGAGCGATCGATTACTGCTGCTGCTTACTGATGCCAATCAAGCCCCTGTGCGAGACGTAGCTAGTCGGTGTTGGGTTGCCTCTCAATGAACAATGACCGTTGCTACCATGCGCATGGTACATAGAACAAGTCAAGATGTGGTGAGTCGAGCCAGTTGGTTGGCTGTGGATGAACAGTTCGTGGTAGGGGTTGGATGAACAGGACCCAGTGGTAGTAGGCCATTCCCACTGGATGAACAGGACCCCAAGGAGGCCGCCGCACCCCAGCCGGTTTGTCACAGCCCTAGAATAATGTTTGTAAATAGTGGCTTTGCCACCCATGCATCATGTCTAGATTTCTGAAACTTGAATTGAGGAATTTTGAAAGCCTCAAAAACTTAATTAAAAGTAGGGCAAAGAACCCTAGAAATCTCATTCTTTGTTCCAAGATGTCCTTTTGCAATGTTTGAGAATTTTGGCAAGAGCTATATATCAAACCAAAATTTAGGAACATTTTGAAGGAATTATTTTTGGACTTTGAATTTAAATCAATACTATTTTGAATTTGAATTTATATTCAAATATATCTGAATATATGTTCAAATAAGCTGAAACAATTTTATGTGCTTTGGTATAACTCCATTGTGCTAAATAAAATGTTTAGAAATTTTGTCACCGATCTTGAATTTGTTTTATTTAGAAACAGTGGCAAAAGGAAGTAAATTAAACAAAAGCAGAAGGAAATTAAAAAAGCGACTTACAGGCGCTCACTGGCAGCAGCCAGTGGCCCAGCTTTATGGCTGAGGCCCAGCCCACCGAGGCGGCGGTCGCCTTCAACCTCTGCCCGATGGCGGGCGTGTCGCCAGCCTTTCCAGCCACCTCCTCCTTGTGGCGGCGCTCGCCATACGATCCGCGTGCAGAGCGCCCGCAGCCCCTCTGCCTCTCCCTCACTCTCTGTTCTTTCCCTCGCTCTCTAGCTCCTTCCCAGTGCCACCGACGCCACCGCCGCCGCCGTTTGCACCACCACACGCCACCGTCTCTCCTCGCCCCACAGGCTGTCCACGAGCTCCGCCGTTCCGCCCTCGTCCTCCTCGTCGTCTCACGCGCCCGAAGGGCCCCGGCAGCCGCCATCGTCATCGTCTTCAAGCTTGGCTCCGGCGCCCTTCTCCGTCGATTCGGCCACTCCGTGCGCCCGAGCCCACTAACCTTCCTGCAGCTCCGT
The DNA here is from genome assembly GCA_021437245.1 of Aegilops speltoides. Classification (NCBI taxonomy): domain Eukaryota; kingdom Viridiplantae; phylum Streptophyta; class Magnoliopsida; order Poales; family Poaceae; genus Aegilops; species Aegilops speltoides. Next base: position 192,247,474 of record CM038147.1, read on the forward strand.
GGTGAGCCTCGACCCGATTCCCCTTTCCTCGTCGTCCTTGCGAGCTCTAGCCCGATCCCCAACCATGGTGAAGCATCTACGCCCGGCCATGGCGTGGCGTAGCCACAGCCACCGCAGCTCGTTCCCGAGCTCACCGTCGTGCTCAGCACGATCACATGAACCCGTAGACACCCGATGCCTCCTCCCGTGCTCTGTGACGCCACCCCGAGATTGCCTGAACTCCGGTGGCCGCCTAGGTCGTCGCCGGCGCCAACTCCGGCAACCCTGACCCCAACCGACTCCACCAAGAGCCACGGCTCGTCCCCAGCTCCACGCTGGTGCCTTCCGCGTCCCATTTGGTGGCGGAACGGCGAAAACCACTTCGCCGCCAGCGTCGCTTCGCCGTGACTAAACGCCGGCGCCGCCGACTTCGACTTTGACCACGGGTGGGCCCTGGTTGACTCCGTTGACTCAATGACAGGTGGGTCCCAATCCTGTTAACTAAACTGGTTTAGTTTTAACTAAATTTCAACTAAACTAATCACACTGACACCCTGGACCCACGCGTCAGGTTTGACCTGGCCGGCCCGTTGATTCTTGACGTCCTGCGGCGTCGGTATATGATAAATCATTCTTGGATTTATTCTTTTACAGAAAATTCCAGAAAATATCCAAAACTTCTAAAATTCATAGAAATTAATCTGTAACTCCAAATGAAACAAATTATATATGAAAAATGATCAGAAAAATCCAATCTATCCATCTGTACAAGTTTCATGCATGTCTAAACAAGTTAACTTGCTGTTTAGTGCAAAACATGATAAAGCACTATTTAAGATCACAAATATGTATGAACTTTGAATCTTTGGTTCAAAATAGCTCAAACCCATCTGGTTGTAGCTGCATTAGCCCAACACACTCAATTTACCATGTCATGATCATGCATCATATTGTGCATTGCATTGATTGTGTTTCATACGTGTTGCGGTATTTGTCCCTCTCGATAGATGTGGTTTCGACGATGAGATCGATGACAGCGATGAAGAGCTATATTATCTTCGAAGTGCCGGGCAAGCAAAACCCCTTGTTCATTCGATACAATCCCACTCTCTCGCTCCTGCTCTCTTTTCTTGCATTAGGACAACAACGATTCATACATTACTTGCTGCGGTAGCTGAACCCCTTATCCTTTGCATGACTGTCATTCCATAGTAAATAGATGAAACCCACTAGCATGAGTAGGAGTTGTTTGAGCCTGTTGTGCCTACTCATTCATGCTTGTTTGTCATGCACTGCTCTTGCTTAGAGTTGAGTCGGGTCGATTCATCGAGGATGAATCGGAGGTGTGTGAACATGTCCTCTTGTGTGTGAACACGATTTGGTAAAGGTAGCGGTGAGAGGCCATGTAGGAGTACATGGTGGGTTGTCTCATTGCAGGCCGTCCTCGAGAACTGAGTTACGTGTTTGTGATCCATGATTCAGCTACTACCACGCATTGGGCCCGAAACCAATGGACCCTCTCGGCTTCTTAATCACCCTTGTCCTCTGTCCGGGAGTTGCAAGTAGTTTACGGTGTTTGTAGTATCTTTGGAGGCCGTCTTGCGCGCTGAGCGTAGGGGTGGGCTGTGATCACGGTAGGCACGTGGCACGGTGTCTGGGCGCCCGTTTGGTGTCTCGGGAACCTGTTCACATCGTTTGGGGCTGTGGCGAAACTTGGCGGAACTCCTCATAGATGGAACCCAAATAGGCGATAAACCGGACTAGGGACTTGAGTGTTTAGGTAGGCGTGGCCGACACCCGTTTGGCTTCGCTTGAAGGTTGCCGAGTACATGTCGTGTAAGCGGCGGTAAGTGGTGAGCGTGTGTGAAGAAGTACACCCTGCGGGGTTAACATCATCTATTGAATAGCCGTGTCATGATAAAGGACTTCAGGTTGCCTATAACAGTTCATAGACAAGTGAAAGTGGATACTCTAAAATCGCAAGATAAGCGTGAGTGCTATGGATGGCGTTCTCGTGAGGGAGGCGGGGGGCGGATCCATAGTGGTGTATTGATATGGTGAATATGTGGACTCGTGTGCATCACCTCAAAAGAGTTACTTGCGATCGTAGTTTAGGATAGCCACCGAGTCAAAGCTGGCTTCTTTGCGGTTAAACCCCACCATCCCTTTGTTGATAATGATGCATATGTAGCTAGTTACGATGTAAGTCTTCTTTGGGTACATTTGTACTCACGTTTGCCTATTTTATGTTTTTGCAGAGAGACCTCGGTCTCGCTAGTAGTTTCGCGTGGACTTCGACGTTTAGCTTGATACCTCGGCTACGATCTTGTGCCCTCGGCAGGATCTGGTAGATAGTCAGGCTTTCAAGCCTTTTTCATTTGTAGATGTCTATACTCAGACATGTTTAGCTTCCGCTTGTGCTTGGACTTGTATGCTCTGAATGTTGGGTCATGAGACCCCTGTTTGTAATATCTCGCTCCTCAGAGCCTAATGAATAATACTTGAGTCGTAGAGTCATGTTGTGATGCCATGTTGTATTTGCACATATCGAGCATATTGTGTGTATGTTATTGAAATGCTTGGTATGTGTGGGATCTAACTATCTAGTTGTTTATCTTTAGTAGCCTCTCTTACCGGGAAATGTCTCCTAGTGTTTCCACCGAGCCATGGTAGCTTGCTACTGCTCCGGAACACTTAGGCTGGCGGCATGTGTCCTTCTTCGTTCTGTATGCATCCCTTGAAAATGTCACGCGTTGAATACCAGAGTCTGTTAGCCGCTTCTGCCGGTTCACGAGTCTGCTAGCCAGTGCTACAGCTGGATTACTTCATTGATGACCGACACGTTCGATCTTTGGGTCATGGATGCTGTCCTGTAAGTTTGTGCCACTTTGGGTTTCGACTAGCCATGTCAGCCGGGCTCCTTATCATATGGATGCTAGCGACACTATCATATCGTGTGCCAAAAGCATAAGCGGTCCCGGCAAAGGTAAGGCGACATCCGTGGAATACCGTGCGTGAGGCCGCAAAGTGATATGAGGTGTTACATGCTAGATCTATGTGGCATTGAGTCGGGTCTGACAGCTTTGGTATCGAGCTTGTTGCTGTAGGATTACCAAGCCAAAGCGGTGAAGTTGAGTCTAGAAATGCTTTAGTTATATGTAGGGAATTGATTGTGGGATGGGAGCGTAAGGCTCTTTTTACTCCTTATACCTCTTGGCCTTGATCTGAGTCATCCTCTTCTCTTCTCGGGGATTAAGAACTAGGCCTTCTCATCTATCTATTAGGATGGCGTGTTACTAATCCATAGACTTATGCAATTGTTAGCTCCAAATCTCAGCTCGGTTTTTACTACTTCCGTATGTTCATAGCTGCGATCTCAAAACCTTGATATTGTGCTTGAATGGCTATGCCACCATTTTTGTAACATGTCTCCAATCTTTTGAGCATTTACAACCGTTATCTTTGTCCGAGTCATCGAGGTTTCTAAAGAGTCGATGCACTTGCAAATCCTTTCCCTCCGGTTTTGATGCTTCTTTGAGCGGAGTTAATCACACTAAATCTTTGAGTTGAGGTATTCTATTGCCTCGACATATATGTTGGAGTTATTATTATGACCCTAGGTGTCTTAGGGGATCATCTAGTAATCTAGCCATGATTTGTATCGGTGTTATGACTCGGCCTTTATTCTTGAAAGCATCCGTGATGCCACTTAGTAGTAGGTATTCTACTCCTTGGGTTTTGAACCAAGATTCACCCTACTTACCTCATGTTGATAGTCTTTGCTAGTTCCTTTAGGTTATTAGTAACCTTTGCATTAGTCCTCGAGGTCCGTGGTATTTCCTTCTTCCAAATACCGTGAACCTTTTATGGCAGAAGTTTGTTGGATCAAAGATCACAATAAGAGTGCTCCTGATGAGTTCTTCATTCTACATTGTGAATCTGCCAGTTCTACCTTTTTGCATGGATTATCTGGAAGAAATTTGTTGAACTTGGTTCGACATACTAATCTATGCATCCACAACTCAGAAAATCATATGTTCTCTTGGGTTGTCCCTCTTTAATTGTATTTCGACCCTCGTCTATCAATTGATAGTCAAGAGTATGCATGCATTCGTTCATCGATGCCTATTACTCTTGTGGTCCGTCAAGCCATTCTATTCGGAATGACTAGGAGAAACAAACTCCAGAACCTCATCCATTTCTAGGATTGGGTCAAAGCAGTTGTATTCTGCAGATCAACGCAATCAAGCTTTTGGTCTGTTCCACCTTGAAGTATTACCATCTTTATATCAGGAATATCATGGGAATTGCACACCATCCTATGAACTCTTGACACAATAATACTTCTTGCCATCATTGTTCATTCCTCGGTTTCCATGTTATTATAACCGGAATGCCGACAAGTGAATCGTGGTGTGTGAAATCAATACTGCTGGCAACTCCGTTGCTTGGTAGTTAAATGGACGATAACCTCATTCTTACCGTGGTGATTATTGAATCATCACCCTAAGGTTGATTGTGCTACCTAGTCCTTATCTCTGGTGCACCCTTCGATCAATGAGTTTGGATTTTTCGGTCCCTTGCTTATTTGATCATATCATCTTGCCCTGAAAAGCAAGATTACTCTCGAGCTTAGTAACATACCGGTGGTTCGTGATGTTCCGAATATCTTCTCGGAAGTATTATCAGGTTGTCACCTGACCGCTATGTTGAGCTCGTGATCAAGTTGGTTTTCGAAACCACCCTTTCTCCAAGAATCCGTGTTGGATACCCCTAAGCTAGTTGGTTAAGCTAAACAACAACTTGGAGAGTTGGAAGATAAAAGCTTGTCCGACTTAGCTCATTCCAAAGGGATGTTTTCGTGTGTGTGTTGAAGAAAGATGGTATCTTCATTGACTGAACCTCGTGACCAGTTGTTGGAGCTATTGTCTTGCCAAAAACTTTGATTTGAGTGTGGGCTATCCTCAAATCAAATCAGAACCAACGATGTTCATAATGTTGTCTTACTCGTGGATTTTCCTCGAGCATACACCATTATGTCTTTTGGGTCTGAGCAATACTATCACCTTGTTCACATAGTTATGGAATTCCATCTCCATGGGAATCTGGATAAATTGCTGTTGAGCCCATCGACAACATCCTTGTCTTCTCCATAGTTTTGTTGAACATTAAGCTAGTGTTGGAAACTTTTTAAAGCATTTGTTCATGCTAGCTCATGAAGCATATGTTCGGATGTAAGTGACTTCCTCTAGTTCATGTACATTTGATGCAAGTTGCCGCCGTGAATTTGAGAAAGCCAATGTTGCTTCCTTTGGAATCATCCCAAATCAGTCATGCATCGTACAAAGTATTCTATGGTTTGGTAGATTAATTATCTCCACTCCATATGTGTTCCTAGCACACCAAGCCAGCGATTGATTTGTTCAAGGAGAAGAAGTTCCTTCATAACAACTCGAGACTTATGCGGGACTTGATATCCTCGATGATGGTTTCCCTCTGAACTCGCTAGTGTTTTATTATAAGACTACTATGTGGTCATGCTTGTCTTGGACAGTGTGTTCACATGTTTGTAGCGAACCAGCTCATGTTTTGGAGCTTGCTATAGTAGTTCATTTCCTAGAATCTCGCGGCGTCATCTCGTCGATTTGTGTTGCAAACTTTCATTTTATTTCTAGACTTGATGAGTACGGATTATTCGACACCAACCAGATCTGAATCTCGGCGAGATATGATGGTTGGAACATTCCCAAGAACTATAATATTGGTCTTGCGATAACAGGTAAAGTGGATGTAGTGGCCAACACACCCAGTGGAAGACCTATTATTGTAGTATCTTGATTGAGAAAGTTGGCCACCTCCCCATAAGGACTTTGAGGATTTACTCCTAGTTGTGCCTTATGATTTTTGTGTTCGAAGTCCGACCTTTACTTGATGTTCTAGATGCGGACCATCTCAATGAATGGGATACGCTAGTACATCAAGGAGAACATTAAGCGGAGTGCTAAGTGTCTCTCGGTCGATCATCCAGATTTTGTCCCTTGGTTTCGCTAAGGTGAAATCTGAGAAAGTATTATCTTTCTTTGCATCTGCATCGTCCATCGTTGTTCATCATGGTAGTATGTTGTGTTGTCGGCACCCTTGACACGGATCTTGGTAAAACCTTGATGAATATGGAAATGCTCAAGTTCTTGAGAACACGCACAAGCACTATGTATTATCACCGGCACTAATGGAATTGTTCCTAGTCTTTTCGGTTATGCTATAACCACTCCAATAGTGGAATCACTCTCTCTTGTTGAGCTTCTCCCGATTACTAAAATCATCCTTTGTGTTGTCTTCAACAAGGTAATCCACATCATCCAACTTGACCGAGAATGTCATTCTTTCCCCTCTCTTTCAAATAATTGATTGTGATTTGCCTTAGGCTGGTATAAAGAGTTTCAATGATCTCTGAATCAAAGGTAATTCTTTTTGCCACCTAAGGGGATATATCTATGAGATACCCTCCCTAAGGTCTCTCGTTGTGGTATCATGACAACCATTTTCCTCGCTACTTTGAAACCTCATCAAATTGTTTCCTCCGTCCTTCATGATGTGTGATTTACCTCTCAGCTCAAGAGATGTTCTACATCTCATTCTGTGAGTTGATCTTGTGATCATTAAGATGATCCATCCTTGTAGAGTGTCTTTGTCCTCGTGTTGGATGAAAATCTCAAGAGCAAAGGCGTCAAGATCAATTTGAGTCAACAGAATCAACATCCTCGAGAAAAGCAGTTGGATGGTGAAGATTGTAATAGCTTGTGTCCCCTCGTCTTCTTACCTCCGCCTTGAATCTCGGGGCGAGATTCTTGTTTAGTGGGGTGAGTTGTCACAGCCCTAGAATAATGTTTGTAAATAGTGGCTTTGCCACCCATGCATCATGTCTAGATTTACGAAACTTGAATTGAGGAATTTTGAAAGCATCAAAACTTAATTAAAAGTAGGGCAAAGAACCTAGAAATCTCATTCTTTGTTCCAAGATGTCCTTTTGCAATGTTTGAGAATTTTGTCAAGAGCTATATATCAAACCAAAATTTAGGAACATTTTGAAGGAATTATTTTGGACTTTGAATTTAAATCAATACTATTTTGAATTTGAATTTATATTCAAATATATCTTGAATATATGTTCAAATAATGAAACAATTTTATGTGCTTTGGTATAACTCCATTGTGCTAAATAAAATGTTTAGAGGAATTTTGTCACTGATCTTGAATTTGTTTTATTTAGAAATAGTGGCAAAAGGAAGTAAATTAAACAAAATAGAAGGAAATTAAAAAAGCGAAGCTTACAGCGCTCACAGCAGCCAGTGGCCCAGCTCATGGTGAGGCCCAGCCCACCGGGCGGCAGTCGCCTTCAACCTCTCCCAGATGGCGGGCGTGTCGCCAGCCGCCTCGCCATGGCCACCTCCTGCTTCGCGCTGGCGGCCGCTCCTTCGCCCTGATCCGCGTCTGGAGACGCCCCGCAGCCCCCTCTGCCTCTCCCCTCACTCTCTGTTCTTTCCCTCGCTCTCTAGCTCCTTCCCCGAGTGCCACCGAACGCCACCGCCGCCGCCGTTCGCACCACCGCGGCCACCGTCTCTCCCTCGCCCCCTGGAGCTGTCCACGAGCTCCGCCGTTCCGCCCTCGTCCTCCTCGTCGTCTCACGCGCCCAGAAGGGCCCCGAGCAGCCGCCATCGTCATCGTCTTCAAGCTTCGGCTCCGGCGCCCTTCTCCGTCGATTCGGCCACTCCGGCGCGCCCCCGAGCCCACTAACCATCCCTGCAGCTCCGCGGTGAGCCTCTGACCCGATTCCCCCTTTCCTCGTCGTCCTTCGCGAGCTCTAGCCCCGATCCCCAACCATGACCGAAGCATCTCGCCGCCGGCCATGGCGTGGCGTGCCCACGACCATCGCAGCTCGTTCCCGAGCTCACCGTCGTGCTCAGCACGATCACATGAACCCGTAGACACCCACGATGCCTCCTCCCGTGCTCTGTAACGCCACCCCGAGATTGCCCGAACTCCGGTGGCCGCCTAGGTCGTCGCCGGCGCCAACTCCGGCAACCCTGACCCCAACCGACTCCACCAAGAGCCACGGCTCGTCCCCAGCTCCACGCTGATGCCTTCCGCGTCCCATTTGGTGGCGGGCAACGGCTCCACTTCGCCGCCCGCGTCGGGCTCGCCGGCGGCTAAACGCCCGGCGCCGCCGACTTCGACTTTGACCACGGGTGGGCCCTGGTTGACTCCGTTGAGTCAATGACAGGTGGGGCCCAGCCCTGTTAACTAAACTGGTTTAGTTTTAACTAAATTTCAACTAAACTAATCGCACTGACACCCTGGACCCACGCGTCAGGTTTGACCTGGCCGGCCCCGTTGACTGCTGACGTCCTGCGGCGTCGGTATGCCGATAAATCATTCTTGGATTTATTCTTTTACAAAAAATTCCGAAAATATCCAAAACTTCTAAAATTCATAGAAATTAATCTGTAACTCCAAATGAAACAAATTATATATGAAAAATGATCAGAAAAATCCAATCTATCCATCTGTACAAGTTTCATGCATGTCTAAACAAGTTAACTTGCTGTTTAGTGCAAAACATGATAAAGCACTATTTAAGATCACAAATATGTATGAACTTTGAATCTTTGGTTCAAAATAGCTCAAACCCATCTGGTTGTAGCTGCATTAGCCCAACACACTCAATTTACCATGTCATGATCATGCATCATATTGTGCATTGCATTGATTGTGTTTCCTTTTGTGTTGCCGGTATTTGTCCCCTCTCGATAGATGTGGTTTCGACGATGAGATCGATGACACTGATGAAGAGCTATAATATCTTCGGAAGTGCCAGGCAAGCAAAACCCCCTTGTTCATTCGGTACAATCCCACTCTCTCGCTCCTGCTCTCTTTTCTTGCATTAGGACAACAACGATTCAATGTTACTTGCTGCGGTAGCTGAACCCCTTTATCCTTCGCATGACTGTCATTCCACGGTAAATAGATGAAACCCACTAGCATGAGTAGGAGTTGTTTGAGCCTGTTGTGCCTACTCATTCATGCTTGTTTGTCATGCACTGCTCTTGCTTAGAGTTGAGTCGGTCCGATTCATCGAGGATGAATCGGAGGTGTGTGAACATGTCCTCTTGTGTGTGAACACGATTTGGTAAAGGTAGCGGTGAGAGGCCATGTAGGAGTACATGGTGGGTTGTCTCATTGCAGCCGTCCTCGAGAACTGAGTTACGTGTTTGTGATCCATGATTCAGCTACTACCACGCATTGGGCCCGAACCAATGGACCCTCTCGGCTTCTTAATCACCCTTGTCCTCTGTCCGGGAGTTGCAAGTAGTTTACGGTGTTTGTAGTATCTTTGGAGGCCGTCTTGGCGCTGGCCGTAAAGGTGGGCTGTGATCACGGTAGGCACGTGTACGGTGTCTGCAGGCGCCCGTTTGGTGTCTCGGGAACCTGTTCACATCGTTTGGGGCTGTGAGCGAAACTTGGCGGAACTCCTCATAGATGGAACCCAAATAGGCGATAAACCGGACTAGGGACTTGAGTGTTTAGGTAGGCCGTGGCCGACACCCACGTTGGGCTTCCGCTTGAAGGTTGCAGTACATGTCGTATGGCGGCGGTAAGTGGTGAGCGTGTGTGAAGAAGTACACCCTGCGGGGTTAACATCATCTATTGAATAGCCGTGTCATGCGGTAAAGGACTTACGGGTTGCCTATAACAGTTCATAGACAAGTGAAAGTGGATACTCTAAAATCGCAAGATAAGCGTGAGTGCTATGGATGGCGTTCTCGTGGGAGGCGGGAGGCGGATCCATAGTGGTGTATTGGTATGGTGAATATGTGGACTCGTGTGCGCCACCTCAAAAGAGTTACTTGCGTTCGTAGTTTAGGATAGCCACCGAGTCAAAGCTGGCTTCTGCGTTAAACCCCACCATCCCCTTTGTTGATAATGATGCATATGTAGCTAGTTCTGATGTAAGTCTTGCTGGGTACATTTGTACTCACGTTTGCCTATTTTATGTTTTTGCAGAGAGACCTCGGTCTCGCTAGTAGTTCCGCGTGGACTTCAATGTTTAGCTTGATACCTCAGCTACGATCTTGTGCCCTCGGCAGGATCTGGTAGATAGTCAGGCTTTCAAGCCTTTTTCATTTGTAGATGTCTGTACTCAGACATGTTTAGCTTCCGCTTGTGCTTGGACTTGTATGCTCTGAATGTTGGGTCATGAGACCCCTGTTTGTAATATCTCGCTCCTCGGAGCCTAATGAATAATACATGAGTCGTAGAGTCATGTTGTGATGCCATGTTGTATTTGCACATATCGAGCATATTGTGTGTATGTTATTGAAATGCTTGGTATGTGTGGGATCTGACTATCTAGTTGTTTATCTTTAGTAGCCTCTCTTAGGAAATGTCTCCTAGTGTTTCCACCGAGCCATGGTAGCTTGCTCTTTGCTCCGGAACACTTAGGCTGGCCGGCATGTGTCCTTCTTCGTTCTGTATGCGTCCCTTGAAATGTCACGCGATGAATACCGAGTCTGTTAGCCGCTTCTGCCGGTTCACGGAGTCTGCTAGCCAGTGCTACTGACTGGATTACTTCATTGTTGACCGACACGTTCGATCTTTGGGTCATGGATGCTGTCCCTTTAAGTTTGTGCCACTTTGGGTTTCACGACTAGCCATGTCAGCCGGGCTCCTTATCATATGGATGCTAGCGACACTATCATATCGTGTGCCAAAAGGCATAAGCGGTCCCGGCAAAGGTAAGGCGACATCCGTGGGAATACCGTGCGTGAGGCCGCAAAGTGATATGAGGTGTTACATGCTAGATCTATGTGGCATTGAGTCGGGGTCCTGACACGGTTGGGGGTGGATGAACAGGACCCCGTGGAGGTTGTATGAACACTAGCCGGTGGATACTGGATGAACATGACCCCGTGGATGAACAATAGCTGGTGGAGGCTGGAGGAAGTCGATGTTGGATGAACAGTACCCCCGTGGAGGCTGGAGTGAGGCAGTGGATGGTGGATGAACATGACCCCGTTTCGACTGTAGGCGCTCCAACAGAAGTTCGTTTCCTCCGTTTTGCGGTACGCCACACCCCTCCCAATCAACAGGACCCCGTTTCGACCATAGGCACTCGAACAAAAGTCCGTTTCCTCCATTTTGCGGTACGCCAAACCCTTCCCGATGAATAGGACCTTGTTTCGACCGTATGCGGTCGAACAAAAGGCCGTTTCCTCCATTTTGCGCTACGCCAGACCTCGTTTTGGCTGTTCCGTCCAAGCCGGTTGGCTCCTGATGAACACGACACATTTTGACCCAATCGATTGCCTCCCGATGAACATGACGCTGTTTCCTCCATTCGACACATCCGATTGGCTGCCGATGAACTGGACGACCTTGCAGTATGCATTCGAGACCCCACTTGTATGTACGTACATAGCCGTATTTACTTTCTTGCACTGTGATTGTACATACGTGTACACGATATAGATGGGACTGCGTGACATGCTACATCCACGCCTCTACTATGACACGTGCCGCTCCTTACCCCGCCATAGTTCATCGCTGTAGAGAGACCGATCGACTAGTATATATGTACACGTTCATGACCAGACAGACAAAGCTACATACGCTTCGACCGGGTGGGTCCCAGCTGTCACAGAGGATAAAAAAGCACTACCTTGCGTGCGAAGATATAGCTGGTGGGTCTTGTTGGGAAACATTCCATGGAAAACAAAAAAAAATTCTACGCACACGCAAGATCTATCCATGGAGAGGCATAGCAACGAGAGGGGAGAGTGTGTCTATGTACCCTCGTAGACCGTAAGTGGAAGTGTTTGTTAACGCGGTTGATGTAGTCGAACTTCTTTGCGCTCCAACCGATCAAGCACTGAATGTACGACACCTCCGCGTTCAACACATGTTCAGCTCGGTAACGTCCTCTGCCTTCTTGATCCAGCAAGATGGCGAGGTAGTGGATGAGTTCCGGCTGCACGACAGCGTGGTGACGGTGATGGTGATGCTATCTTCGCAGGGCTTCGCCTATGCACTACAAAAATATGATCGATGGAGGGGGGCGCCGCACACGGCTAAGACAATGTTGTGTTATGCTAGGCGCCCCCTCCCACATATATATGTAGGTGGGGTGTAACGCCCCGAATTTGTTGCGCCAGGTGTCTGCCAGTTATTCGCCGTCGTTGCCATGTCATTTGCTTGCGTGTTGCACTTTGCCATGTCATCATCTGCATTTTATATCATGTCATCATGTGCATCTCATTTCGCATTCATGTTCATCTCATGCATCCGAGCATTTTCCCCGTTGTCCGTTTTGCAATCCGGCACTCCTATGTCATCCGACGGTCCCTTTTGACCTCTTCTCTTGTGCGGGTGTTAAACGTTCTCGGAATGGCCCGAGGTTTTCCAAGCGGCCTTGGTATAGCACCGGTAGACCGCCTGTAAGGTTTCGTGCCATTTGGAGGTCGTTTGATACTCCAACGGTTAACCGGGTAACCGTAAAAGCCTCTTTGTGTTGCAGCCCAACACCCCTTCAAAGTGGCCCAAAACCCATCTAAGTCTCTTCCATGCTCTCGGTCGTTCGATCACGATCGCGTGGCCGAAAACCGCACCTCATTTGGAGTCTCCTAGCTCCCTCTACCTATAAATATGCCTTCCCCTTCCAAATTCGCGGTCAAATCCCCCTAACCCTAAAATTCCCCTCCGCGCCGCGCCGGACATGTCCGTCCGCGCCGGACGAAGTCCGCGCCGCCGCCTCCAGCCAATCCAGGCACGCCACGTGTCCTCCGCCGCCAACCCAGCGCCATGTAGCCCATCAGCCGGCTCAGCAGAGGCGCTGCCCGTCAGCGCCACCGCGCCGTTGCCCGCCCGCCACCGTACCACGCCCTTGCGCCGCCGCCGTGCCGCCGTGCGCCGCGCGCCCTCCGCCGCCTCGCCCGCGTCCTCGGCAGGCGCCCGACCTCGAGCGCCGCCGCCCGGCGCCCGCGCCTCCGCGGCCCCTCTCCGCCAGCTCCTCCGGCGCCACGGCCCCGCCGCCGGGCTTCATGCCGAAACGCCCGGCCTCCTCCGCCGGGCGCCCGTCCGGCCGCTCCTCCGCCGGATCCGGCCTCCCCGGCCCCGATCCGCGCCGCCCGCGTCGTCCCGTCATCGTCCCCGCCATCTCCGGCCCTCCCCGGCGTCTTCCCCGTCTTCTCCGGCGAGCCCTTCGCCGAACCTCGTAATCCGTGCAGAAATGAGGTTGACCCCGAAATCCACTAAGTCCCCGGTTTATTTCAACATTATCATGCCATGTTTGTTGCATCATATCTCTGCATCTGTAGCTTCGTTTTGTGCGTGTAATATGTCAAATTGTTCGTCTCAATGAGTACTTCGTTTTGTTCCATTGCATCATTTTCATTTGAGCTCATCTTGATGCCCGAAATGCTGTTGGAAGAGTGCATGTTCTTTGTTAATCTCTTTGGCTGTTATAACTTGCTCAGTTGTCATTTTTGCCATGATTGATGTGTGCATCCTATGAGGTTGATGTCTACATGTGTTTTGATCTATGCCATGCCATCTTTCCAGTGGTGCCATCCTTGTATTTTATGAGTTGTGTGCTGAGTGCATCGAGCTTGTTAAGTAGTGTACTTGTTGTTGTTGTTTGCTAGACAGATTCTGTTATATTTTGTTGCTATGTAAACCTGCTGCTACAAGTCATTTCGTGCATTATTCTGGAGATGTTCACTAAGGATGTTTTGTTATACATGTCTTGCTCTATCCATTCATGCCCATGGTTGCATTTATAGCCTGCTGTAGCTTGTTGTTATCTTGCTCCAAAGTTGCTAAATGATGTTGCTGTCAGCCTGTTAACATTAAGTTCAATGTCTCCATGATTGTTTTCTAGTGATCCATGCACCCTATGAACCTGTTTTGCTACGCTTAGCTTCATAAACATGTCTTCTTACTGTTGGTTGCCTTGCCATGTCATGTATTGCTCTGTGGTGAGTGGTTCAAGCTCACCAACATGCCTACTTATTGTTGTTCCTGCCATGTATGAATCTGTAATATAACTTGCCATGTTTACATGGGTGCCATCATATTTTCTATGCCTTTTTGGCTCATGGCCAGTAAGGGACTCTTGTTCTATGCAATTAGTAGATTCAAGCCATGCCTTTGTTTTCCATGATAAGTTCATGTAACATGTTGTTTTATAGCTCTAAACATTGCAACCTGATGTTATTTCTGCTAAAGTCTGAAACTGTTATTATTTGCAATCTTACCATGTCCTTTTTAGCATGTTCTAGTTGTTTCTGGATATAGCTAGTGTTCATGTTTTGTTATGATTTACCTGTACATCATGACCATGCCTTTTGTTTTCATATTGAGGTGCTGTAGCTTGTTATTTTGATGCTTGCAATATGCCTAGTTGCTGTTATGGACAAATTGTTGTTATGTCTTGTATAGAGTGTATGTGTTGCACCGATGCTCCGTTTTGAGTGTGCTCTATATGAAACTTGCTTAGAATTGCATGTAGTTTCATATTAGCATGTTGCATCCATGTTTTGGTGTGTTTGCTTGATGTTTGGGTGCATTTTGCATCAATGCCATGTTTAACTTGTTTTGCTCATATCTTCTAGGCCGTAGCTCCGAATCTAATGAACTTTATATGTAACTTGACTAGAATTTCGTGTAGATCCTCTTGGTGCTCTTTAACTTGTTGTCTAACAACTTCAACTTAATGTTTATTCAGTTCTGGACCAATTCTGAAATATGCATATGCGGACTTACCGGAGTTGTTATATGTTGTTCCCGGCCTCATTTAAACTTGCCTTGATATATTGTTCTTGTTTGCATCATCTCTTACCATGGGTAGCCTCATGTAGCTTTGTCATGCATCATGATTGTTGTGCATCATGTCTTGTCTATGTGTGGTGTGTTTACCATGTTGTGTGCTTCTGCTCGATAGTTCCCGTTTCGTTGCGATCGTGAGGATTCGTTCGTCTCCGCTTGGTTCGCCTTCGTGGCTTCATCTTCTTCATGGACTCATTTTTCTTCCTTGCGGGATTTCATGCAAGATGACTGCTACCCTGGATCTCACAACTATCATTGCTATGCTAGTTGCTTCGTTCTATCGCTATGTTGCACTACCTATCTTTTGCTCTTCAAGCCTCCCAAATTGCCATGAACCTCTAACCTTTGACACCCTTCCTAGCAAACCATTGTTTGGCTATGTTACCGCTTTGCTCAGCCCCTCTTATAGCGTTGCTAGTTGCAGGTGAAGTTGAAGATTGCTCCATGGTGGACAGGGTTATGTTGGGATATCACAATATCTCTTATATTATTAATGTATCTATATATTTGGTAAAGGGTGGAAGGCTCGGCCTTATGCCTGGTGTTTTGTTCCACTCTTGCCGCCCTAGTTTCCGTCATACCGGTGTTATGTTCCCGGATTTTGCGTTCCTAACGCGGTCGGGTGATTTATAGGACCCCCACGACGGTTCGCTTTGAATAAAACTCCTCCAAAAAGGCCCAACCTTGGTTTTACCATTTGCCTCACCACCACCTACCTTTTCCTTGGGAGTAATTAACCCAAGGGTCATCTTTATTTTAGCCCCGGGCGGTGCTTGTCTAAGTGTTGGTCGAACCGAGCACTTCATGGGCCCCTCGGGGCAACTCGAGTCTGGTTTTACTCGTGCTTTGTCTCATCCGGTGTTGCCACGAGAACGAGATATGTGCAGCTCCTATCGGGATTGTCGGCGCATCGGGCGGTCTTCTGGTCTTGTTTTACCATTGTCGAAATGTCTTGTAAACCGGGATTACGAGGTGATCGGGTCTTCTGGGAGAAGGTATATCCTTCGTTGATCGCGAGAGCTTACCATGGGCTAAGTTGGGACACCCTGCAGGGTTATAAACTTTCAAGAGCCGTGCCAGCGGTTATGTGGCGAGATGGGAATTTGTTAATGTCGGTTGTAGATAACTTGACACGGATCCAAATTAAAACGCATCAGCGTGTGCGTAGCGTGATGGTCTCTTCTCGGCGGAGTCCGGGAAGTGAACACGGTCTTTGGGTTATGTTTGACGTAAGTAGGAGTTCAGGATCACTTCTTGATCATTACTAGTTGACGACCGCTCCTTTGTTTCTCTTCTCGCTCTCATTTGCGTATGTTAGCCACCATACATGCTTAGTCGCTGCTGCAACCTCACCACTTTACCCCTTCCTTTCCCTTTAAGCTTTGCTAGTCTTGATACCCATGGTAGTGGGATTCTTTGAGTCCTCGTGGCTCCTGATTACTACAACAACGATTCTGCGAGTTCAGGTTATCGACGATCTTGGCGCGAGAGCGATGTTACTTGTTTTGGAGTTCTTCTTACGCTTCTTCTTGATCGGGGATAGGTTCCAGGTCGGCAGCCTGGGCTAGCAGGGTGGATGTCGTTTGAGCTTCTGTTTGTGTTTCATCCGTAGTTGGATGTTGATCTTGTGTGTTGTATTGATGTATTCGTGTGGCATTGTATGCCTTATGTATGTATCCCCATCTATTTTTGTAATGTTGATGTAATGATATCCACCTTGCAAAAGCGTTCCAATATGCGGGTGTATCCTTGGTGGGACCTTCGAGTTCCTTTTGGATAGGGTCGCATATTGGGCGTGACATGGGGCGAGGAGGGATCAGCCAGGAGACGACCCCAAGTAGGTCGAATCCTACTTGGGGTCCCTTCCCAAGTGGCGCCCCCTTCCTTATATAAGTGCGGGAGGAAGGAAGGAGGAGGTGGCGCCCCAGGAGGGGCCACCCCTCCCCTTTCCTTCCCCTAGGGCCGGCCAGCCAAGGTCCAAGGAGAGGGGCATGCCATCCCCCTAGTGGGCTGGTCTGTCCCCTCCTTTGGCCCATTAGGCCCATACACTTACCGTGGATGTCCGGAACCCCTTCCGATGACCCAATGACTACCCGCCGCACTCTGAAACTCCTCCGGTGTCCGAATAGCATCGTCCTATATATCAATCTTTACCACTTTACCATTTCGAGACTCCTCGTCATGTCTGTGATCTCATTTGGGACTCCGAACAACATTCGGTCACCAAATGATACAACTCATATAACACTATATCGTCAATGAACGTTAAGTGTGCGGCCCTATGGGTTCCAGAACTATGTAGACATGACCGAGACACCTCTCTGGTTAATAACCAATAGCGGAACCTGGATGCCCATATTGGCTCCTACATATTCTACAAAGATCTTTATTGGTCGAACCTTATGACAACATACGTAATTCCCTTTGTCCATCGGTATGTTACTTGCCCGAGATTCGATCATCGGTATCTTCATACCTTGTTCAATCTCATTACCGGCAAGTCTCTTTACTTGTTCCGTAATACATAATCTTGTAACTAACTCCTTAGTCACTTTGCTTGCAGGGTTTCTTATGATGTGTATTACCGAGAGGGCCCAGAGATACCTCTCCGATACTCGGAGTGACAAATCCTAATCTCGATCTATGCCAACTCAACAAACACCTTTGGAGATACCTGTAGAGCATCTTTATGATCACCCAGTTATATTGTGACGTTTGATAGCAGACAAGGTATTCCTCCGGTATCCAGGAGTTGCATAATCTCATAGTCGAAGGAATATGTATTTGTCATTAAGAAAGCAATGGCAATAAACTGAACGATCAATATGCTAAGCTAACGGATGGGTCTTGTCCAGCACATCATTCTCCTAATGATGTGATCCTGTTATCAAATGACAACACATGTCTATGATTAGGAAACCTTAACCATCTTTGATTAACGAGCTAGTCTAGTAGAGGCTTACTAGGGACACGGTATTTGTTTATGTATTCACACATGTATTTAAGTTTCCGATCAATACAATTCTAGCATGAATAATAAACCTTTATCATGAATAAGTAAATATAAAATAAAAACTTTATTATTGTCTCTAGGGCATATTTCCTTTAGTCTCCCACTTGCACTAGAGTCAATTATCTAGATTACATTGTAATGAATCTAACAACCATGGAGTCTTGGTCCTGATCATGTTTTGCTCGAGGAAGAGGCTTAGTCAATGGGTCTGCTACATTCAGATCCGTATGTATTTTGCAAACTCATATGTTTCCATCCTTGAACTTTTCACGAATGGAGTTGAAGCGTCTCTTAATATGTTTGGTTCTCTTGTGAAACCTGGATTCCTTCGCCAAGGCAATTGCTCCAGTGTTGTCACAAAAGATTTTCATTGGACCCAATGCACTAGGTATTACACCCAGATCGGATATGAACTCCTTCATCCAGACTCCTTCATGTGCTGCTTTCAAAGCAGCTATGTACTCTGCTTCACACATAGATCCCGCCACGACGCTCTGCTTGGAACTGCAGCAGCTGACAGCTCCACCATTCAATATAAAGATGTATTCGGTTCGTGACTTAGAGTCATCCAGATCAGTGTCGAAGCTAGCATCGACGTAACCATTTATGGCGAGTTCTTCGTCACCTCCATAAATGAGAAACATACCCTTTATCCTTTTCAGGTACTTTAGGATGTTCCTGACCACAGTACAATGATCCACTCCTGGATTACTTTGGTACCTCCTTGCCAAACCAATGGCAAGGCACACATCGGGTTTGGTACACAACATAGCATACATGATAGAACCTGTGGCTAAGGCATAGGGAATGACTTTCCTTCTCTCTCTATCTTCTGCAGTGGGCGGGCTTTGAGTCTGACTCAATTTCACACCTTGTAACACAGGTAAGAACCCTTTCTTTAACTGATCCATTTTGAATTTCTTCAAAACTTTATCAAGGTATGTGCTTTGTGAAAGTCCTATTAAGCGTCCTCGATTTATCTCTATAGATCTTGATGCCCAATATATAAGCAGCTTCACCGAGGTCTTCCATTGAAAAATTCTTATTCAAGTATCCTTTATGCTATCCAAAAATTCTATATCATTTCCAATCAACAATATCTCATCCACATATAATATTGGAAATGCTACATAGCTCCCGCTGACTTTCTTGTAAATACAGGCTTCACCATAAGTCTGTCTAAAACTATATGCTTTGATCACCTCATCAAAGCGTATATTCCAACTCCGAGATGCTTGCACCAGTCCATAGATGTATCGCTGGAGCTTGCACACTTTGTTAGCACCTTTAGGATTGACAAAACCTTATGGTTGCATCATATAAACTCTTCTTTAAAAAAATCCATTAAGGAATGCATTTTTGATGTCCATTTGCCAGATTTCATAATTATAAAATGCGGCAATTGCTAACAAGATTTGGACTGACTTAAGCATCACTACGGGTGAGAAGGTCTCGTCGTAGTCAACCCCTTGAACTTGTCGAAAACCTTTCGCGACAAGTCGAGCTTTGTAGATGGTGACATTACCATCAACGTCTGTTTTCTTCTTAAAGATCCATTTATTCTCAATGGCTTGCCGATCATCAGGCAAATCCACCAAACTCCATATTTTGTTCTCATACATGGATCCTATCTCAGATTTCATGGACTCAAGCCATTTATCAGAATCTAGGCTCATCATAGGTTCTTCATAGTTCGTAGGTTTGCCATGGTCTAGTAACATGACTTCTCGGACAAGATTACCATACCACTCTGGTGTGGAATGTGCTCTATTCGACCTACGAGGTCCAGTAGCAACTTGATCTGAAGTTTCATGATCATCATCACTAGCTTCCTCTCTAGTTAGTGTAGGCACCACGGGAACGGTTTTCTGTGTTGTGCTACTTTCAAATTTGAGAGAAGGTAGAACTACCTCATCAAGTTCTACTTTCCTCCCACTCACTTCTTCCGAGAGAAAATCCTCTAGAAAGGTTCCATTATTGGCAACAAAGATCTTGCCTTTGGATCTGTGGTTGAAGGTGTACCCAATTGTTTCCTTAGGGTATCCTATGAAGACGCACTTCCCCAATTTGGGTTCGAGCTTATCAGTCTGAAGCCTTTTGACATAAGTGCCGCAACTGCAAACTTTATGAAACGACAACTTAGGTTTCTTGCCAAATCACAGTTCGTACGATGTCGTCTCATCGGATTTAGATGGTGCCCTATTTAACGTGAATGCAGCTGTCTCTAATGCATAACCCCAAAACAATAGTGGTAAATCGGTAAGAGACATCATAGAATGCACCATATCCAATAAAGTACGGCTACAACGTTCGGACACACCATTACGCTGTGGTGTTCCAGGTGGCGTGAGTTGTGAAATGATTCCACATTGTTTTAAATGAAGGCCAAACTCGTAACTCAAATATTTGCCTCCGCGATCAGATTGTAGAAACTTTATTTTCTTGTTACAATGATTCTCCACTTCACTATGAAATTCTTTGAATTTTTCAAATGTTTTAGACTAGTGTTTCATTTAGTAGATATACCAATACCTACTCAAATCATCTGTGAAGGTCAGAAAATAATGATACCGCCACGTGCCTCAACACTCATCGGACCGCATATATCGGTATGTATTATGTCCAATAAGTCATTAGGTCGCTCGATTGTTCCAGAGAACGGATTTTTAGTCATCTTGCCCATGAGGCATGGTTCGCAATTATCAAATGATTCATAATCAAGTGATTCCAAAATTCCATCTGCATGGAGTTTCTTCATGCACTTTACACCTATATGACCTAAACGGCAGTGCCACAAATATGTTGCACTATCATTATCAACTGTGCATCTTTTAGCATCAATATTATGAATATATGTATCATTATGATCAAGATTCAACAAGAATAGATCATTCATTAAGGGTGCATGACCATAAAAGATATTACTAATATAAATAGAACAACCATTATTCTCTGATTTAAATGAATAACCGTCTCACAATAAACAGATCCAAATATAATGTTCATGCTCAACACGGGCACTAAATAACAATTAGGTCTAAGACTAATCCCGAAGGTAGATGTAGAGGTAGTGTGCCGACGGCATTCACATCGACCTTGGAACCATTTCCGACGCGCATCGTCACCTCGTCCTTAGCTAATCTTCATTTGTTCCCTAGCTCTTGTTTCGAGTTACAAATATGAGCAACCGAACCAGTATCAAATACCCAGGTGCTTCTATGAGCATTAGTAAGGTACACATCAATAACATGTATGCCAAATATACCTTTGTTTACTTTGCCATCCTTCTTATCCACCAAGTATTTGGGGTAGTTCCGCTTCTAGTGACCATTCCCTTTGCAGTAAAAGCACTCAGTTTCATGCTTGGGTCTAGCTTTGGGCTTCTTCCTAGGAGTGGCACCTTGCTTGCCATTCTTCTTGAAGTTCCCTTTCTTTCCCTTGCTCTTTTTCTTGAAACTAGTGGTCTTGTTAACCATCAACACTTGATGCTCCTTCTTGATTTCTACCTCCGCTGCCTTAAGCATCGCGAAGAGCTCAGGAATCGTTTTATTCATCCCTTGCATATTATAGTTCATCACGAAGCCTTTTTAGCTTGGTGGCGTTGGTGAAGAACTCATCGATAACACTATCAACTGGAAGATCAACTCCCAGCTGAGTCAAGTGGTTATGATACCTAGACATTTTGAGTATGTGTTCACTGATAGAATTGTTCTCTTCCATCTTGCAGCTATAGAACTTATTGGAGACTTCATGTCTCTTAACCTAGGTATTTGCTTGAAATATTAACGTCCACTCTTGGAACATATCATATGCTCCATGACGTTCAAAACGTCTTTGAAGTCCCGGTTCTAAGCTGTAAAGCATGGCACACTGAACTATCGAGTAGTCATCAGATCAAGCTTGCCAGACGTTCATAACATCTTCTTCATCTCTTGTAGTGGGTCTGTCACCTAGCGGTCCGTCAAGGACATAATTCTTTTGTGCAGCAATGAGGATAATCCTCAAGTTGTGGACCCAGTCTGTATAGTTGCTACCATCATCTTTCAACTCAGCTTTCTCTAGGAACACATTAAATTTCAGGGGAATGGTAGCTCGGGCCATGATCTACAACATAGATATGCAAAACTATAAGACTAAGTTCATGATAAATTAAGTTCAATTAATCAAATTACTTAAGAACTCCCACTTAAATAAACATCCCTCAAGTTATCTAAGTGATACATGATCCATATCAGCTAACCCATGTCCGATCATCATGTGAGATGGGGTAGTCATCAATGGCGAACATCTCTATGTTGATATCTACTATATGAATCATGTTCGACCTTTCTGTCTCCAGTGTTCCGAGACCATGTCTATACATGCTTGGCTCGTCAAGCTTAATCCAAGTATTCTGCATGTGCAAAACTGTCTTACACCCATTCTATGTGAACGTAGAGTCTATCACACCTGATCATCACGTGGTGCTTTGAAACGACGAACTTTGGCAATGGTGCATACTCGGGGAGAACACTTTTATTTTTGAAATTTAGTAAAGGGGTCATTTTATAATGTTACCGCCGTTCTAAGGAAAATAAGATGCATAAAAGATAAACATGTAACGCCCCGGATCCGATGCGCCAGGTGTCCGCCAGTTATTCGCCGTCTTTGCCATGTTGTTTGCTTGCGTGTTGCACTTTGCCATGTCATCATATGCATTTCATATCATGTCAGCATGTGCATCTCATCTTGCATGCGTGTTCGTCGCATGCCTCCGAGCATTTTCCCCGTTGTCCGTTTTGCAATCCGGCACTCCTATGTCCCCCGGCGTCCCCTTTTGTCTCATGTTGTGAGTGGGTGTTAAACTCTCTCGAAATGGCCCGAGGTTTGCCAAGCGGCCTTGGTGTACCACCGGTAGACCGCCTCTCAAGTTTCGTGCCATTTGGAGTCCGTTTGATACTCCAACGGTTAACCGGGTAACCGCAAAGCCCTCTTTTGTTGCAGCCCAACACCCCTTCCAAAGTGGCCCAAAACCCACCAAACTCCCCTCCACGCTCTCGGTCGTTCGATCACGATCGCGTGGCCGAAAACCGCTCCTCATTTGGACACCCCTAGCTCCCTCTACCTATAAATATGTCTTCCTCCCCGAAATCCCGCAGTCCAAACCCTAGCCTCCTTCCACCTCGCGCCGCCGGACAAATTCGTCCGCGCCGGACATGTCCGCCGGCCACGTCGCTGCAGCCAATCCCCACGTGACACGTCGCCCCGCCGCCGCTCCCCTCCACTCAGCGCGACCACGTCACCAGCGCCGCCCACTTCACCGCCGGGCCGTCCGGCCGCCTCGAACAGCGCGCCGCGCCAGCGCCGCGCCCGCCTCGCCGGCCGGAGCCGCCGCCGCCCAGCGCCCGCAGCCCGCCGTCGTCGCCGCCCGCCAGCGCGCCCGCTCGGCGACGCCAAGCGCCGCCCTCCACCGTCCAGCCAGCCCGCCCGTGGCGCCTCCCGCGCCCCGTCCCCGTCCTCCAGCCGAACCGTCCGTGCTTGGCGGCGCTCCTCGCCCGTCTTGCTGCCTCGGCCGCCCAGCAGCGCCTCCTCGCCGGGGCCGCCTCCTCCGACCTTCCCCGGCCGCTCTCCGGCGGAATCTCCGGCGAACCTCGAGAACCGTGCAAACTGGAGGTTGACCCCCGGAAACGCCTAAGTCCCCGTATTTTTGCATAATCATGCTATGTTTGACATGTCACATCTCTGCATCCGTAGCTCCGTTTCATGCGTGTAATATGTCAAATTGTTCGCCTAGACGACTACTTCATTTCATTCCATTGCATCATTTTCATTTGAGCTCATCTTGATGCCCGAACTGCTGTTGGAAGAGTGCATGTTCTTTGTTAACGTCTTTGGCTGTTATAACTTGCTCATTTGTCATTTTTGCCATGATTGATGTGTGCATCCTATGAGGTTGATGTCTACATGTGTTTTGATCTATGCCATGCCATCTTTCCAGGGATGTATGCCATGTATTTTTGTGATCAATGTGGTGACTAGCACAAGCATGCAAACTAGGCTTCGTGATATTGCTGATTTTAGTCCCTGTTCTGCTGTTATTTTGATGCCATGTAAACTTGATGCTACAGAGAGATCCATACTTATTTTGAGATACTTCAGTAAGGGTGTTTTTAACATATGGTTATTGTCTATCCATTCATGCCCTTGTTTGCAATTATGGAGTAATATAGTATGTCATTTGAGTGCTCTACTTTTGCTTCAAAATGTTTCCTGGCAGATTGTTTACTTGTTATTCAATTTAGCCAAGGTTGCTATAGTTGATCCTTGCATGCTATGGTCTTGTTCTTGCCTTGGTTGGTTACATAAACATGTCTTATTGATGATGCTATGCTTATCTTGTCATCCAATGACTTGTGGTGAGTGAATCGAGCTTGTTAAGTAGTGTACTTGCTGTTGCTGTTTTGCTAGGCTGAATCTGTTATTGCGTGATGCTATATAAACATGTTGATACTAATCATTCTATGCATAATCTGGAGATGTTCTATAAACATGTTTTGATCTAAATGTTATGACCTATCCATCCATGCCCCTGGTTGCATTTATAGCATGATGAAGATTGTTCATATCTTGCTCCAAAGTTGCTTGATAATGTTGCTGTCAGCCTGTTAACATTAAGTTCACTAGTTCCCATGTGTTTTGCTAGTGTTCCGTGCACCCTATGAACTTGATCTTGCCATGCTTAACTTCACAAACATGCCTTCTTACTGTTGGTTTCCTTGCCATGCCATGCATTGCCCTGTGGTGAGTGGTTCAAGCTCACCAACATGCCTACTTATTGTTGTTCCTGCCATGTATGAATCTGTAATATAACTTGCCATGTTTACATGGGTGCCATCATATTTTCCGTGCCCTTTTGGCTCATGGTCAGTAAGGGACTTTTGATCTATGCAATTAGTAGATTCATGCCATGCCTTTGTTTGCCATGATAAGTTCCTGTAACATATTGTTTGATAGCTCTGAACATTGCAACCTGATATTATTTCTTGATAAGTCTGAAACTGTTATTATTTGCAATCTTACCATGTCTTTTTTAGCATGTTCTAGTTGTTTCTGGAGATAGCTCAGTGTTCATGTTATGTTATGCTTTACCAGTACTTTTTCCCATGCCTTTTGTTATCATGTTGGGGTGTTGTAGCTTATTGTTTTTATGCTTGCAAGATGCCTAGTTGTTGTTATGGACAGATTGTTGTTATGACTTGTATAGTGTGTGTGTGTGTTGCACCGTTGCTCCGTTTTGAGTGTGCTCTATATGAAACTTGCTTGTTTTTGCATGTAGCTCCATATTATCATGTTGCATCCTTGTTTTGAGGTGTTTGCTTGATGTTTATATGCATTTTGCTTCAATGCCATGTTTAACTTGTTTTGCTCATATCTTCTAGGCCGTAGCTCCAAATCTAATGAACTTTATATGTAACTTGACTAGAATTTCGTGTAGTTCCTCTTGGTGCTCTTTAACTTGCTGTTTAACAACTTGAACATAAGGTTTGTTCAGATCTAGTCCAATTTCGAAATATGCATATGAGGACTTATCGGAATTGTTATATGTTGTTTCCGGCCTCATTTAAACTTGCTTTGATGTGTTGTTCTTGTTTGCATCATATCTTGCCATGAGTAGCTTCATGTAGCTTTGTCATGCATCATGCTTGTTGTGCATCATGTCTTGTTCACGTGTGGTGTGTTTACCATGTTGTGTGCTTCTTATCGATAGTTCCCGTTTCGTTGCGATCGTGAGGATTCGTTCGTCTACACTTGGTTCGTCTTCGTGGCTTCATCTTCTTCATGGACTCGTTCTTCTTCCTTGCGGGATTTCAGGCAAGATGACCGCTACCCTGGATCTCACTACTATCATTGCTATGCTAGTTGCTTCGTTCTATCGCTATGCTGTGGTACCTATCTTTTGCTCATCAAGCCTCCCAAATTGCCATGAACCTCTAACCTTTGACACCCTTCCTAGCGAACCATTGCTTGGCTATGTTACCGCTTTGCTCAGCCCCTCTTATAGCGTTGCTAGTTGCAGGTGAAGTTGAAGATTGCTCCATGGTGGACAGGGTTATGTTGGGATATCACAATATCTCTTATATTATTAATGCATCTATATATTTGGTAAAGGGTGGAAGGCTCGGCCTTATGCACAGTGTTTTGTTCCACTCTTGCCGCCCTAGTTTCCGTCATACCGTGTTATGTTCTGGATTTTGCGTTCCTAACGCGGTCGGGTGATTTATGGGACCCCCGACGGTTTGCTTTGAATAAAACTTGCCCAAAGAAGGCCCAACCTTGGTTTTACCATTTGCCTCACCACCACCTACTTTTCCCTTGGGAGTCGCTCTCTCGAGGTCATCTTTATTTTAGCCCCGGGCGGTGCTTGTCTAAATGCTGGTGCAACGAACCGGCAGATCAGGGGCCCCTTCGGCAACTCGAGTCTGGTTTTACTCGTGGTGACCTATCCGGTGTTGCCCTGAGAACGAGAAATGTGCAGCTCCTATCGGGATTGTCGGTGCATCGGGCGGCTTTGCTGGTCTTGTTTTACCATTGTCGAAATGTCTTGTAAACCGGGATTCCAAGACTGATCGGGTCTTCCTCGGAGAAGGTCTATTCCTTCGTTGATCGCGAGAGCTTGTCATGGGCTAAGTTGGGACACCCCTGCAGGGTTTAAACTTTTGAGAGCCATGCTCGCGGTTATGTGGCAGATGGGAATTTGTTAATGTCCGGTTGTAGATAACTTGACACCAGATCCGAAGTAAAATGCATCAATCGTGTGTGTAGCCGTGATGGTCTCTTCTCGGCGGAGTCCGGGAAGTGAACACGTTCTTTGGGTTATGCTTGCTGTAAGTAGGAGTTCAGGATCACTTCTTGATCATTGCTAGTTGACAACCGTTCCGCTTGTTTCTCTTCTCGCTCTCATTTGCGTATGTTAGCCACCATATCATGCTTAGTCGCTGCTGCAACCTCACCACTTTACCCCTTCCTTTCCCATTAAGCTTTGCTAGTCTTGATACCCATGGTAATGGGATTGCTGAGTCCTCGTGGCTCACGGATTACTACAACAACAGTTGCAAGTACAGGTTTATGCGATGATCTTGACGCGAGCGCGATGATTGCTTGTTTTGGAGTTTCTTCTTCTGCTTCTTCTTCGATCAGGGGATAGGTTCGGTCGGCGGCACTGGCTAGCGAGGTGGATATTGTTTGAGTTTCTGTTTATGATTCATCCGTAGTCGGATGTTGTTCTTGTATGTTGTATTGTTGTATTCATGTGACATTGTATGTTTTGTATGTATCCCCATCTATTATGTAATGTTGATGTAATGATATCCACCTTGCAAAAGCGTCCTCAAGATGCGCTTCTATCCTTGGTGGGACCTTCGAGTTCCTTTAGGATAGGGTCGCATCTTGGGCATGACAAGTTGGTATCAAAGCCTCGACCGACCCTAGGAGCCCCCTTGATTGATCGTATAGTTTGGCAGATGTTGAGTCTAGAAGAAAAACTATTTTCGGAGTCTAGTTATATCGGAGAGTAGGAATTCCTTTTACTCCTCAGTCCCTTCATCGCTTTGGTGAGGAATCTTGAGGTAGGTGTTTTGAATTATTCCTCTTCCCATTCAAATTTTTCTTTAGGTTCACGCGGTTAGTTTTTCGTTTGTTGGTTCTCAGCTCTTTTATCCGGTGCAATTCTCGTCAAGTTGACTCGAGTCTCTTCATCTTTGCGTTCAATCCTCAGTTGTTTTCTTTTCCCACCCGCCCCCCCTTTTCATCTCGGAACCAGAGTCCGTAATCGAGTATCCATCCTACTCGTGCGAAGTCTTTGCTTTCTTTCTTCAATGATTTTCAACCAGTGTTTTCTCTTCAAGATATTCGTCGGTTTCCCCTTCCAAGTTTCCTTTCTTTTTCCCGCCCTCCCACCCTTTTCTTCCGGAGCATGAGTCTCTTTCGACCGTCAATTCCATTCGTGCGGAGCCTCTTCAGGTTTTCCCTCGATTATTTCAACCGGTGAATTCTCGTCTCGTTCGTCATTCTTCATCTCTTTTTCTTTTTCAGTGGACCCAATTCAAGTTTTTCGGGTTGATCACATTCGCATTGTAACGCCCCGGATCCGATGCGCCAGGTGTCCGCCAGATATTCGCCGTCTTTGCCATGTCGTTTGCTTGTGTGTTGCACTTTGCCATGTCATCATATGCATTTCATATCATGTCAGCATGTGCATCTCATTTTGCATGCGTGTTTGTCTCATGCATCCGAGCATTTTCCCCGTTGTCCGTTTTGCAATCCGGCACTCCTATGTCCCCCGGCGTCCCCTTTTGTCTCCTGTTGTGAGTGGGTGTTAAACTCTCTCGAAATGGCCCGAGGTTTGCCAAGCGGCCTTGGTGTACCACCGGTAGACCGCCTGCCAAGTTTTGTGCCATTTGGAGTCCGTTTGATACTCCAACGGTTAATCGGGTAACCGCAAAGCCCCCTTTTGTTGCAGCCCAACACCCCTTCCAAAGTGGCCCAAAACCCACCAAACTCCCCTCCATGCTCTCCGTCGTTCGATCACGATCGCGTGGCCAAAAACCGCTCCTCATTTGGACACTCCTAGCTCCCTCTACCTATAAATATGTCTTCCTCCCCGAAATCCCGCAGTCCAAACCCTAGCCTCCTTCCTCCTCGAGCCGCCGGACAAATCCGTCCGCGCCGGACATGTCCGCCGGCCACGTCGCTGCAGCCAGTCCCCACGTGACACGTCGCCCCGCCGCCGCTCCCCTCCACTCAGCGCGCGACCGTCACCAGCAGCCCGCCCCCGCTTCGCCGCCCGGGCCGTGAGGCCCAGATCGGGCCGTCCGGGCCGCCTCGAGCCAGCGCGCCGCCCATGACCCCCGCCTCGCCCCTCGCCGCCTCGCTGCCGCGGAGCCGCCGCCGCCCAGCGCCCGCGTCCCGCCGCCGTGCACCGCCCGACGCGCGCCCTTCGGCGCACGCCAGCGCCGCCAGTGGCGCCTCGCGCCCCCGCGTCCCCGTCCTCCGGCGAACCGTCCGTCTTGTGGCGCTCCTCGCCCGCAGCTCCCTCGGCCGCCCTGGGCTCTCGCCGGGCCGCCTCCTCCGACCTTCCCCGGCCGCTCTCCGGCGGAATCTCCGGCGAACCTCGAGAACCGTGCAAACTGGAGGTTAACCCCCGAAAACGCCCAACTCCCCTTATTTTTGCATAATCATGCTATGTTTGACATGTCACATGTCTGCATCCATAGCTCCGTTTTGTGCGTGTAATATGTCAAATTGTTCGCCTCGACGAGTACTTCATTTCATTCCAATGCATCATTTTCATTTGAGCTCATCTTGATGCCCGAACTGTTGTTGGAAGAGTGCATGTTGCTGTTAACCTGCTGAAACTGTTATAACTTGCTCATTTGTCATATTTTCCATGATTGATGTGTGCATCCTATGAGGTTGATGTCCACATGTCTTTTGATCTATGCCATGCCATCTTTCCAGGGGTGTATGCCATGTATTTTTGTGATCAATGTGGTGACTAGCACAAGCATGCAAACTAGGCTTCGTGATATTGCTGATTTTAGTCCCTGTTCTGCTGTTATTTTGATGCCATGTAAACTTGATGCTACAGAGAGATCCATGCTTATTTTGAGATACTTCAGTAAGGGTGTTTTGAACATATGGTTATTGTCTATCCATTCATGCCCTTGTTTGCAATTATGGAGTAGTATAGAATGTCATTTGAGTGCTCTATGTTTGCTTCAAAATGTTTCCTGGCAGATTGTTTACTTGTTATTCAATTTAGCCAAGGTTGCTATAGTTGATCCTTGCATGCTATGGTCTTGTTCTTGCCTTGGTTGGTTACATAAACATGTCTTCTTGATGATGCTATGCTTATCTTGTCATCCAATGACTTGTGGTGAGTGAATCGAGCTTGTTAAGTAGTGTACTTGCTGTTGCTGTTTTGCTAGGCTGAATCTGTTATTGCGTGATGCTATGTAAACATGTTGCTACTAATCATTCTATGCATAATATGGAGATGTTCTATAAACATGTTTTGATCTACATGTTGTGCCCTATCCATCCATGCCCCTGGTTGCATTTATAGCTTGCTGAAGATTGTTCATATCTTGCTCCAAAGTTGCTTGATAATGTTGCTGTCTGCCTGTTAACATTAAGTTCACTAGTTCCCATGTGTTTTGCTAGTGTTCCATGCACCCTATGAAGTTGATCTTGCCATGCTTAACTTCACAAACATGCCTTCTTACTGTTGGTTGCCTTGCCATGCCATGCATTGCCCTGTGATGAGTGGTTCAAGCTCACCAACATGCCGACTTATTGTTGTTCCTGCCATGTATGAATATGTAATATAACTTGCCATGTTTACATGGGTTCCATCATATTTTCCGTGCCCTTTTGGCTCATGGTCAGTAAGGGACTTTTGATATATGCAATTAGTAGATTCATGCCATGCCTTTGTTTGCCATGATAAGTTCCTGTAACATATTTTTTGATAGCTCTGAACATTGCAACCTGATATTATTTCTTGATAAGTCTGAAACTGTTATTATTTGCAATCTTACCATGTCTTTTTGAGCATGTTCTAATTGTTTCTGGAGATAGCTCAGTGTTCATGTTTTGTTATGCTTTACCAGTACTTCATGCCCATGCCTTTTGTTATCATGTTGGGGTGCTGTAGCTTATTGTTTTGATGCTTGCAAGATGCCTAGTTGCTGTTATGGACAGATTGTTGTTATGACTTGTATAGTGTGTGTGTGTGTGTTGCACCGTTGCTCCGTTTTGAGTGTGCTCTATATGAAACTTGCTTGTTTTTGCATGTAGCTCCATATTATCATGTTGCATCCTTGTTTTGAGGTGTTTGCTTGATGTTTATATGCATTTTGCTTCAATGCCCTGTTTAACTTGTTTTGCTCATATCTTCTAGGCCGTAGCTCCAAATCTAATGAACTTTATATGTAACTTGACTAGAATTTCGTGTAGTTCCTCTTGGTGCTCTTTAACTTGCTGTTTAACAACTTGAACATAAGGTTTGTTCAGATCTGGAACAATTTCGAAATATGCATATGAGGACTTACCGGAATTGTTATATGTTGTTTCCGGCCTCATTTAAACTTGCTTTGATGTGTTGTTCTTGTTTGCATCATATCTTGCCATGAGTAGCTTCATGTAGCTTTTTCATGCATCATGCTTGTTGTGCATCATTTCTTGTTCATGTGTGGTGTGTTTACCATGTTGTGTGCTTCTTCTCGATAGTTCCCGTTTCGTTGCGATCGTGAGGATTCATTCCTCTACGCTTGGTTCGTCTTCGTGGCTTCATCTTCTTCATGGACTCGTTCTTCTTCCTTGCGGGATTTCAGGCAAGATGACCTCTACCCTGGATCTCACTACTATCATTGCTATGCTAGTTGCTTCGTTCAATCTCTATGCTACGGTACCTATCTTTTGCTCATCAAGCCTCCCAAATTGCCATGAACCTCTAACCTTTGACACCCTTCCTAGCGAACCATTGCTTGGCTATGTTACCGCTTTGCTCAGCCCCTCTTATAGCGTTGCTAGTTGCAGGTGAAGTTGAAGATTGCTCCATGGTGGACAGGGTTATGTTGGGATATCACAATATCTCTTATATTATTAATGCATCTATATATTTGGTAAAGGGTGGAAGGCTCGGCCTTATGCAGTGCTTTGTTCCACTCTTGCCGCCTAGTTTCGTCATACCGTGTTACGTTCCCGGATTTTGCGTTCCTAACGCTGTCGGGTGATTTATGGGACCCCCGACGGTTCGCTTTGAATAAAACTTGCCCAACAAGGCCCAACCTTGGTTTTACCATTTGCCTCACCACCACCTACTTTTCCTTGGGAGTCACTCTCGAGGTCATCTTTATTTTAGCCCCCGGGCGGTGCTTGTCTAAGTCTTGGTCCGAACCGGCAGATCAAGGGCCCCCTCGGGGCAACTCGAGTCTGGTTTTACTCGTGAGGCTGACCTATCCGGTGTTGCCTTGAGAACGAGATATGTGCAGCTCCTATCGGGATTGTCGGCGCGATCGGGCGGCTTTGCTGGTCTTATTTTACCATTGTCGAAATGTCTTGTAAACCGGGATTACGAGATCGATCGGGTCTTCCCGGGAGAAGGTCTATTCTTTAGTTGATCGCGAGAGCTTGTCATGGGCTAAGTTGGGACACCCCTGCAGGGTTTAAACTTTCGAGAGCCGTGCCCGCGGTTATGTGGCAGATGGGAATTTGTTAATGTCCGGTTGTAGATAACTTGACACTAGATCCGAAGTAAAACGCATCAATCATGTGTGTAGCCGTGATGGTCTCTTCTCGGCGGAGTCCGGGAAGTGAACACGGTCTTTGGGTTATGCTTGCCATAAGTAGGAGTTCAGGATCACTTCTTGATCATTGCTAGTTGACGACCGTTCCGCTTGTTTCTCTTCTCGCTCTCATTTGCGTATGTTAGCCACCATATCATGCTTAGTCGCTGCTGCAACCTCACCACTTTACCCCTTCCTTTCCCATTAAGCTTTGCTAGTCTTGATACCCATGGTAATGGGATTCTTTGAGTCCTCGTGGCTCCTGATTACTACAACAACATTGCGGTACAGGTTTATGCGATGATCTTGGCGCGAGCGATGATTGCTTGTTTTGGAGTTTCTTCTTACGCTTCTTCTTCGATCGGGGATAGGTTCGGTCGGCACTGGGCTAGCGGTGGATATTGTTTGAGTTTACATTTATGATTCATCCGTAGTCGGATGTTGTTCTTATATGTTGTATTGTTGTATTCATGTGACATTGTATGTTTTGTATGTATCCCCATCTATTATGTAATGTTGATGTAATGATATCCACCTTGCAAAAGCGTCTTCAAGATGCGCTTCTATCCTTGGTGGGACTGTCGAGTTCCTTTAGGATAGGGTCGCATCTTGGGCGTGACAAAACATCACATGAAATCAAAATATGTGACATGATATGGCCATCATCTTCTTGTGCTTTTGATCTCCATCTCCAAAGCATCATCACCGTCTTGACACCTTTATCTCAATCGTAGCGTCGGGGTCATCTTGCCAACTATTGATTCTACAACTATTGCTGACGCATAGCGATAAAGTAAAGCAATTACATGGCGCTTG
Source organism: Aegilops speltoides (assembly GCA_021437245.1). NCBI lineage: Eukaryota > Viridiplantae > Streptophyta > Magnoliopsida > Poales > Poaceae > Aegilops > Aegilops speltoides. The sequence continues at coordinate 192,280,489 of CM038147.1, forward strand.
CATTTCATACAAGAAAGAGACAAACCTAAGGCTCCTGCCGGTTGTCGATATTAGAAAATATGATCATCTCATACATCAACATATATCACATCATGTCTTGACCATATCATATCAGAACATGCCCTACAAAAACAAGTTAGACATCCTCTACTTTGTTGTTGCAAGTTTTACGTGGCTGCTACGAGCTTCTAGCAAGAACCGTTCTTACCTACACAAAAAACACAACGGTGATTCATCAAGTTTGTTGTTTTAACCTTCTTGAAGGACCAGCCGTAGTCAAATTCGATTCAAATAAAGTAGGAGAAACAGACACCCACCAGCCACCTTTATGCAAAACTAGTTGCATGTCTGTCGGTGGAACCGGTGTCATGCGCATGGACATGAAAGGTTGGTCCGGGCCGCTTCATCCCACAATACCACCGAATCAAAATAAGACGTTGGTGGTAAGCAATATGACTATCACTGCCCACAACTCTTTGTATTCTACTCATGCATATCATCTACGCATAGACCTGGCTCGGATGCTACTGTTGGGAAACATTGCATGGAAAACAAAAAAAACTATGCACACTCAAGATCTATCCATGGACATTCATAGCAACGAGAGGGGAGAGTGTGTCTACATACCCTCGTAGACCTAAGCGGAAGCGTTTGTTAATGTGGTTGATGTAGTCGAACTTCTTCACGCTCTAACCGACTGAGTACCAAATGTACGACACCTCCGCGTTCAGCACACGTTCAGCTCGGTGACGTCCTCCGCCTTCTTGATCCAGCAAGATGGGGAGGTAGTGGATGAGTTATGGCAGTACGACGGCGTAGTGACAGTGATGGCGATGCTATCTCCATAGGGCTTCACCTAAGCACTACGAAAATATGACTGAGGGTGTAAATGGTGGAGCGGGGGCGCTACACACGGCTAAGACAATGTTGTGTTCTCCTAGGCGCCCCCTCCCACATATATATAGGTGGGGGGAGGAGGGAGGTGCCAGGAGGTGCCCTCAAGTAGGACGAATCCTACTTGGGGTCCCTTCCCAAGTGGCCCCCCTTCCTTATATAAGTATGGGAGGAAGGAAGGAGGAGGTGGCGCCCCCCTTTTCCTTCCCCTTGGGATGGCTAGCCAAGGAGAGGGGCACGCCAACACCCTAGTGGGCTTGTCTGTTCCCTCCTTTGGCCCATTAGGCCCATACACTTACCGGGGGTGTCCGGAACCCCTTCCGGTGACCCGATGACTACCCGGTGCACTCTGAAACTCTTCCGGTGTCCGAATACCATCATCCTATATATCAATCTTTACCTCTCAACCATTTCGGGACTCTGCATCATGTCCATGATCTCATTTGGGACTCCGAATAACATTCGGTCACCAAATGATATAACTCATATAACACTGTATCGTCAGAGAATGTTAATCGTGCGGACCCTACGGGTACAAGAACTATGTAGACATGACTGAGACACCTCTCTTGTCAATAACCAATAGCGTAACCTGGATGCCCATATTGGCTCCTACATATTCTACAAAGATCTTTATCGGTCGAACCTTATGACAACATACGTAATTCCCTTTGTCCATCGGTATGTTACTTGCCCGAGATTCGATCATCGGTATCTTCATACCTAGTTCAATCTCGTTACCAACAAGTCTCCTTACTCATTCCGTAATACATAATCTTGTAGCTAACTCCTTAGTCACTTTGCTTGCAAGGCTTCTAATGATGTGTATTACCGAGAGGGCCCAGAGATACCTCTCCGATACTCGGAGTGACAAATCCTAATCTCGATCTAAGCCAACTCAACAAACACCTTTGGAGATACCTGTAGAGCATCTTTATGATCACCCAGTCACATTGTGATCTTTGATAGCACACATGGTATTCCTCCGGTGTCTGGGAGTTGCATAATCTCATAGTCGAAGGAATATGTATTTGTCATTAAGAAAGCAATAACAATAAACTGAACGATCAATATGCTAAGCTAACGGATGGGTCTTATCCATCACATCATTCTCCTAATGATGTGATCCCATTATCAAATGACAACACATGTCTATGGTTAGGAAACCTTAACCATCTTTGATTAACGAGCTAGTCTAGTAGAGGCTTACTAGGGACACGGTATTTGTTTATGTATTCACACATGTATTTAAGTTTCCGATCAATACAATTCTAGCATGAATAATAAACCATTATCATGAATAAGGAAATATAAAATAACAACTTTATTATTGCCTCTAGGGCATATTTCCTTCAGGTCCTAGTTGTTAGGGGGAAGAATCATTTTTTACCCATAATAAGGATGCACTTCCTTGCGTGCGAAGATGTAGCTGGTGGGTCCCAGCTGTCAGGGGGAGAAAAGATTATTTTTCATGGTAAGAAGGATGGAGTTGCATGCATGCGTCCATGGGCGTGGTGCATCCCCACTGTTAGCCCCTACACGTACAGTCATCTTCCAATGAATCTCGTTTGTTGACCATGTTGACCACACCATGCTGAGCGCACAAGGCCGATATACAACGGCAGTGGAGTCGCAGATGGAGAGGAGTGGGAAACTTGACTGGTTCGGATGCACGGTAGCACTGCCACCCACGGGAGACAGGAGCATGATCAGAGGTTGAAGAAGCAGCACGGCTATTGGATTAACATCCAACGGTCCAACTGCTAGAATCATTTGCTAATCAAGTTAACAAAGCCCTACGTACGCTTCAGCTTAGTAGGCCAACAAGTGAGCCACCAAATCTGTCGCAGCTGTCATCGGGAGGAATAGTTTTTTCGCATAACAAGGAGGCACTTCCTTCCATGTGAAGATGCCGGTGGGTCCCAGCTGTCAGTAGGAGCAATCATTTTTTGCGTAATAAGGAGGCACTTGCTTGTGTGGGTCCCTATTGTTAGCCTCTCCACTTACATCCCTCTTCCAATGGTTGTTGCTTGTTGACCATGTTGACCACGCCGCGCCGAGAGTACCAATGCGATGGACGATGGCGAGGCCCAGTAAGGGAATGACCCAGAGCCGGCAAATCCACAACAGCGGATGCCCACGCTACGGGGAGCACGAGGATTGACTGGTCGGATGCGGGGTGAGGCTGCCGTCGCCGAAAAATAACAGGAGGTGCGGGTGGGTAGAGGGATGGCCTGGCCAGCGGTGGGAGTAGGGTGGGCTAGTGAGGCCTGCATGGCAGCAAAGCAGACCACGGAATGAGGGAGCAGGCAGTCCCGCCGGCGCTGGTTTGAGCGACTGGAGTAGGAAGAGCAGAGATTGAAGAAGCACGACGGCAGTTGGATGGACATCCAATAGTCACTGCTCTCGTATGTTGCTAAGTTGACACGGCCTTGCGTGCGCGTCAACCTTTTTTAGGAAAGCGTACGCGTCAACATTTGCTTTAGGAAAACGTACGCGTCAACCTATAGTAGGAGCACAAGTCAGCCTCAAATCTCTGGAAAACAACATACAACCCATCTGCCATTATTTCTAATAATTTACAACTCATTTGCTAATTCTTAAGGGTTTTTTTGGAGCCCATATTCTTTTTGTTAGCATTACAACCCATACTGTGGCCACAGTTAAAAAATCTACAAAATTTTGCATATTTCGGTGCGGTCCGAACTATTTTTAATCCTGAAATTTTGAGTCACATTCAAACTAATTTGAAAAAGAAATTTATATCAATATAAAATCCAAATAATTGTCCACGCATAAATATCAATGGAATTTAAAATCTCGAAATGAAAAAAAATAAATTTGAAACTAATTGCCGGTTTAATGTGTTTTAAAAATGTACAACCCTTTTCTCGTTACTGATAGCCCATTTTCCGGGCAAGCCGAATCAAACTCTCCTCGTCTTGAAAGATTTGCAGCCTAGCAGGGCTGACATAACCAAGTAGGCCTCAGTTGGGTATTCTACAAAAGAACAAAAAACCTGGCTAGCCATTTTCAGAAAGAAAAAAAAACTACTGGGCTGGTCTTGTGGTAAACATAAAATAAAAAGGATGGCTAGACAGGCCAAAGTGCACTGCATAGCCCAGTTAACACCCTGCTCCCGTATCAAAAACTAAAAGAACTGGGCGAGCTGCTGGGTCTCTGGTTTCAGATGCTCGTTGTGCAATTATCTCGTTTATTAACTACATTGACAATGGCATGGGACCCAGATGTCAGAAATGCATTAGGAGGAACCATTTTTTTGGCTTGAAATAAGGAGGCACTTGTTTGCATACTGCTATGACCCTGGTGGGTCCCTGCTATCATGCTTGAAATAAGGAGGCACTTGCTTTCATACTGCCATGACCCTGGTGGGTCCCTGCTGTCATCCTATCCATGTACAATCATCGCCTGATTGTGTACGCGTCAACCTAGTAGGCCCACAAGTCAACCTCTAAACCCGTGGCGGACAAATACATCCCATTTTAAAAAATAACACCCCATTCTGTCGCTGTTCTGGGAACGGGGGTCCCCATACTTGCCTGCCTGCGGCCCGCGGCATGGCTCCACCAGTGGCCCAGTACGGCCCGTCTTCATCAACCAAACACTCAAGACCCTCGCGAGGGGACAAGCCTCGCAGGGCGGACGATGCAAGGCCTCCTCAGGAGTAGCCTCACCAGGTAGGCTCACGAGGAGGCGGAGAGATCAAGGCAAGGGGTACCTCGCGAAGTCCATGTGACGCAAGCCATGACGACCAAGGCCAGGCGGGCGCCAGCGTGCGCAGTGTCCTCGTTCCCTCTTTGGTGCTAAGGGGGCAAGCACAGGTGTGGAGTACCGAGGCATCAGGCAAAGGTTTCCATATCGGTGCAACAAGACCAAGACCAGCAGGACGGCAGGACGGAGGTCACCATGGAGCCCAAGACGGCGTCACCACCAGCGCCTTTGGCAGGCGAAGACCACCTTTAGTCAGGATAGCCTGTACTAGCTGTCCCCTTTCAAAATGGCCGTTGTTGGATCCCTTCCCGCTCAATATTTGGGAAGAGGACCAGGGCCTCTATAAATAGGGCTAGCCACCACAGTAAGAGGGGCATCTCATCTAGAGACGGACCGATTCCTCCCCGAGCAACCACACCAACACAAGAACACCTCTCCTCGCGAGGTTGTTCTTCCCTTGTACTGTTCATCAGCAGCCCAAGAGGCAATCCACCACCACCACACAGGAGTAGGGTATTACACCACAACGGTGGCCCGAACCTGTATAAATCTTGTGTCTCTTGTGTTGTGAGTTCATCGTGCTAGTCTAGAGATTGCGGCGAGGCCGAGGGCGTGTTTCGGTAGGGGGAAATCTTCGTGCGCACCCTAGTGTTCGAACCTTAAGGGTTTTGCCGGAACCCGATATCCGACATTTGGCGCGCCAGGTAGGGGTGCACCGAAGTCTTCTTTCCGCTGATCCGCGTCCCATCGCTTTGTCGCATCCATGTCTGACGCCCGCCGAGCCTGCGCCGAGCGCCGGGCTGCTCTCACTGCTCCTCGCCCAGACGGCTCCGGTCGGCGGGCCTCCTCGTCGTTCTCCGTCGCCTGCCGCCAACGCCGCCACCGGCCCGACAGGGAACGAGCAGCACGCATCCTTGCTGCACCCCTCGGTGCGGTGGGAAGGCCGCATCGCCACTCCGTCGCTGACCCCGGCTGGCTTGTCGTCCCATGCTCGTCGCGCCCCTATGGACGCGCAGGCCGCATTGCTTCTGGCACGTGAGCTCCTGCATTACCGCCCTGTCGACGACCTCTACAAAGAATGGCTCGCTCGCATCACTAAGCTCATCGGCGCCGCACGGGGCTCTCCTGCACCGTCTCTCTCGCTGCCTCGCCCTTCGCCAGGCACGGGCGACGCGGCTCAGGGAGCGCCTCCACCACCTCCGCCCCAAGATAGTGCCCTGGCTCCAAGGCGCGTGGCCCCTAGACGTGAGCCACCGCATCTAGCACCCGTGTGACAAGAAAGAAGCTGCCAAGAAATCCTCGGCCTCAAGAAGGCGCCCCCGTGCTCCCTGCATCGGTGTGACAAGACCGCGTACTGCCTCTAGGGGCGGTGCGCGGGTACCATCAAGAGCAAGCTCCGCATCAGCAAAGGTCCCCGGTGACCACAACAGGTTGCCGCGCCTTCACTACCGAGCTGTGTAGCGTCGCCTGGCCGGGCAAGTTCAAGCCGGATCTGCCTCCTTCCTACAATGGCACCCCGACCCTGTGGAGTTCTTGCAGCTCTACGAGCTGAGCATCGAGGCGGCCAACAGCGACGAGTAGGTCATGTCAAACTGGTTTCCCATGGCGCTCAAGGACGGTGCCCATTCGTGGCTCCTGAACCTGCCTCCTGGCTCAATCTCCTCCTGGGACGAGATGCACAGCCGCTTCATCGCCAACTTCCAGGGCATGCGCGACCGTCCCTTGGCCGCGGGTGACCTGTGCTGCATCAAGCAACGGCCCCGGGAGACCCTGCAGAAATACATCCAGCGCTTCAACAGCGTTCGCCTCAGGATCCCCAAGGTGACGGACGAGGCCATCATCTCAGCGTTCTCTGATGGCGTCCATGACGTCAAGATGAAGGAGGAGCTCGCCATCCACGAGGAGTTGTGCACATCCCTGGAGCTGTTCAACCTAGCGACCAAGTGCGCAAGAGCTGAGGAGGGACGCCTCTCCCTCCTCGAGCTTCCAGCTGCTGACCCAGAAGAGAAGAAGACCAAGGCCAAGTACGTGAAGCGTAAGGGGGTAGCTGTGCTCGCAGAAGAGCCAGACACGAAGCACGGCAGGGACCAGCCGGAGTCGTCCAAGGGCAGCCGACCGTTCTGCGCCTACCACAACCTCCACACCCACAACACCAACGAGTGCCAGGAGCTTAGGGCCGTTCGAGAAGGATGCTTTGGTCGACGCCCCGAGCGCAACGACCGGGGCTATGGCCAAAGAGGAGTACGTGGAGGAGGACGATGGGACGACCGTGGCCCTCGCCAGGAGTGGTGTGACCAACCTCGTGAGGATCGCTGGCAGGACCAGCCTCGCGAGGGCGCCTGGAGGGATCAGCCTCACGAGGACCGCCCGCAGGGTAATGCAGGCCTTCCTCCGCTGTCGCTGCCGCCAAGAAGAAATGACGACCATCATCAGGACAAGGGGGTTGGTGGCTTCTAGGAGCCACGTGCTATCACTTGCATCTTGGGCGGAGCTCGGGCCACAGCCTCTTAGTGCATCTTCAAGCAGTTTGCTCGCGAGGTGAATGCAGTCCTCCCCAAGCTTGAGGCCACGCGCCCACTCAGGTGGTCCAAGTGCACCATCACCTTCAGCTCAGCAGATACACTCAAGTGTGCGGCTACTGCTGGCGTCCTCCCAATGCTCTGTTCACCAGTCATCAACAATGTGCAAGTCACCAGGACCCTCATCGATGGCGGCGCAAGGCTTAACGTCTTGTCCGTAGAGATGTTCGACAACCTTCAAGTGCCATACAATTAGCTCTAGCCTACCAAGCCTTTCTCAGGAGTTACTGACGATTCCACCACCCCGATAGGGCAGGTCTGCCTCTCTGTCACCTTCAGCAAGCGTGACAACTACCGCACCGAGCTCATCAACTTCGGCGTCGCCCACATCCACCTGCCGTACAATGCCATCCTCGGGTATCCGGCCCTGGCCAAGTTCATGGCGGTGACCCACCATGGCTACAACGTCCTCAAGATGCCAGGAAGTGGCGGAATCATCACGGTCCCCTGCAAAGAGAGAGATAGGGTGTGCTCCCTCGAGCGTGCCTTCCAAGCTGCATCAATCAAGGACCCGGATGGCAAGGGCGAGAACCCTCCAGAGGCCATCCCCAAGAAGAAGAAGCAACCTCTCCACGCAAGGCCTCAGGAGGTTGTCATCCCGAGTGGTGCCGCGTCAGGGTCAGCGCCCATGCTTGGGGCGCCTCTTTCCATTGCATAGGAAGGAGCGCCCGACGCCCTCCTCAGGCAGGGCTCAGGGGCTCTCTTCTGGAGGGCCTTAGACCTCGCCAACATCACGAGGGAGGCACTCAGGCACCACTTGGAGGCATGCTTCGTGGCACGTTTCCCTCAGGAAGGCATAGGGCGTGGGAAGCCCAACGTTCAGGAGTTCATCACCAAGACCACTCAGGAGCTTCAGGAAGCAAGAGCCATGTGCGACGACCGCCGCCTACCCGGTGCGGCTCCCCATCCAGGCGAGGATGGTGGGCTGCGCGTGTGCGTCGACTTCCCAGGGCTCAACCGAGCTGCATCTCAGGAGCGCTTCTGGCCTTCACGCGGGGGACGTTGCGAGGGTCCGCCGCACAGCTACGTTCGGATACCTTTCGGCCTACCGAACGCGGCTGCCACCTACCAGTGTCACCTGCGGAGCATCCTGGAGGCTCAGGAGGCTAGGTACCACGCGGTCCTAGCGGAGATGGAGACGGTCCTCAATGAACCACCTGGACCCCCAGAGCCTCCCGAGGCTCAGGGCCCCAGCGGCTTGTGAGGGTCGGCCTCTTCACCGCGCATCCCCAAGCTGCTCCAACAACCCCATCTACAACGGTACTAGGTGACATCTCCCAAGTTCATTTCAGATGGGAGCGCCCTCAGGGCTGCATCATTCCCAGGCCGCATGGGTCCGTCCCTACGGCGTGTATCTTTTTCTTATGTCTTTAGCTCACCTTGTTGGGCACGCCCCTCGGGCTGCATCATCCCTAAGTGGCCTGGGTCTGACCCAGTGGCATGTATCCATTCTGCGTTTGCCTAAGCTAATTTGCCTTTCATGCCTAACCTAAATGTGATTATCGCTCGCTCGATTGACGTCTACCACGGGAGCTGCTCGCACTGGCACGGTGCTTGCGCACGGGTCTGTCCCTGCAACACCGACAAATCTGAGTGGTCAAGCTCTGGCCCGCGGCTGCCCCGCGCGCGTCACCTCACCAGACCCTCAGTGCCCTCACCTCTCTCTCGGAGCGACAAATGGACAGCCGGCAATCATAATGGCAACCCGTGCTTTTCGCGTGCTGATTTACAGGAACCTCCTGAGGACCATAGCGGGCGGCACCACGAGCTCCCTTTCTCTTTCCCATGCGATCCGCTTGCGTGTTAAAAAGGGGGTGTCGGTGTCAAAACCGGCGGATCTCGGGTAGGGGGTCCCGAACTGTGCGTCTAGGCGGATGGTAACAGGAGACGAGGGACACAATGTTTTTACCTGTGTTCAGCCCTCTCGATGGAGGTAATACCCTCGTCCCGCTTGATTAATATTGATGATATGGGTAGTACAAGAGTAGATCTACCACGAGATCAATGAGGCTAAACCCTAGAAGCTAGCCTATGGTATGATTGTTGAGATGTAATGTTGTGTCCTATGGACTAAAGCCCTCCGGTTTATATAGACACCGGAGAGGCTAGGGTTACATGAGTCGGTTACAATTGTAGGAGATCTACATATCCAGATTGCCAAGCTTGCCTTCCACGCCAAGTAAAGTACCTTCCGACACGAGCCGAGTCTTCAATCTTCTATCTTCGTGTCCGGGAGTCCGGCGGATATCGATAGTCCGCTATCCGGACACCCCTAGTCCAGACTCCTCGGTAGCCTTTAACCGGGCTTCAATGACGATAAGTCCAGCGTGCTTGTAGTCTTCGTGTTGCAAGGCGGGTTCTCCTTGAATTCCATGTTCTGCCGAGCGATTGTCCGCTTTACCTCGAATCTCGTGCTTCTTGGCTTCTACGCCAAATTATGGCCCTCTTCCACGCGTCCGCATCGAATGCGAAAAGCCAGGAGTCTTTACATTTCACCCCTGGTTGTGCGGGTCACCACCTATTAAAGGGGGGATCCAGATCCAAACCGCACCATCCTCCTCCCACGTATACCCATCGAAGCGCCTCGACTCAAATCCATTCCACCATGGATCGTCAACGCGGCTCTTCCTCACGCTCCCCAGCCCATCGCCGGGATTGGAGGAGGTGCTCTATTTCGCACAACGAGCTAGTAAAGCTCCAAACAGAGGGATGGCTTCTCCGACCTTCATGGTTCCGGTCCGAGCGGACTGGTTACTTATCGAGGAGGAGCCAGCGGAGGACACCCCAAGCCCCAACAGGGGGAGCGGGTGTGCTTTGTCCCTTATCTAATAAGGGGCTCGGGTTTCCAATACACCCGTTCCTCCGCGGGCTCTGAAGTTCTACGGACTTCAGCTCCATCACCTCACGCCCGCTTCAGGTTGCACATCGCGGGCTCGTAGCTCTTTGCGAGCTATTCCCGGGCATCGAGCCCCATTTCGCATTGTGGAAGAGGCTATTCGCCTCGTGCCCGCTCTCACCAGGGTCCATATATCAAGTGGGCGGCGCCAAATATGGCGATCGCTGGGACCGATACCTATCCGGCACCCCCAAGAGGGCGTCCAAGACCGCCCCTCGAGTGGTTTTATATAGCAGACGCCTGGTTGCTCGACCCAGCCGGATTGGCCTCCGGAGTTTGATGTCTGCTCCCTTGAAGAAACGCCACCGGGCGCTCATGAGCCCCCGCTTGAGGAAGACAAGAGCGTCCATTATTTGATGGACCGGATAAGATTAATGGCTCATTCCGGCTTGACCATGTTTGGAGTCATGGCGACGTGCATCAAGCGGGGGGTGCAGCCGCTGCAATACAAAGGCCACCCCATGTGGGATTTCAACGGGGAAGACGATGCTACCCGGCACGGCCGCAAAGGGCCGGATTCGACCGAGGATCTGGTGAAGATCCTATCCGGCCTGTACAAGGGGGAGAAGGAGGACTTCCTTCGTCCGAACCCCGTGAATGGGTTTTCTATGGTCAATCCCAGAGGATGGGTAAGCGAATGCCTCAAAAGGGCCTTTACCCGTATTTTCGAAGTTTAAGCTTCTTATATTACGTCTTCGGCGCAGAGTTTACGCCGGACCGTGGAGGACATGGTGAGTCCCGCTCCACAGCCCGAGGACCCGGAAGGATCCCTGGGTCCGGCCTCCGAAGAGGATCCGGACCTTGGGGTGGAGCTAATTGACGGGGTGTATCACCAACTAAGCATTGATGATGCGCTGGTCGCCATTACGGCGGACTACCCCGGGCTGAGTTCGGCATCCCAGGTGACCAAGACCGAAGTCCGGACACCATTATTTTATCCTTGCCTATTCTGACCTTCGCGAACGATGGTATTTTGCAGGAGGCGCCATTACGGCAGAAGTCGAACTGCGGCGGCCGACTTTACGAGGTCGGCCGAACCAGCAGGAGGAAAAGGAGCGCCGTGCGGGCGGAAACGTCGCCGCAGAGGTATAGCTCGCTTTCGACCTTTCTGAGCAACGCTCCGAGGAAACTTCTAAGTGCTCATGATCTTCATAGGAGAAAAAGCGCCGGCGGATCTGCAAGCACGAGGATTGCCCCCAATCAACTCCCGCCAGCTCCAACGCCCGGACCGAGGGGAGGCAAGCGCAAGACGCGAACCGGATCCTACTCCAACGGAGGATACCGATGACTGTCCGCCACAACGTCGGAGGTGGAGAGCGCTATGAATCATAGACGCCACGGACGGTTCTTCAAGAGCGTGCTTTTCCCGAGGCATTGGATGCCTTTAAAGCGGGGACGCGATCTCCGGCTGCCCAAAATGGTTTTACCAGAGCCACGGAGCGGTATGTTAAAGACATACGGGTAAGGGAATTTTAATGGTTGTATACACCAAGAGCCCCGAGACTTAAATTAGTTATGTTAACTGATTTAAGGATCATGTAAACTTTCGTGCTCTTAACGAGAAGAACGCCTAATCTGTCCCGGAGCTGCAAGATTGCAAGGCCCAACTTGAGGCCGCACTTGCCGCCGCAGGAGGAGACGGAAAGAACCCTCCCGGTAACACATTTGTATAAATGAATATAAGCGCCGTGCGGCGTGCGCGACGAGTCTAATAACGACATCAGTAGGTGCCGCCGAGCAAGATCCGGACAGTATCGCTACTACGCCAACTAAAAGCCGGCGAAAATGTCTTTGAAACGAGTTCAGCAGAAAGGAACAAGCTTCAAGATGCCAATGCCAAGCTCGGAGAAGAGCTGAAAGGCGCACAGGCCGAGCTGTCCGGCTCCGTTAAGGAGAATCAACGACTTCGTCGCAGCATCTATAGTAAGTGCTTGAACGAACTCTCTTAGGAAGAAGGGTTCGGCGAGGAAGCAATTTGACGTGATATGTCTTGTAGGTATACTCACGGGCCATCTGCGGAGGAGATGCCCAGATCAATGGGTGATCAACTTCCGAACTGTTATGGGCTGTGCGAACGAGTTCGGCAGGCAATGAGTGGCGCCAGACACGGGCTTTATGGCCATCCTCGTCCCGCCTGAGGGCCTCGGGAGCTTGCAGAGAAGCTACAGAGTCGGCAGCGCTTCCATTTGTGGAAAGTTTCGGCCTGCCATCAAGGTGCCGTGGAGGCTTGGGCCATGGTGAAGACGCGGTACAAGAAGGCGGATCCCAACCATATGGCCGAAGTTGGACCGGTGGGGCCCGATGGGAAGGAGATCCCTGTGAGTTTAGTGTACAGCCAGGTAGAACTGGCTGCTAAATTTTCCCAACGGGACTGTAAGCTAGACAGCCTGTTAGACGGGATTGAGGAGGAATACAATCAATAAACTTGACAATGTATGTTATCCTTAAAATGACATGTGAAATGCCTTCTAGCCGGATTGTAGATCGCTTGCCGTTGCCGACCTTTTAAGCCGACCTCGGGACCCTAGAGTCCGGAGTGTGTCCGAATACCTTTTTGGTTAATAAATAACCGTGGTATGCATGAAGACTAGGCGAGGGGTCATTAGTGCTTTATCGTGCAAGTGCCCAACTAGTTATGTTATATTACATGGTTAGTAAGAAACATCTTCCGGGAGAATAGTTCCGTTAAGGGTTCCTTTCATTTGGGGTGGCATGCCCTAAATCGCATGTCTGTGTGACCCGACTCAATGTCACATCGATCTAGCTCAGAACACATCATATCACTTTGCGGCCTCACGCACGGTAACCCAACGGTGTCGCCTTACCTTAGCCCGGACCGCTTAAGCCTTTTGGCACACGTATATGATAGTGTCGCTAGCATCCATATGAAAAGGAGCCCGGCTGACATGACTAGTCGAAACCCAAAGTGGCACAAACTTACAGTGCATGTACATCCATGACCCAAAGATCGAACGTGTCGGCCATCGCAAGTAAGTTCGGGCTGTAGCATCTGGGCTAGCAGACTCGTAAACCGGTCAGAAGGGCTAACAGACTCCGTTACTCAATGCGTGACATTTCCCGTAGGGATGCACACGAGAACGAAGAAGGACACATGCCACCAGCCTAAGTGTTCCGAGCAAGAGCAAGCTACCATGGCTCGGTGGAAACACTAGGAGACATTTCCCACTAAGAGAGGCTACTAAAGATAAACAACTAGATAGTCAGATCCCACACATACCAAGCATTTCAATAACATACACACAATATGCTCGATATGTGCAAATACAACATGGCATCACAACATGACTCTACGACTCAAGTATTTACTCAATAGGCTCCGAGGAGCGAGATATTACAAACACGGGTCTCATGACCCAACATTCAGAGCATACAAATCAAAGCACAAGCGGAAGCTGACATGTCTGAGTACAGACATCTATAAATGAAAAAGGCTGAGAAGCCTGACTATCTACCAGATCCTGCCGAGGGCACAAGATCGTAGCTGAGGTATCAAGCTAAACGTCGAAGTCCACGTGGAACTACTAGCGAGACTGATGTCTCTCTGCAAAAACATAAAATAGGCAAACGTGAGTACAAATGTACCCAGCAAGACTTACATCAGAACTAACTACATATGCATCATTATCAAATAAGGGGATGGTGGAGTTTAACAGCAGCAAGCCAGCTTTGACTCGGTGGCTATCCTAAACTACGACCGCAAGTAACTCTTTTGAGGTGGCGCACACGAGTCCACATATTCACCATATCAATACACCACTCCGGATCCGCTCCCGTCTCCCTACGAGAACGCCATCCATAGCACTCACACTTATCTTGCGTATTTTAGAGTATCCACTTTCACTTGTCTATGAACTGATATAAGCAACCCAGAAGTCCTTTACCATGACACGGCTATTCAATAGATGATGTTAACCTGCAGGGTGTACTTCTTCATACATGTTTCCACCACTTAGCGCCCAGACACGACATGTGCTCGGCAGACTTCAAGCGGCGCCGACGTGGGTGTAGACCACGACCTACCTAAACACTCAAGTCTCTAGTCCAGGTTTATCGCCTATTTGGGTTCCATCTATGAGGAGTTCCTACCAAGTTTCGCTCACAGCCCCAAACGATTGAACAGGTTCCGTGACACCAAACAGGCGCCCGGTTTACCCGACCACGTGCCTACCGTGATCACAGCCCACCCCTTACGGCCAAGATCAAGCCGGCCTCCAAAGATACTACAAACACGAAACTACTTGCAACTCCCCGGACAGAGGACAAGGGTGAATAAGAAGTCGAGCGGGTCATATTTCAGGCCCAATGCATGGTAGTAGCTGAATCATGGATCACGAATCTGTAACTTCGGTTCTAAGGACGGCTTCAATGAGACAACCCACCATGTACTCCTACATGGCCTCTCACCGATACCTTTACCAAATCGTGTTCACACACTTAGCTCACACACAAGAGGACATGTTCACACACCTCCGATTCATCCTCGATGAATCGGGCCGACTCAACTCTAAGCAAGAGCAGTGCATGACAAACAAGCATGTATGAGTAGGCACAACAGGGCTCAAACAATTCCTACTCATGCTAGTGGGTTTCATCTATTTACTGTGGAATGACAGGTCATGCAAAGGATAAAGGGGTTCAGCTACCGCAGCAAGTAACAAATGATTCGTTGTTGTCCTAATGCAATAAAAGAGAGCAGGAGCGAGAGAGTGGGATTTTATCGGAATGAACAAGGGGGTTTTGCTTGCCTGGCACTCCTGAAGATATTATAGTTCTTCATCGGTGTCATCGAATTCATCGTCGAGACCACGCCTATCGAGAGGGACAAATACCGCAATAGAGAAGGAAACACAATCAATGCAATGCACAATATGATGCATGATCATGACATGGCAAAATGAGTGTGTTGGGCTAATGCAGCTAGAACCAAATGGGTTTGGGTTAGTTTGAACCCAAGGTTCAAGTTCAAATTGAAATTATGAATTAATATAGTGCATTATCATGTTTTGATATAAACAGCAGGTTAAAGTTGCTTAAACATGCATGAAACCAGTGCAGATGGATAGATTGGATTTTTCTGATCATTTTTCATATATAAATTGTTTGATTTGGAGCTACGGTTGAATTTATATGAATTTTAGAAGTTTAGGCAATTTTCTGGATTTTCCTGATTTATTTTAAAACCAGAAAATGATTTATTGCATCAGCATTACGTCATGCTGACCTCAGCAGGTCAACAGGCGCCATCCAGGTCAAACCTGACCAGTGGGGTCCATCGTCAAGGACACACAACAAGAATGAGGTGACATGTGGGACCCGTCAAAGCCGACGTGGCCAAGTCAACGCTGACAAAGAGGCCCACCGTGGTTAGTGCTAATCTAACGGAGAATTAATACAAATTAGTTAGGCATCGGGGCCCACATGGCAATGGCCCTAGGGTGTTTAGCGTGGTCATTAGTGCTAACTAAAACAGCGCCACGTCGGCTGCCGGCGTTTAACCGCCGGCGACCTCAGATCGCGGCGGCGTCCTCGTCGGGTTTGCGCTACAGGGCATGGGCGAGACCGTGCTTGGGCTCGTTGGAGAGCTCTTGCTCCAGCCAAGATTCATCGGTGGTGGTGGCGGGCCTGGGTGGCTGGAACGTCGCCCGGCGACGACGTTGGCGGCTGCCGGAGCTCGGACGAGCTCGGGGTCGTCGCTAGGAAGCGTAGTAGGGGATGCGGAGCGGTTCTGCGGGCTCCTGGGGACACGGCGAGTGTGGTGACGCGCTCGGAGTCGAGCCAACGTGGCTGTGGCCACGACGGCGACGGCACGGCGCGGCGGCGAAGCTCTCGCTCCGGTGGTTAGCACGGCTACGGCGAGAGTAGCAAAATGGAGAGGGGGAACGGCGGGGCTCACAAAGGATCACGATGAGGGGCTCGGCTTGCTCGGGGACGACTTGGCGACGGCGAATTTGACGGCGGCGACCCTCGTGGCCGAGGAAGGGGAAACGCCGGAGGCGGCGCCCGGGCTCTTCCTGTCGCGTGAGACGACGAGGAGGACGAGGGAGGACCGGAGCTCGAGGACGGTCGGAGAGGCCTCGAATGGCTGTGGTCACATGAGCGCTGGTCGGCGGCGACGGGCTCCGCTCGGGTCGTGGAAGGAGAGAGAACAGAGGGGATAGGGACGGAGGAGAGACACGGGCGAGTGAGAGAGGGTCGAGGGGCCGCGTGGCGTCGCGGAGGAAGTCCAGGGCGACGAGGGACACAGGCAGGCAGGGTGGAGGTGGCCGGGCGCGCTGCTGCCACAGTGGCCTGCGCCTGCCCATCGGGCGCGAGGAAGACGACAGGGGGAAAGTGGAGATGGGCTGGGTCAAGCCGCCCGGTTGGCTGCTACAAGGACAAAGTAGTGGGCCTGGCTGTAAGTGGCCGTAGGTTTCTCTCTCTCTTTTCTAATTATTTCAGCTTCCTATTATTCAGAAATTGTTTTGCAACTAAAATACTAACCAAAACACTTTGGTTAATTCTGTAAATTTTGTGAGGAATATTTGAATTATTTTCAAACCACACAACAAATTCCGAATATTTGGAGCAACCAATATTTAATGGTAACTTTTAAACTCCAACTCAAATACTATAATGATTTATTCAATGACCAAAATGTCCTGGAAAAATATGCATTATCTTTGGTAGAGGCTTTCACCCTTTTCCATAAATCATGGACATTTTAGAAGGATATTTTGAGATCATTGAAAATATTTTGGTTGAACCTATTTGAATTGCATTGATGCTAGGGTTTGATCAATCCCCATTTCAAATTCAAAAGAATTTAAACATGATGCAACAGATGACTAGCTAGCCTAGAGCAAACCAGAACTAGGGATGTGACAACTCACCCCCACTAAACAAGAATCTCGTCCCGAGATTCAAGCGTAGGGTAAGAAGACACAGGGACACAAGCTAACACGATCTTCACGATCCAGGTTGCACTTCATAAGAACGTTGATTCGATCACCATCTTGTTTCGATGTCTTGCTTCAGGAACTCTTACCAACATGACAACGAGAAGGAAAAGAAACTCTAGAAGGGTCGATCTTATTGAAGGTCGAACAACTCACGATCAACTCATGGAGGGGGACATTGAAATATCTCTCGAGCAGAGATACAAAGCACACAACTAGAGGAATGGAGTGGAACAGACGACAGAGGTTCACTAAGTATACCACAATTCCACACTTAAGAAGGTGGTGAACCGTTGTCGACGTAGCGAGGAGTTAAGTTGCCATGATACCATAACGAGACATCTTAGAGGAGACAACTCATAGGATCATCCCTTAAGTGGCAAAAGGAATTACCTCTGATTCAAAGATCATTGAAACTCTTTATACCAGCCTAAGGCAATTCATAGTCGATCAGTTGAAGGGGTCCGAGAGAATGACACTCTCGGGCCAGAATGAATGATGTGGATTACCTTGTTGAAAACAACACAAGGGATGATTTTAGTAGCTAGGGAGAAGCTCAGCAGTAGAGAAAGAATCTACTGTTGGAATGGTTATAGCATAACCGAGGGATTTGAGGGCAATCCCGGTTAGTAACTACGATTGCACCTAATGCTTGTGCGTGCTCTCAAGAACTTGAGCATTTCCATACTCATCAAGGTTTTACCAACATCCGTGTCAAGGGTGCTGACAACACAACATACTACCATGATGAACAACGATGGACGATGCAGATGCAAAGGAAGATAACACCTTCTCGATTTCACCTTAGCGAGGCCAAGGAAACAAAATCGGATGATCGATCGAGAGACATTTAGCACTCCGCTTCTATCGTTCTCCTTGATGTGCTAGTGTATCCCATCCATTGAAATGGTCTGTACCTAGAACATCAAGTAACAGTGTCGGACTTCGAGCTCAAGAATACATAAGGAACAACTACTAGAATAAATTCTACGAGATCCTTATGGGGAGGTGGCCAACTTCTTCAAACAAGATGCTACAATAATAGGTCTTCCGGCGGGGTGTGTTGGCCATGACACCCGCTTTACCGGTTATTGCGAGACCAATATTATAGTTCTTGGGAAATGTTCCAACCATCATATCTGCCTGAGATTCAGATCTGGTTGGTGTCAGAATAATCTAGACTCATCGAGTCTAGAAAGAAAAATGAAAGTTTGCAACACAAACCGATTTAGATGACGCTAGAGATTCTCGGGAAATGAACTACGATAGCAAGCTCCAAAACATGAGCTGGTTCTGCTACAACCCTGTGAGCACGCTGTCCAAGACAAGCATGACCACATAGTAGTCTTATAATAGAACGCTAGCGAGTTCAGGAGGGAAACCATCATCGAGGATATCGAAGTCCTGGCATAAGTCTCGAGCCTATGAAGGAACTTCTTCTCTTTGAACAAATCAATCAGTGGCTTGGTGTGCTAGGAACACATATGGAGTGGAGGTAATTAATCTACCAAACCATAGAATACTTCGCACGTATGCATGACTGATTTGGGATGATTCCAAAGGAAGCAACATTGACTTTCTTGAATTCACGGCGGCAACTTGCATCAAATGTACATGAACTAGAGGAAGTCACTTCTTACATCCGAACATATGCTTCATGAGCTAGCATGAACAATTGCTTTAAAAAAATTTCCAACACTAGCTTAATGTTCAACAAAACTATGGAGATGACAAGGATGTTGTCGATGAACTTAACAACAATTTATCCTGGTTTTCCATGAGGATGGAGTTCCATAACTATGTGAACAAGGTGATAGTATTGGTCAGACCCAAAAGATATACTGGTGTATGCTCGAGGAAAATCCACGAGTAAGACAACATTACGAACATCGTTGGTTCTGATTTGATTTGAGAATAGCCCACACTCAAATCAAAGTTTTGGCAAGACAATAAGTCCAACAACTGATCACGAGGATCAATCAATGAAGATATTACCTTTCTTCAACAAACACACACAAAGATATCCCTTGGAGATGAACTAAGTCGGGTGAGCTTTTATCTTCCAACTCTCCAAGTTGTTGTTTAGCTTAGCCAACTAGCTCAGGGGTATCCAACACAGATTCTTGGAGAAAGGGTGGTTTACAAGAATAAACCAACTTGATCACGAACTCAACATAGCGGTCAGGTGACATCCTGGTGATACCTCCGGGAAGACATCCGGAAAATCACGAACCACTGATATGTTACTAAGCTCGAGAACAATCTTGCTTTTCAGGGCAAGACGATATGATCAAATAAGCGAGGGATTGACAAAATCCTAACTCAACGACCGAAGAGTGCACCGAAAATAGGGACTAGGTAGCACAATCAATCTTAGGGTGACGATCCAAGAACCGACATGCTAAGAATGAAATTATTGTCCTTTAACTACCAAGCAACGGAGTTACTAGCAGTATTGATTTCACACATCACGATTCACTTGTCGGCATTCCGGTTCAACAACACGCGGACCGAGGAATGATCAATGATGGCAAGAAGTATCACTGTACCAAGAGTTCATAGGATGGTGTGCAATTCCTATAATAATCCCGATATAAAAGATGGTAACACTCCAAGGTAGAACAGAACAAAAGCTGGATTGGCATTTTGATCTGCGAGATACAACTACTTTGACCCAATCCTAGATATAGATGAGGTACTGGAGTTTGTTTCTCCTAGTCATTCTGGAATAGAATGGCTTGACGGACCACAGAAGTAAAAGGCATCGATGAACACGAATGCACGACTACTCCTGACTATCAATCGATAGACGAAGGTCAGAAGACAAGTAAGAGGGACAACTCAAAGGAACATATCATTTTCTGAGTTGTGGATGCATAGATTAGTATGTCGAGCGCGGCTCAACATTTTTTTCCGGATAACCCATGCGAGAAGGTAGAACTGGCAGAGTCACAACATGAAGTCGATAATTCATCGAGAGCACTTTTGTTGTGATCTTTTGGTTCAACAAGGAACTGCTGCCATAAGTAGTTCATGGTATTTGGAAGAATGATATACCACGAACCTCGAGGACTATCGCAAGGTTACTAATAACCTAAAGGAACTAGCAAACACTATCAACATGAAGTAAGTAGGGTGAGTCTCGGGTTCAAAACCCAGGAGTAGAATACCTACTACTAAATGGCATCACGGGATGCTTTCGAGAATGAAGGCCAGAATCATCACATTGGGAACACATAACATAGCTAAATTACTAGGTGACTCCCTAAAACACCTAGGGTCATAGTAATAATTCCAACATATATGTCGAGGCAATAAATTACCTCAACGCACCGACTAGTGTGCTTATTCTGACCATAAAGGACACCGAGAATGGAAAGAAAGGATTTGCAAATGCATCAGACTATTTAGAAACCTGGGATGACTCGGACAGCATAACGGCTGTAAATGCTCAAAAG
Source organism: Aegilops speltoides (assembly GCA_021437245.1). Lineage (NCBI taxonomy): Eukaryota > Viridiplantae > Streptophyta > Magnoliopsida > Poales > Poaceae > Aegilops > Aegilops speltoides. The sequence continues at coordinate 192,301,004 of CM038147.1, forward strand.
TTTGGAGACATACTACAAAAACGGTGGCATAGCCACTCCGAAGCACAATGTCAAGGTTTCGAGATCAACAGTTATGAACATACGGAAGTAATAAAACTGAACTGAGGTTTGAAACTAACAATTCTAAATAAGTCTAAGAATTAGTAACACGTCATCCTGATAGATAGATGAGAAGCCTAGTTTCTTAGACCCCGTAGAAGAGAAGAGGTTGACTCAGAACAGAAGGCCATGAGGTATAAGGAGTAAAAAGAGCCTTACGTTCCAACCCACAATCAATTCCCCTAAATATAACTAAAGCATTTCTAGACACAACTTCGACCAGTTTGGCTTGGTAATCCTCAGCAAGCTAAGCTCGATACCAAAGTCGTCAGACCCGACTCAATGTCACATCGATCTAGCTCAGAACACATCATATCACTTTGCGGCCTCACGACGGTAACCCAATGGGTGTCGCCTTACCTTAGCCCGGGACCGTTTAGCCTTTTGGCACACGATATGATAGTGTCGCTAGCATCCATATGAAAAGGAGCCCGGCTGACATGACTAGTCGAAACCCAAAGTGGCACAAACTTACAGGACAGACGTCCATGACCCAAAGATCGAACGGTCGGTCATCGCAAGTAAGTTCGGGCTGTAGCACTGGCTAGCAGACTCGATGGCAAACCGGTCAGAAGCGGCTAACAGACTCCGTACTCAATGCGTGACATTTCCGTAGGGATGCATACGTAAACGAAGAAGGACACATGCCGCCAGCCTAAGTGTTCGGAGCAAAGAGTAGCAAGCTACCATGGCTCAAAGGAAACACTAGGAGACATTTCCGTAAGAGAGGCTACTAAAGATAAACAACTAGATAGTCAGATCCCACACATACCAAGCATTTCAATAACATACACACAATATGCTCGATATGTGCAAATACAACATGGCATCACAACATGACTCTACGACTCAAGTATTTACTCAATAGGCTCCGAGGAGCGAGATATTACAAACACGGGTCTCATGACCCAACATTCAGAGCATACAAATCAAAGCACAAGCGGAAGCTGACATGTCTGAGTACAGACATCTATAAATGAAAAAGGCTGAGAAGCCTGACTATCTACCAGATCTCGCCGAGGCACAAGATCGTAGCTGAGGTATCAAGCTAAACGTCAAGTCCACGTGGAACTACTAGCGAGACCGATGTCTCTCGCAAAAACATAAAATAGGCAAACGTGAGTACAAATGTACCCAAAGAAGACTTACATCGTAACTAACTACATATGCATCATTATCAAATAAGGATGGTGGAGTTTAACAGCAGAAGCCAGCTTTGACTCGGTGGCTATCCTAAACTACGACCGCAAGTAACTCTTTTGAGGTGGCGCTTTACGAGTCCACATATTCACCATATCAATACACCACTCCGGATCCGCCCCGCCTCCCTACGAGAACGCCATCCATAGCACTCACACTTATCTTGCGTATTTTAGAGTATCCACTTTCACTTGTCTATGAACCGATATAAGCAACCTGAAGTCCTTTATCATGGACACGGCTATTCAATAGATGATGTTAACCTGCAGGGTGTACTTCTTCATACATGTTTCCACCACTTAGCGCCAGCGACACGACATGTGCTCGGCAGACTTCAAGCGAAAGCCGACGTGGGTGTAGACCACGACCTACCTAAACACTCAAGTCTCTAGTCCAGTTTATCGCCTATTTGGGTTCCATCTATGAGGAGTTCCGCCAAGTTTCGCCACAGCCCCAAACGATGTGAACAGGTTCCGTGACACCAAACGGGCGCCTGTTTACCCGCCACGTGCCTACCATCACAGCCCACCCCTACGGTCAAGACTGCACGGCCTCCAAAGATACTACAAACACCGTAAACTACTTGCAACTCCCGGACAGAGGACAAGGTGAATAAGAAGTCGAGCGGGTCATATTTCAGGCCCAATGCATGGTAGTAGCTGAATCATGGATCACAGACATGTAACTCAGTTCCTAAGGACGGCTTCAATGAGACAACCCACCATGTACTCCTACATGGCCTCTCACCGATACTTTTACCAAATCGTGTTCACACACTTAGCTCACACACAGTAGGACATGTTCACACACCTCTGATTCATCCTCGATGAATCAGACCGACTCAACTCTAAGCAGTAGCAGGCATGACAAACAAGCATGTATGAGTAGGCACAACAGGGCTCAAACAATTCCTACTCATGCTAGTGGGTTTCATCTATTTACTGTGGAATGACAGGTCATGCAAAGGATAAAGGGGTTCAGCTACCGCAGCAAGTAACAAATGATTCGTTGTTGTCCTAATGCAATAAAAGAGAGCAGGAGCGAGAGAGTGGGATTTTATCGGAATGAACAAGGGGGTTTTGCTTGCCTGGCACTCCTGAAGATATTATAGTTCTTCATCGGTGTCATCGAATTCATCGTCGAGACCACGTCTATCGAGAGGGGACAAATACCGGCAATAGAGAAGGAAACACAATCAATGCAATGCACAATATGATGCATGATCATGACATGGCAAAATGAGTGTGTTGGGCTAATGCAGCTAGAACCAAATGGGTTTGGGTTAGTTTGAACCCAAGGTTCAAGTTCAAATTGAAATTATGAATTAATATAGTGCATTATCATGTTTTGATATAAACAGCAGGTTAAAGTTGCTTAAACATGCATGAAACCAGTGCAGATGGATAGATTGGATTTTTCTGATCATTTTTCATATATAAATTGTTTGATTTGGAGCTACGGTTGAATTTATATGAATTTTAGAAGTTTAGGCAATTTTCGGATTTTCCGATTTATTTTAAAACCGTAAAATGATTTATTGCATCAAGATTACGTCATGCTGACCTCAGCAGGTCAACAGCGCCATCCAGAAATCAAACCTGACCAGTGGGGTCCATCGTCAAGGACACACAACAAGAATGAGGGTCGACATGTGGGACCCGTCAAAGCCGACGTGGCCAAGTCAACGCTGACAAAGCGAGGCCCAATCGTGGTTAGTGCTAATCTAACGGAGAATTAATACAAATTAGTTAGGCATCGGGGCCCACATGGCATGGCCCTAGGGGTGTTTAGCGTGGTCATTAGTGCTAACTAAACAGCGCCACGCCGGCTGCCGGCGTTTAACACGGGCGACCTCGATCGCGGCGGCGCCCTCGCTGGGTTTGCGCTACAGGGCATGGGCGAGACCGTGCTTGGGCTCGTTGGAGAGCTCTTGCTCCCGCGCATCTACTAGTGGTGGTGGCCGGGCCTGGGGTGGCCGGGAACGTCGCCGGCGACGACGTTGGCGGCTGCCGGAGCTTCTGACGAGCTTCGGGTCGCCGCTAGGAAGCGTGGCGAGGATGCGGAGCGGTTCTGCGGGCCTCGGGACACGGCGAGTGTGGTGACGCGCCCGGAGTCGAGCCAACGTGGCTGTGGCCACGACGGCGATGAAGCACGGCGGCAGCAAGCTCTCGGGCTCCGGTGGTTAGCACGGCTACGGCGCGAGAGTAGCAAAATGGAGAGGGGGAAACGGCGGCGGGGCTCACAAAGGATCACGATGAGGGGCTAGGCTTGCTCGGGACGACTTGGCGACGGCGAATTTGACGGCGGCGACCTCGGTGGCCGAGGAAGGGGAAAACGCCGAGGCGGCGCCCGGGCTCTTCTCGTCGCGTGAGACGACGAGGAGGACGAGGAGGACCGGCGGAGCTCGAGGACGGCTCTGAGAGGCCTCGAATGGCTGTGGCACATGAGCGCTGGTCGGCGGCGACGGGCTCCGCTCGGTCGTGGAAGGAGAGAGAACAGAGGGGATAGGGACGGAGGGAGAGACACGGGCGAGTGAGAGAGGGTCGAGGGCTGCGTGGCGTCATGGAGGAAGTCCAGGCGACGAGGACACAGTGCAGGCGGTGGTGGAGGTGGCCGGGCGCGTCTGCTGGCTGGTGCCACGCCGCCTGCATCGGGCGCGAGGAAGACGACAGTGGGGAAAGTGGAGATGGGCTGGGCCGGCCGCCCAAATGGGTTGTTGCTCTGATGTGCCAGTGGGCTCGCCAGTAGGTTTCTCTCTCTCTTTTCTAATTATGTCAGCTTTCCTATTATTCTCAGTAAATTGTTTTGCAACTAAAATACTAACCAAAACACTTTGGTTAATTTCAGAAATTTTTGTGAGGAATATTTGAATTATTTTCAAACCACACAACAAATTCCAGAATATTTGGAGCAACCAATATTTAATGGTAACTTTTAAACTCCAACTCAAATACCATAATGATTTAATTCAATGACCAAAATGTCCTGGAAAAATATGCATTATCTTTGGTAGAGGCTTTCACCCTTTTCCATAAATCATGGACATTTTAGAAGGATATTTTGAGATCATTGAAAATATTTTGGTTGAACCTATTTGAATTGCATTGATGCTAGGGTTTGATCAATCCCCATTTCAAATTCAAAAGAATTTAAACATGATGCAACAGATGACTAGCTAGCCTAGAGCAAACCAGAACTAGGGATGTGACAATGTCCGGACTGCCAATGGAGCAGTAAAACATCTGGGGGCAGATGGAGAAAATAGGTAAAAAGTCATCTTTTAAATCACCGACCGAATATTCCCTTAAGAACGCTTAGCTTCGGCTTCACCCACCGAGGTACACATCCGGTCAATTCCGGCAAGAATAATCGCAGAGGTGCTCCTTTACCACCTAGCCGAACAATCGGGAACGAGGGTAAGCACAGAGCGAGCAACCCAGCTTGGCCAAAACTTAAGTCATATCGATGCATATAATGGCGAGTAAAAGGTACATGTGGAAGCATGACACATGTGTTGGGTATAAACTCAGATAGTTGAGCTTCGAAAAGAAGCCCCAGAATAACGAAAAGGGTGGCACGTCAGATGTATGCAAAGAATGCGAAAATAGGCCCCGAAGGGATTTGTTAATTTTTCAAAAGGATAAAAAGAGAGATAAAAGACAGCCGAAGTATAAAAGATTGGACGGGGAAGGGACGAACTCTTAGTCCGGCGCTAGGCATAGAATTGTCGGAGGCGGGCTGCGCTCCATGGGTTCGCTCGAGTCGGTTGTCCGACGATTTAGAGACGGTACGCCTACCGGTCAAGATTTTGGTCAATGATGAAGGGCCTTCCCATCCGGTTTGAGCTTGTCCTTTTCTTGTCCGGCAGTATAGAACTAGTTCACCAACGTTATAGGTCTTGGCCCGCATTCTCTCGCTTTGATATCTTCGAGCCTGCTGCCGTAAAATGCGGAACGAGCCTTCGCGACGCCACGTTCTTCCTCCAATGTGTCCAGCTGTCCCGCCGATCAAGCTCGGCTTCTCTTTCCTCGCATATGCGCACTCGAGGTGAGTCATGAATAATGTCGCAGGCGATCGCCTCTGCGCCGATACCATAAAAATGGTGTGAATCCGTAGTACGGTTAGGCGCTGTCCACAGCCCCCAGTACGGAGTCGAGCTCCTCGACCCATTGGTGTCTCGATTTAGTGAGTGACCTCACTAGTCCGGGTTTAATGCCGCCATTATTAGACCGCTTGCTCTTTCCACTTGACCGCTGGTTTGAGGGTGATAGATCGACGATAGTCGAGCTTAATGCCCATATTTTTGCACCATGCCTTGACCTCATCGGCTGTGAAGTTCATGCCGCTATCGATGATGATGCTATGGGGACTCAGAACGGTGTACCACCTCGATATAAAGTCTATCACTGGTCCGACTCGCCGCTTTGACCGGTTTGGCCTCTATCCATTTGGTGAATTTATCCACCATGACCAACAGTATTTTTTCTTGTGGGTTCCCCTTTAAGGGTCCCACCATGTCAAGCCCCTGCATCGCGAACGCCGTAATGGGTATGGTTTTGAGGGCGTGGGTGGCACATGGCTCGATTAGCGAAGAGTCGGCAACCGACGATCGCTGACCAAGTCCTGTGCATCCGCCCGAGCTGTTGGCCAATAAAATCTGGTACGGAACGCCTTTCCTACCAGGGCCCGGGCTGCTGCGTGGTGTCCACCTAGTCCGGCATGGATTTCAGCCAGGAGGTTTCGCCCTTCTTCTTCGGAGATACATCTTTGAAGGACTCCGGTAGTACTATTCTTATAAAGCTCTCCCTCGTGAACCTTCGCCGGACTATGCAGCGGGCCTCATTTTGGTCTTCGGGGAGTTCCTGCCTAAGTAAGTAGGCCAGGAAAGGTTCTGTCCACGCGACGATTACTGCCATTATGTCGTGGGCGGATTGTGTTACGTTGTCTGCTGAATCACCAATTGGTGCGGCTTTCTCCGGTTTATCGCTACCGACTCCTCTTCCCACAAAGACGGATGGCTTGAAGAGCCGCTCCAGAAGATATTTGAGGACAACATCACATTTCGCATCGATCGCGCGCTGTAATGTCGGCCGCTTGGTTGTTATCTCGGGCTATGTGATGGAATTCGAGTCCTTCAAACCGAAATGACATTTTCGGACAGCATTACGATATGCTGCCATTTTCGGATCCTTGGCGCCAAAGTCTCCATTTATTTGGGATATTGCGAGGTTTGAATCCTCGCGCACCTCTAGGCGTTGAATGCCCATGGAGATCGCCATCCGGAGACCATGTAACAAGGCCTCAGATTCGGCTGCGTTGTTGGAGTCCGTGTACATTATTTGAAGTACATATCGGATCAGTATCTCCGTGGGGACGCCAAGACGACGCCAGCCCCCATCCGCCAACATTTTGGAGCCGTCGGCGCATAGTCCAATTGGAGTATGCGCCGTATTTTTAGGTAGTTCGCTTCCGTCCATTCGGCCATTTAAGTCAGCCAAGACTTGCGACTTTATGGTTCGCCGAGGTTTGTAAGTTATGTCGAATGGCAAGAGCTCGATGGCCCATTTTGCAATCCTGCCCGCTATGTCGCGGTTATTTATAATGTCATTGAGTGGTACTTCAGAGGCCACCGTTATCGAACACTCTTGAAAGTAGTGCCGAGCTTCCGGACGCCATGAACACCGTGATATGCTATCTTTTGATAGTGCGGTAACGGATTTGCAGGGGTTAACACAAAGATACGTAATACACGGGTTTTTGAAGAGGGAATTTATGCCCTTCTGTTGCTCGTTCGACGACGAGGACAGCGCTCACAACTTGATGTGTTGCAGCGATGTATAACAACATCGGTTCGCCTTGAGTGGGCGCAGCCAGGACCGGATTTGTTGCCAATATGGCCTTTATTTCTTCGAGTCCGCGAAGGCGCGATCCGCCCACTCGAAGTGTTCGTGTGCCTTAGGAGGCGATAAAGAGGTAACGCCTTCTCTCCCAAACGGGAGATAAACGGCTTAAGGCTGCCACGCATCCTGTTAATTTTTGTATTTGCTTGAGGTCCTTTGGGATATCCAACTGTGACAGAGCTCGGATCTTGGCCGGATTTGCTTCGATTCCTCTACCGGATACAATGAAGCCCAGCAGCTTCCCGGCTGGTACGCCAAAAACACATTTCTCCGGATTCAGCTTAATGTCATATGCTCTGAGGTTGTCGAATGTGAGCCTCAAATCGTCTACTAAAGTTTCGACGTGTTTTGTTTTGACGACTACGCCGCCTACATATGCCTCGATTGCTTTTGCCTATCCGGGTAGCGGACATGTTTGAATCATGCGCTGATATGTTGCGCCGCATTTTTGAGTCCGAAGGGCATCGTGTTGAAGCGTAATGGTCCGTATGGAGTGATAAATGCCGCTTGCGGCTTGGTTCGCTCCGCCATCTTGATTTGATGATAGCCGAGTATGCATCCGTGAAGCACAACGAATCGTGTCCCGCCATGGCATCGATAATTTGATCGATGCGGGAGGGGAAAGGATCCTTTGGGCAAGCCTTATTGAGGTCTTTGAAGTCGACGCAGAGGTGTCGGATTTGTCCTTCTTTGGTACCATCACCAAATTTGCTAGCCACCGATGTTTGATATCTCCGATGAATCCGCCTTCCAATAACTTGGCTAGCTCTTCCCCATTGCTTGTCTTTTGGGCTCGGAAAATCGTCAAGAGCCTGTTTGATTGGTTTGAATCCTTTCGTGATGTTTAGGCTGTGTTCGCCAACTGCGAGGGATTCCGGCATGTCCGAAGGGTGCCAAAGCGAAGATGTCCCAATTTTCCCGAACGAATTCGCGCAAAGGCGCGCCGACTTCGGGTTCAACTGCCCGATGGAGGCCGCTTTTGTTGGGTCCGCGGTGGACCTGAAATTTAACTATCTCTCTCGCTGGTTTGAAGGAGGTGGACTTGGATCTTTTATCAAGTATCACGTCGTCCCTGTTTACCGTGAGAGCGTGGCGCGGTAAGTTCCTCCGCCGCTAAGGCTTTGATAGTGCCTCGAGGGCTAGTGTGGCTGTCTTATTTTCGCGCGAGTGCTGTGTCCGGATCAGCGACGAGAGTGATTATTCCGCCGGGCCTGCATTTTGAGCTTCATGTACCCGTAATGAGGTATTGCTTGAAAAATTGTGAATGCCTCTCGCCCTAATATGGCGTGATAGCCGCTGCTGAACGGGCTACCGAACGTGACTTCTTCGGATCTGTAATTGTCCGGAGAGCCGAACACCACATCGAGTGTGATTTTTCCGGTAGCGCTTCCGGCTAGGGATTATTCCTCCAAGGTTGTGCCGCTTCGCTCAATACGGCTCCAATCGATTTCCATTTTCCGCAGGTTTCCTCAGAATGAGGTTTAGTCCGCTGCCGCCGTCCATGAGTACCTTTGTCACCGGAAGCCGCCCACTATGGGACTAAGTACCAAAGTCGGCCGGGCTCGTAGTTCAAGATGTGGGCCTGCTCGCTAGCGCTGAAGGTGATAGCCGTGTCGCCCATGGATTTGCTGTTGCTACTTGGTAGACTTCGGCGAAGTTCGCGGATTGTTTGTTTTCGATATTATTTGATGCGAAAGTCTCAAGACTGCTGACACCGTGATCGGTATTGTTGGAGTGGTTTCCGAGCGTAAGCTCTCGCCACTTTTGGCCACCTGCCGTAATATCCAACATGCTCGAAGGCTATGCGTTGGGACAGCTCCCCCCGTATTGTGAAGTTTACAGGGTCCATTGAGCCATCCCTCCAGTACGGTTCCGTTTCCCTTGCTGGGTTTTTGCTTTTTGATTTTTGCGTATGGGGCCTGATTGTGAGGCGCCCTTTTACCGCGGACTGGGTTTGGGGCCGGATTATCCCAAAATTGATTTTCAGTTTTCCGGAAACTTTCCGTCGCACAGTACTTTCGCACTATGGACGCCAGATCGATGGCGTAATCTTGCGACGATCGATGGCGTTCAGGATTCCCTTGTCCGTGCAGTTATTGCGAATATTGAGATTGCGTTCTCCTCTCGGCAATCCTTTATCCCGCCCATAACCAGGAGGAATCGCCCAAGAATGATGTAATTGCTTCCGAGGGCTCTTGCCGAACTAGAGATAAGTCGATATGTCCGGGCGGAGGGTGGAACAAAATCCGGATCCCTGCCCATCTTTGGGCTCAATGGCCGAGGGACTTCTGATTTCGGAAGCTTGATTTGCTAGAAACAGCCCAGCGAGTCCGGAGCGACGCATGATTTTAGGTTCAATGCTCGATCGAGTCCGTATCTCCGCTGGAATCCGCGTGGAGGGTTCGGGAGTCCGGACACGATTGTTTTCAACAATGGCAACGAGTTGCCGAGTTGTTCTTCTACCACTTCGATGTGGTGGGTAACTGGGAGAGTTAATCTCTCGATCGGTTTTAAGCCCAATCTGATTGTAGTCTTGCTAGACTCCTGTAGGCGGCGATGCGATCCAAGAGCTCGTTAACGCACGAGAGCTCGATTGATCTAGCTGCTCGACATCTTTAGGGCTGACTCAAGATTGCTTTCGACGACTTGAGAAGTCATTGCCGAAGCGACGGCGGACAAAGCGGTCATAAGGAAACCGCCGAGCCGGATTGTCCGACCGGCGCCGTGGCCCTCCGGTGAGAACACCGCCTTTGAAGACGGGTAAAGGCATCCGCTCTATCAGCGATTTACATAGAGGAACTCTCAATGAAAGCACCAATATCGGTGTCAAACCGCGGATCTCGGTAGGGGGTCCCGAACTGTGCGCCTAGGCGGATGGTAACAGGAGACGAGGGACACAATGTTTTTACCTGTGTTCGAGCCCTCTCGATGGAGGTAATACCCTACGCCCCGCTTGATTAATATTGATGATATGGGTAGTACAAGAGTAGATCTACCACGAGATCAATGAGGCTAAACCCTAGAAGCTAGCCTATGGTATGATTGTTGAGATGTAATGTTGTGTCCTCTAGACTAAAGCCCTCCGGTTTATATAGACACCGGAGAGGCTAGGGTTACACAGAGTCGGTTACAATGGTAGGAGATCTACATATACGTATTGCCAAGCTTGCCTTCCACGCCAAGTAAAGTACCTTCCGGACATGAGCCGGAGTCTTCAATCTTCAATCTTCGTAGTCTGGGAGTCCGGCAGATATCGATAGTCCAGCTATCCGGACACCCCCTAGTCCAGGACTCCCTCAGGGGGCTCCTGAGCATCGCGACTCAGGAGCTCTTACTGGCTCTCCAGCCCTCACCCCTGGCCTTGACCACGGCATCGCGACCTGGCATACCAGTGGCGGCTGAGCTCGCTCGAGGGCCGGGACCTGAGGACATAGAGCATGAAGGAGAGTGTGGGGAGGAAAGCGGAGGCTCGCACGAGCCTAACCTAGCTGCGCCACGTCCGCCGACGCACAAGTCTGGCGCAACGCAAGGGCACGACTCCACATTACCGAGATAAGTTTCACACCTAGAACAACTAATCGCTACAACATGGAGTTCTCGCTTGCTGCGGCTCCGTGACGGCAATGTTGCCTACCTTTCTCACCTCTCAGCGGCTGCTTGCACGCTAAAGGGGACCTCCTGAGCATCGCGCCTCATGGGCTCTTACTGGACCTCGGGCCGCTCACCTCCTGGCCTTGACCACGGCATCGCGACCTCGCATACTAGCAATGGCTGCAGCCTGCCTGGGGACCGGGACCTGTCAGCGTAGAGAAGTCGTTGTGAGGTTAGAAAGGGAGAACCAAGCCGGGACAGGACTCGCGCGATTTCATAATATGGACAACATCATCAAAAGACATCGCAGACCCTTTACACGCCCCCACAGGGTGTTTTCTTGATTCCTCGCAGGGAACAAAAGACGAGAACTCTGAGGAGCCCTAACTACACGTGCCTTTGTGGCCGACGCCATCATCAACAATGGGCCACGGGAGACCGGCGCCAACCCCATCCGGTCAGCTGCAGCGATGGCCTGATGCTGCCGCCTTGCTCCGGCCGCGGCGAGAGCTCGGGGGGACTCGTTAAATCGGGCAATTGCCGATAGCATGGGGAAGCAGAGACGCCCATGTCCAATCAGTTGCCACGCGTCGAGCAAGGCTGCAGGCTGTTGGGGCCCGCGGCGCTCCGCCCTTGCCCTTTGGCTTTGCCGCTAAGCCATGTCCGAGTGCGCCTTGGGCCCGGGGGCTACTGTTGGCATTCTGGGAATGGGGGTCCCCAGACTTGCCTGCCTACGGCCCGTGGCGTGGCTCCACCAGTGGCCCAGTACGGCCTGTCTTCATCAACTAAACACTCAAGACCCTCGCGAGGGGACAAGCCTCGCGGGGCGGACGACACAAGGCCTCCTCAGGAGTAGCCTCACCAGGCAGGCTCGCGAGGAGGCGGAGAGATCAAGGCAAGGGGTACCTCGCGAAGTCCCTGTGACGCAAGCCATGATGACCAAGGCCAGGTGGGCGCCAGGCGGGCGCCGGCGTGCGCAGTGTCCTTGTTCCCTCTTTGGTGCTAAGGGGGCAAGCGCAGGCGTGGAGTACTGAGGCATCAGGCAAAGGTTTCCATATCGGTGCAACAAGACCAAGACCAGCAGGACGACAGGATAGAGGTCACCATGGAGCCCAAGACGGCGTCACCACCAGCGCCTTTGGCAGGAGAAGACCACCTTTACTCAGGATAGCCTGTACTAGCTGTCCCCTTTCAAAATGGCCGTTGTTGGATCCCTTCCCGCTCAATATTTGGGAAGAGGACCAGGGCCTGTATAAATAGGGCTAGCCATCACAGTTAGAGGGGCATCTCATCTAGAGACGGACTGATTCCTCCCCGAGCAACCACACCAACACAAGAACACCTCTCCTTGCGAGGCTCTTATTCCCTTGTATTGTTCATCAGCAGCCCAAGAGGCAATCCACCACCACCACACAGGAGTAGTGTATTACACCACAACGGTGGCCCGAACCTGTATAAATCTTGTGTCTCTTGTGTAATGAGTTCATCGTGCTAGTCTAGAGATTGCGACGAGGCTGAGGGCGTGTTTCGGTAGGGGGAAATCTTCGTGCGCACCCCAGTGTTCGAACCTTAAGGGTTTTGCCGAAACCCGATATCCGACACATTCCATACGTTCGAACGGAAAGTTCAACATTCAGAGCAGAGTAACATGTCTAATCTAGATATAGGGTACTGAACTTCCATGTTGACAACCATCATAGCCAAGTTAACTATTGATACGTCTCCAACATATCTATAATTTTTTATTGTTCCATGATATTATATTATCTGTTTTGGATATTTTATATGCATTATTATTCTATTTTATATTATTTTGGGGACTAACCTATTAACCTAGAGCCCTGTGCCAGTTTCTGTTTTTCCTTGTTTTTGAGCTTCGCAGAAAAGGAATACCAAACAGAGTCCAACCGAAATAAAACTTTCGCGGTGATTTTTCTTGGACCAGAAGACACGCCGAAGACTTGAAGATGAAGTCAGAAGAGCCGCAAGGCGGCGACAAGGGGGGGGGTGCGCCTAGGGGGGTAGGGCGCGCCCCTACCTTGCCACCTCCTCGGGACTCCTCTGACCTAACCCTTGGCCCTATATATTCACATATATTCAAGAACCACCAGAAGCATCCAAGAAAACACTTCTCCACCACCGCAACCTTATGTTCCCGTGAGATCCCATCTTGGGGCCTTTTCCGGCATCCTGCCGGAGGGGGATTCGATCATGGAGGGCTTCTACATCAACTCTATTGCCCTTCTGATGAAGCGTGAGTAGTTTACCTCAGACCAACGGGTCCATAGCTAGTAGCTAGATGGCTTATTCTCTCTCTTTGATTCTCAATACCATGTTCTGCTCGATGTTCTTGGAGATCTATCCGATGTAATCTTCTTTTGAGGTGTGTTTGTCGAGATCCGATGAATTGTGGATTTACGATCAACTTATCTATGAATATTATTTGAATCTTCTCTCAATTCTTATATGCATGATTTGATATCTTTGTAATTCTCTTTGAACTATCGGTTTAGTTTGGCCAACTAGATTGGTTTTTCTTGCAATGGGAGAAGTGCTTAGCTTTGGGTTCAATCTTGTGGTGTCCTTTCCCAGTGACAGTATGGGCAGCAAGGCACATATTGTATTGTTGCCATCGAGGATAAAAAGATGGGGTTTACATCATATTGCTTGACTTTATTCCTTTGCATCATGTTATCTTACTTAAAGCGTTACTCTATTTTTCATGAACTTAATAATCTAGATGCACGCAGGTGTCGGTCGATGTGTGGAGTAATAGTAGTAGATGCAGGCAGGAGTCGGTGTACTTGACACGGACATGATGCCTGTATTTCATAATCATTGCCTTAGATATCATCATAAATTTGCGCTTTTCTATCAGTTGCTCGATAATAATTTGTTCACCCACCGTATTATTTGCTATCTTGAGAGAAGCCTCTAGTGAAACCTATGGCCATCGGGTCTATTTTCCATCATATAAGTTTTTGATCTACTATTTTGCAATCTTTTACTTTCCGATCTATTCAATAAAAAACCCAAAAATATTGTCAGGACCCCGGCTCAAAGCCACACCGATCTAGCATGTAACACCTCATATCACTTTGCGGCCTCAAGCACGGTATTCCCATGGGTGTCGCCTTACCTTGCTTGGAACCGTTTGCGCCTTTTGGCACACGTATATGATAGTGTCGCTAGCATCCATATGACAAGGAGCCCGGGCTGACATGGCTAGTCGTGAACCCAAAGTGGCACTAACTCATAGGGACAGGCATACATGACCTAGCAACGAACGTGTCGGTCATTAGCGACTGAATCTAGGCTGTAGCAACTGGGCTAGCAGGACTCCGGTAAACCGGGCTGTAGCAGGCTAATAGGACTCCGGTAGACACCGCGTGACATTTCCCCGAAGGGGAGGACACAGGAACGAAGAAGGAAACATGCCAGCCAGCCTAAGTGTTCCGGAGCAGTAGCAAGCTACCAAGGCTCAGTAGAAACACTAGGAGACATTTCCCGGTAAGAGAGGCTACCAAGGATAAACAACTAGATAGTCAGAACCCACACATACCAAGCCTGACTATCTACCAGATCCTGCCGAGGGCACAAGATCATAGCTGAGGTAACAAGCTAAACGTCGAAGTCCACGCGAAACTACTAGTGAGACTAAAGCCTCTCTGCAAAACATAAAATAGGCAAACGTGAGTACAAATGTACCCAGCAAGACTTACATCAGAACTATCTACATATGCATCATTATCAACAAAGGGGATGGTGGAGTTTAACTGCAGCAAGCCAGCTTTGACTCGGTGGCTATCCTGAACTACGACTGCAAGTAACTCTTTTGAGGTGGCGCACACGAGTCCACATATTCACCATATCAATACACCACGATGGATCCGCTCCCGTCTCCCTACGAGAATGCCATCCATAGCACTCACACTTATCTTGCGTATTTTAGAGTATCCACTTTCACTTGTCTATGAACTGTATAGGCAACCCAGATGTCCTTTATCGCGGACGCGGCTATTCGAATAGATGATGTTAACCCTGCAGGGGTGTACTTCTTCACACACGCTCTCGCCACTTACCGCCATGTACACGTCATGTATCTTGGCAACCTTCAAGCGGAATTCTGGCGTGGGTGTCGGCCACGGCCTACCTAAACACTCAAGTCTCTAGTCCAGGTTTATCGCCTATTCAGGTTCCATCCGCAGGCAGTCCGCCCGAGGTTTCCACATACGGCCCCGAACGATGTGTACAGGGTTCCGCGACACCAAACGGGCGCCCGGCATACCCAGCCACGTGCCTACCGCATCACAGCCCACCCCTCGGGTCAGCGCTGCCCATGGTCTCCAGCATACTACAAACACCAGAAACTACTTGCAACTCCTGGACAGAGGACAAGGGTGGTTAAGAAGCCGAGAGGGTCAATTATGGATCCCAATGAGTGGTAGTAGCTGTTCATGGATCACAAACACAGAACTCAGTTCCTGAGGACGGCTTCAATGGGACAACCCACCATGTACTCCTACATGGCCTCTCACCGCTACCTTAACCAAATCATGTTCACACACACTTAGCTCACACACAGTAGGACATGTTTACACACCTCCGATTCATGCCCGATGAATCAGACCCGACTCAACTCTAAGCAGTAGCAAGCATGACAAACAAGCATGAATGAGTAGGCACATCAGGGCTCAAACAACTCCTACTCATGCTAGTGGGCTTCATCTATTTACTGTGGCAATGACAGGTTATGCAGAGGAAAGGGGTTCAACTACCACAACAAGTAATAGATGAATCGTTTTTGTCCTAATGCAATAAAAGAGAGCAGGAGCGAGAGAGTGGGATTGTATCAGAATGAACAAGGGGTTTTTGCTTGCCTAGCACTTCTGAGGATAGTATAGTTCTTCATCGGTGTCATCGATCACGTCGTCGGTACACGTCTACTGAGAGGGGACAAGCACTGACAAACAAAGAAGAAACACAATCAATGCAATGCACAATATGATGCATGATCATGACATGGAAGAATGAGTGTGTTGGGCTAATGCAACTACAACCAGATGGGTTTGAGCCATTTGAACCAAAAGTTCATTCCCAAACTCAACTTATGAATTTAAATAGTGCCTTATCATGTTTTGCACTAAACATCAAGGTTAAGTTGCTTTAACATGCATGAAACCTGTACATTTGGATAGATTGGATTTTTCTGATAATTTTTCATATATAACTTATTTCATTATGAGCCACGGTTGATTTTCTATGATTTTTAGAAGTTTAGGAGATTTTCTGGAATTTACTGAATTATCTTAAATCCAGAAAATGGTTAACTGCGTCAGCATGACATTGGTGTGATGTCAGCAGGTCAAAGGTGCCAGCCCAGGTCAAACCTGACGGCTGGGACCCACTGGTTAGTGACTCAATTAACTAAAAGGGTTAACTAGGATTAACTAATCAAATTAACAGGCATTGGGCCCACTGTCAGTGTCAGTAGTGGGGTAATTAGTCCTAAACTAAACGAGTCAGGGGCGGGGCCCACATGTATTGACCCCAGGGAGGTCAAACCCCAGGTCGAACGGGTCAAACTCGCCGGCGTTGAGCCGTCGGTGAGGTCAGCGGCGGCGAGGGGCTTCGGAAAACCCCTCTGGTGCACCGTTCGGCACGCGCTTGGGCTCTCCGGGACGCTGGCGGAGTGGCGCATCCAACGGCGATGGGCTCCGGGCCTGGGGTGGCCGGAAACACCGACGACGAGCAGTGCAGCGGCGGTCGGAGCTCGAGCCCGCTCGGGTTAGGTGCTACGGCGTGTAAACGCGTGAACTAAAGCTCTAGAGTTGCTCTACGTGAGGCTGCTAACGCGTTGCACATCGGTGCATGACCAAATGGTCACCGGAGTGTCGCCAGTGTCGAGCTTGTGCGGCGGAGCGTCTCGGCTCCAGTGGAGGAGGCGGCTAGAGCTCGAAATAAGGTATGGAGTTAGGGGAAAACGAAGCAGAGGCTCACATGGAGTCGGTAGGGCGGTTCAGCAAGCTCGGGGAGGTCCGGACGGCGGCGGAATCACGACGGCGATCATCGGGACCCGAGGATGAAGATGACATCGATGGCGGCACTCTGAGGGCCTTCCAGTCGTGTGGATCAGCGGGGATGGCGTAGCGGATGACGGCGGAGCTCGTGGGCCGGTCGGGGGAGCGAGGGGGATGCGGTGGACACGGCGGCAGCGAACGGCGGCGACGGCTGCACTTGGTGTGCTCGGGAGAGAGAAATAGAGGAGGGGGGAGCACAGGGAGAGTGAGAGGGGTCGGGGGGTTGCATGGCGTCGCAGAAGACGTCCGGGACGACGAGGGGACAACCAGGCAGGCAGCTGCCGGCGTGGCACGCCGCGGCACCATGGCTAGCTTCTCCTCTGCCTTCTGGCAGTAGGAAGAAGATGCCCCTGCCCTCGGTGGGCCGGCCAGGTGGCTGGGCTGCCAGGTGGGATGGGCCTGCTGGAGGAGCTAGGCTAGGTAAGTGGCCCAGGTGTGCTTCCTCTCTCTCTCTCTTTTCCATTTAATTCTGTTTTTCTATATTTCTGTATCTGTTGGGCTTTACTAAAAATAGCTATGCACTTCCAAAAATCTTGAAAATAATTGTGGGCTCTGTTTAGATTATTCTCAACATCCCTCACTTATTTCCAGAATTATTTGGGCATTTAGAATATTTTATAGCATTTAAATGCCCAAATGCAAATACTATATGATTTAATTCAGTGACCCTCTATTGTCCTAGAAAAGTGTGCACCATTTTTGTCAGAGGTTCTAGACCAAGGCAAAGATGATGAACATTTTAGAAGGGCTTTTTGGGTTCAGTGAAAAATGATTTTAGTAAACCCTAGTTGGTTTGGGGGGGTGCTGGGGCTTTCTGTCATCCCCATTTCAAGTTTCTGAGAAATTTAAACATGATGCAACACCAGATGCTAGCACCAAGCAGTACCAGAAGCTAGGGATGTGACAACTCACCCCCACTAAACAAGAATGTCGTCCCGAGATTCAAGACGTGAGGTAAGAAGATAGAGGGACACAAGCTAACACGATCTTCATGATACAATTACCCTTCTCAAAGATGTTGGTTCATTGATTCAACTGGATCTTGACGTCTTTGCTTTCAAGGTCTTTCATCCAACACGATGATGACAGAAGGAGGCTCTATAGAAAACGATCTCCTCAAAGATCGAGTATTCAAGATCAACTCATGGAGTGAGAGGTAAGAACATCTCTCGAGCTGAGATACGAAGTATCTATCCAAAGGAATGGAGTGAAACAGATGATGAGGGCTCGCTAGGTAGACAACAAGTCCACACTTAAGAAGGTGTTGATCGGCTGTCAACGTAGCGAGGAGTTGAGTTTCCATGACACCGTAGCGAGACATCTTAGAGGAGGGTGATTCGTAGAATTATTACCTTAAGTGGAAAAAGAATTACCGTTGATATAGAGATCATTGAGACTCTTTATATCAGCCTAAGGCAAATCTCGAGAGATCGTTTGGAGGGGTTTGGTAGAATGGCATACCCAAACTAGGATGGATGATGTGGACTACCTTGTTGAAGACAACGCAAGGATGATTTTTCTTATCATCGGAAATGGATGGGACCCATGGTAGAGTGGCACATTGGCGATGCAAGCTAGGAACAAAATGCAAATGCTGGGAATGATTGTGGTAACTGGGGAGAAACCCAACGGTAAAGAGTGAATCCACTGTTTGGAAGGTTATAGCATAACCGAGGGAACTGAGAGCAATCCCAGTTAGTGTCGGTGATAACACCTAGTGCTTGTGCGTGCTCTCAAGAACTTGAGCATTTCCATATTCATCAAGGTACAAATATCCGTGTCAAGGATCCTGGCAACAAAACTTACTGCCATGATGAATGGTGATGGACGATGCAGATGCAAAAGGAGATAACACTTTCTCAGATTTCACCTTAGCGAAGCCAAGGAAACAAAATCTGGATGATCGACCGAGAAACATTTAGCACTCTACTTTTAATGTTCTCCTTGATGTGCTAGTGCAACCCATTTATTAAAATGGTTTGGTACCTAGAACATCAAGTAAAAGGTCGGACTTCGGGAGCACAAAAATCCATAAGGGACAACTAAGGAGTAAATCCTGCGAAATCCTTATGGGGAGGTGGCCAACTTCCTTCAATCGAGATACTACAATAATAGGTCTTCCGGCTAGGTGTGTTGGTCATGACATCCACTTTACCGGTTATCGAGAGACCAATATTATAGTTCTTGGAGAATGCTCCAACCATCGTACCTGCCTGAGATTCAGATCTGGTTGGCGTCAGGATAATCCAGACTCATCGAGTCTGGAAAGTAAAATGAAAGTTTGCAACACAAATCGACAAGACGGCGTTGCGAGATTCTCGGGAAATGAACTATGATAGCAAGCTCCAAAACACGAGCTAGTTCTGCTACACATATGTGAACACGTTGTCTCAGACAAGCATGACCACGTAGTAGTCTTATAATAAAACAGTAACGAGTTCAGGTGGGGAACCATCATCGAGGATATCAAAGTCCTTGCATAAGGTATACTCTTAAGAAGGGGCTTCTTCTCCTTGAAGAAATCAACCAGTGGCTTGGTGTGCTACGGAATACATATGGAGTGGAGGTAATTAATCTACCAAACCATAGTATACTTTGGACATGTGTGACTAACTTGGGATGATTCCAAGGAAGCAACATTGACTTTATCAAATTCACGGCGGCAACTTGCATCAAATGCACATGAATTAGAGGAAGTCACTTCTTCCATCCATGCATATGCTTCATGAGCTAGCATGAAGAAATGCTTTCAAAAGTTTCCAATACTAGCTTAATGTTCAACAAGATTATGGAGAAGATAAGGATGTTGTTGATGGGCTCAACAACAGTTCATCCTGGTTTCCATATAAATGGAATTCCACAATTATGTGAACATGGTGATAGCATTGGTCAGACCAAAAGATATAATGGAGTATGCTCGAGGAGGAACGACGAGTAAGACAACATTACAAACATCGTTGGTTCTGATTTGATTTGAGAATAGCCCACACTCAAATCAAAGTTTTGATAAGATAATAGGTCCAACAACTGATCACAGGGACCGATCGATGAAGATATCATCTTTCTTCAACATACATACAAGATATCCCTTAACATGAACTACGTCGGACAAGATTTTATCTTCCAGCTCTCCAAGTTGATGTATAGGTTAACCAACTAGCTCAGGGGTATCCAACACAGACTCTTGGAGAAGGGGTGGTTTACAGGGATAAACCAATTTGATCATGAACTCAACATAGCGGTCAGGTGACGACCTGGTGATACTTCCGAGAAGATATTCAGAAAATCACGAACCACCGATATGTTACTAAGCTCGAGAACAATCTTGCTTTTCAGGGCAAGACGATATGATCAAATGAGCGAGGGATTGACAAAATACTAACTCACCGACCGAAGAGTGCACCAGAAATAGGGACTAGGTAGCACAATCAACCTTAGGGTGACGACTCAATAATCAACACGCTAGAATGAGGTTATTGTCCATTAGCTACCGAGCAACAGAGTTGCTAGGAGTATTGATTTCACACATCACGATTCACTTGTCAGCATTTCGATTGCAACAACACGGGAACCGAGGAATGAATAATGATGGAGAGAGTATCACTGTATCAAGAGTTCATATGATGGTGTGCAATTCCCATGACATTCTTGATATAAAGATGGTAATACTTTAGGGTAGAACAGAACAAAAGCTGGATTAGCATTTTGATCTGTGAAGTACAATTGCTTTGATCCAATCCTATATATGGATGAGGTACTGGAGTTTGTTCCTCCTAGTCATTCCGGAATAGAATGGCTTGACAGACCACAAGAAAAATCGGCATCGACAGTGAATGCACGCATACTCTTGACTATAAAATGATAGACGGGGGTCAGAATACAACTAAAGAGTACAACTCAAGGAACATATAACTTTCTGAGTTGTGGATGCATAGGTTAGTACGTCGAATCAAGTTTAACAGGTTTCTTCCAGATAACCCATGCAGAAAAGTAGAACTGGCAGAGTCGCAATATAGAATGGAGAACCCATCGAGAGCACTCCTGTTGTGATCTTTTGATCCAACAAACATCTGCCATAAGTGGTTCATAGTATTTGGAAGAAGGAAATTTCCACGAACCTCGAGGACTAATGCAAAGGTTACTAATTTCCTAAAGGAACTAGCAAACACTATCAACATGAGGTAAGTGGGGTGAATCTCGGGTTCAAAACCCAGAAGTAGAATACCTACTAACTAAATGGCAACATGGGATGCTTTCGAGAATAATGGCCAGAATCAGCACACCGGGAACGCAAAACATGGTTCGATCACTAGGTGGCACTCTAAGACACCTAGGGTCATAATAATAAATCCAACATATATGTCAAGGCAACAGAGTACCTCAACTTACCAGTTAGTGTGATTAACCTGGCCTAGAGGAGCATCGAAACCAGAGGGAAAGGATTTTGCAGATGCATCAGATTGTTTAGAAACATAGGACGACTCGGACAACATAACGGCTGTAAATGCTCAAAAAGATTTGAGACATGCTAGAAAAATGGCGGCAGAACCACTCAGAGGCACAATATCAAGGTTTCGAGATCAACAGTTAACATGCAGAGGTAGAAACTGAACTGAGGCTTAAATCCAACAATCTTATGAGTCTACTGATTAGTAACACATGATCCTGATAGAAAGAAGAAAAAGCCTAGTTCCTTAACCCCGTAGGAAAGATATGATGACTCAGATCAGAAGGGCATAAGGTAAAGGAGTATAAAGAGCCTTACGTTCCATCCCACAATCAATTCCCCTACATATAACTAAAGCATTTCTAGACTCAACTTCGACCAGTTTGGCTTGTAATCCTACAGGCAGTCAGGCTCTGATACCAAAGCTATCAGGACCCCGGCTCAAAGCCACACCGATCTAGCATGTAACACCTCATATCACTTTGCGGCCTCACGCACGGTATTCCCACGGGTGTCGCCTTACCTTGCCCAAGGACTGTTTTCGCCTTTTGGCACATGTATATGATAGTGTCGCTAGCATCCATATGACAAGGAGCCCGGGCTGACATGGCTAGTCGTGAACCCAAAGTGGCACTAACTCACAGGGACAGGCATACATGACCCAGCAATGAACATGTCGGTCATCAGTGAGTGAATCCAGGCTGTAGCAACTGGGCTAGCAGGACTACGGTAAACCGGGCTGTAGCAGGCTAACAAGACTCCGGTAGACACCGCGTGACATTTTTCCCAAAGGGACAGACACAGGAACGAAGAAGGACACATGCCGGCCAGCCTAAGTGTTCCAGAGCAGTAGCAAGCTACCAAGGCTCAGTGGAAACACTAGGAGACATTTCCCGGTAAGTGAGGCTACCAAGGATAAACAACTAGATAGTCAGAACCCACACATACCAAGCATTTCAATATCATACACACAATATGCTCAATATGTGCAAATACAACATGACTCTACAACTCAAGTATTTATTCAATAGGCTCCGAGGAGCAGGATATTACAAACATGGGTCTCTCGGCCCAGCATTCAGAGCATACAAGTCAAAGCACAAGCGGAAGCTTAACATGTTTGGGTACAGACATCTAAAAATGAAAAAGGCTAAAAGCCAGAATATCTCTCAAATCCTGCTGAGGGCACAAGATCGTAGCTGAGGTAACAAGCTAAACGTCGAAGCCCACGCGAAAATACTAGTGAGACTAAAGTCTCTCTGCAAAACATAAAATAGGCAAACGTGAGTACAAATGTACCCAGCAAGACTTACATCAGAACTATCTACATATGCATCATTATCAACAAAGGGGATGGTAGGGTTTAACTGCAGCAAGCCAGCTTTGACTCGGTGGCTATCCTGAACTACGACTGGAAGCAACTCTTTTGAGGTGGCGCACACGAGTCCACATATTCACCATATCAATACACCACTATGGATCCGCTCCCGTCTCCCTACGAGAATGCCATCCATAGCACTCACGCTTATCTTGCTTATTTTAGAGTATCCACTTTCACTTGTCTATGAACTGTATAGGCAACCAGAGGTCCTTTACCGCGGACACGGCTATTCGAATAGATGATGTTAACCCTGCAGGGGTGTACTTCTTCACACACGCTCTCGCCACTTACCGCCATGTACACGTCATGTATCTCGGCAACCTTCAAGCGGAAGCCTGGCGTGGGTGTCGGCCACGGCCTACCTAAACACTCAAGTCTCTTGTCTAGGTTTATCACCTAATCAGGTTCCATCCGCAGGGAGTCCGGCCGAGGTTTCCACATACGGCCCCGAATGATGTGTATAGGGTTCCGCGACACCAAATGGGTGCCCGGCATACCCAGCCACATGCCTACCGCATCACAGCCCACCGCTCGGGTCAGCGCTGCCCACGGCCTCCAGCATACTACAAACACCAGGAACTACTTGCAACTCCTGGACAGAGGACAAGGGTGGTGAAGAAGCCGAGCGGGTCAATTAAGGATCCCAATGAATGGTAGTGGCTGTTCATGGATCACAAACACAGAACTCAGTTCCTGAGGACGACTTCAATGAGACAACCCACCATGTACTCCTACATGGCCTCTCACCGCTACCTTTACCAAATTGTATTCACACACACTTAGCTCACACACAGTAGGACATGTTTACACACCTCCGACTCATCCCCGATGAATCAGACCCGACTCAACTCTAAGCAGTAGCAGGCATGACAAACAAGCATGAATGAGTAGGCACATCAGGGCTCAAACAACTCCTACTCATGCTAGTGGGCTTCATCTATTTACTGTGGCAATGACAGGTCATGCAGAGGAAAGGGGTTCAACTACCACAACAAGTAACAGATGAATCGTTGCTGTCCTAATGCAATAAAAGAGAGCACGAGCGAGAGAGTGGGATTGTATCGGAATGAACAAGGGTTTTTTGCTTGCCTGGCACTTCTGAGGATAGTATAGTTCTTCATCGGTGTCATTGATCACGTCGTCGGTACACGTCTACTGAAAGGGGACAAGCACCGACAAACAAAGAAGAAACACAATCAATGCAATGCATAATATGATGCATGATCATGACATGGCAGAATGAGTGTGTTGGGCTAATGCAACTACAACCATATGGGTTTGAGCCATTTTGAACCAAAAGTTCAATCCCAAACTCAACTTATGAATTTAAATAGTGCCTTATCATGTTTTGCACTAAACAGCAAGGTTAATTTGCTTTAACATGCATGAAACCAGTATAGATGGATAGATTGGATTTTTCTGATAATTTTTCATATATAACTTATTTCATTATGAGCTACGGTTGATTTTCTAGGATTTTTAGAAGTTTAGGACATTTTCTGGAATTTTCTGAATTATTTTAAATCCAGAAAATGGTTAACTACGTCACCATGACATTGATGTGATGTCAGTAGGTCAAAGGTGCCAGCCCAGGTCAAACCTGACAGTTGGGACCCACTGGTTAGTGACACAATTAACTAACTTGAGGTTAGTGGGATTAACTAATCAAATTAACAGCCTTTGGCCCTTGTCGATGTCATTGGTGGGGTAATTAGTCCTAAACTAAACGAGTCAGGGGCGAGGCCCACATGTATTGACCCTAGGGAGGTCAAACCCCGGGTCGAACGGGTCAAACTCGCCGGCGTTGAGCCGCCGGCGAGGTCGGCGGCGGCGAGGGTCTTCGGAAAACCCGTCTGGCGCACCGTTCGGCACGCAGTTGGGCTCTCCGGGACGCTGGCGGAGCGGCGCATCCAACGGCGTTGGGCTCCGGGCCTGGGGTGGCCGGAAACACCGACGACGAGCAGTGCAGCGGCGGCCGGAGCTCGGGCCCGCTCGGGTTAGGTGCTACGGCATGCAAATGTGCGAACTAAAGCTCTAGAGCTGCTCTACGTGAGGCTGCTAAGGCATTGCACACCGGCGCATGACCAAATGGTCACCGGAGTGTCTCCAGCGTCGAGCTTGTGCGGTGGAGCGTCTCGGCTCCGATGGAGGAGGCGGCTAGAGCTCGAAATCGGGCATGGAGTTAGGGGGAAACGAAGCAGGGGCTCACATGGAGTCGGTAGGGCGGCTCAGCAAGCTCGGGGAGGTCCGGATGGCGGCGGAATCACGGCGGTGATCATCGGGACCCGAGGATGAAGATGACATCGATAGCGGCACTCCGAGGGCCTTCCAGTAGTGTGGATCGGCGGGGACGGCGGAGCTCGTGAGCCGGTCGGGGGAGCGAGGGGGATGCGGTGGACACGACGATAGCGAATGGCAGCGACGGCTGCACTCGGTGTGCTCGGGAGAGATAAACAGAGGAGGGGGAGGAGCGCAGGGAGAGTGAGAGGGGTCAGGGGGTTGCGTGGTGTCGCGGAAGACGTCCAGGACGACGAGGGGACAGCCAGGCAGGCAGCTGCCGGCGTGGCACGCCGCGGCGCCGTGGCTTAGCTTCTCTCTCCTTCCGGGCAGAGGAAGAAGACACCCTTGCCCTCGGTGGGCCGGCCAGGTGGCTGGGCTGCCTGGTGGGCTGGGCCTGCTGGAGGAGCTGGGCCAGGTAAGTGGCCCAGGTGGGCTTCCTCTCTCTCTCTTTTCCATTTAATTCAGTTTTTCTATATTTCTGTATCTGTTGGGCTTTATGAAAAATAGCTAGGCACTTCCAAAAATCCTGAAAATAATTGTGGGCTCTGTTTAGATTATTCTCAACAGCCCTCACTTATTTCCAGACTTATTTGGGCATTTAGAATATTTTATAGCATTTAAATTCCCGAATGCAAATACTATATGATTTAATTCTGTGACCCTCTATTATCCTAGAAAAGTGTGCACCATTTTTGTCAGAGGTTCTAGACCAAGGCAAAGATGATGAACATTTTAGAAGGGCATTTTGGGTTCAGCAAAAAATGATTTTAGTAAATCCTAGTTGGTTTAGGGGGGATGCTGGGGCTTTCTGTCATCCCCATTTCAAGTTTCTGAGAAATTTAAACTTGATGCAACACCAGATGCTAGCACTAAGTAGTACCAGAAGCGAGGGATGTGACAAATATTTACTTTATCTTTTGTTTAGTTTTATCTATCTCTATCAGATCTCACTTTTGCAAGTGACCGTGAAGGGATTGACAGCCCCTTTATCGCGTTGGGTGCAAGTATTTGATTGTTTGTGCATGTATTGGTGATTTGTGCGTTATCACCTACTGGATTGATACCTTGGTTTTCTAACTGAGGGAAATACTTATCTCTACTTTGCTGCATCACATTTTCCTCTTCAAGGGAAAAACCAAGGCAACATCAAGAAGTAGCAACTATCTACTCCCACTAATACTCTAGTAGTGTACAAGTAGTAACATACTCTTACCTAAATAGACGATGTCGGCCGCCATCTGCGGTACACGCTAAACGCCGACACCAACGTCCTCCTCCTCGCCTTGGACTTGCCAGAAGTGTGTTAGGGCGCATTGCTCGCGCGCGTTGGCCCTTTCCTTGCCGGCGTGATCCACCGAAGCTTCAACTTCTAAGCGGGAAACCCACTTGACGAGCAGGTAGTAAAATTCGGCATCGCAAACATGTGCATGCCCGAATCCTCTAGGGCTATTTGCCAGGCGCTGACCTCCACGTAGTCGGTTCAGTTGCGGACACTCTGCTCGTGACTCAGAGCGTTGGTGTGCTGCTACTCCATGCCCCGCTGGCGGTGCAAATCGGTGATATGCTGCTCCTCCGCCAGGCGGTCGCGATCCAACAAGTCCTCATACTCCGCATTGCCATCTAAAGACCGATAGAATGCCTCCTTCCTCCGTGTGCCTTCCGGTGAAAAACCGAACACTAGTTCCAGCGATGACCACCTATAGCGTCGCCTATAGCGGACGGGCGGGGGCATGACAGACGTGGCGAGAGCAAGGGCAAGTGGTGAGCGACATCAGGCTAGTGGGGGCTTTTGAGGATAGGGCGAGTTGGGTTATGGTGCCACCAAAGAACACCGGGAACTAGTAATTATAGGCGGAAGGTAGGTGAACCAGCGTGTTGCGGGAAACACGATGGTCATCGCGGTCACCGGAATTCAATGCATAAGCAGGCATGGCTTAGCATGCCGGCTTGCCGTGGAAAACTAGAAAAATTGAAATTATAACTGTGCCGTCCCGTCCCTTCAGTGGTGTGTCCCGTCCGTGCTGGGTCGCACATCGGCATGACGGTCAAACGAGTGCGCTCGATTCATCCAGATGAGGAACGTGCGTGATTTTCTAGTTTTTCGCGTAGAATCGAGTGGGTCGGATATTGTAGGTGTAGGATCGCAATAGCTGATGAACATTCGCTGGGAGATAAGGCATTTG
Organism: Aegilops speltoides; assembly: GCA_021437245.1. NCBI lineage: Eukaryota > Viridiplantae > Streptophyta > Magnoliopsida > Poales > Poaceae > Aegilops > Aegilops speltoides. Next base: position 192,328,165 of record CM038147.1, read on the forward strand.
CAAATGTATTTTTGGTAGTTTCTTCAGATTCGCATGGCATTTTATTCAAAACAACATGTTAGTTTCTTTAGAGGTAGGCATTTTTATTCAAAAAACTGCCACCTTTGGATCTTGCGTCACAACTAAAACTGCCAGGAGCGTATTAGTAGGCTAGCTAGTGATCGATCAGTAACTTGTAAACACTGAGCGAACAGAAATAGGGAACTGCTAGTAACTTGTAAACACTAAGCACACAGAAATAAGGATCATGTTGTGCACAGTAGTAGAAATGTTCACACGGGACTCACATGCTTGGCATTGTAATATGTTCACATTAGTTGTCCAAATTCACAACCAACTAGTATGATTCCCATACATAAGATCAACAGGTTAATGGATCTCAATGATTCACGGATCATATACAAATATGTAGCTCCAAAAGCAAAGATCTGTAAAAAACGTCTGTTCTTGCTACTAACATGGATGCTTCTCTGGGCCAACATTCAGTATAGAGTGAAAGACAAAATTTGTTTGTGAAGTCTACATTTCCTCTTGCCAATGTAAGTGGTTTCACCAACAGCTGGAACCATGGGAATGAACCACACATGATGGAGGAACATCCACTGCAATATGATTTGGTCTTCTCTCGATCACACGACGAGACTATTTTTGGAATACAAACTTTAACTTATGCAAAATGATGCCAATTGTATAACTAGACCAAAGCAATGAAGCACCTAGTGTTGGCCGATAAATAGTACAGTACTACTTTTGTGCAGTCCGTGAAGTGACTATCTAATCTTTCGGTGTCTATTTTCAAATGGCACTGCATGCAGTGACTATACTATCCTCTTGTGCAGGTCCACCAAAATTGAGGTCACTTTGTTTGTTTGCCAAATAGCAACGGGCAAACATCTGTTTGCACAAATATCAAGCAGCTACTAACATATACCCCACCTTTATTTTCGGTTTAAACACGTCTCTGCTAGTCGTTTCCTCTTAGCATCTTCATGTTTTGCATTGGACAATTTGATACTGTCATGTTTTGCCTTGGATAATTGCATACTAAATCATGTACTATCTAATGATAGTACAAATGTAGGTCCACCCTACCAATAAATTCACATGCAAACCACTAATATTACTATCTAATGATAGTACAAAAGGAGTAGCAAGGTAGTAGCAAACCATCTACCTTCGTAATGAACAACTCATAGTGCCACCAATTGGATATAACGGTTTGGAGGAAAACATGCTCATAATGTTGAACCATTTGGACTTTTTGTGCAGTTCCACTAAAATCGAGCATCCCTGTTTACACAGATATTGAAAGTGTGATTACTATAAAACTAGCAGTAGTTGAAGCATAGACTCACAAATATAAGCATTCCAATTTCTTAATGGGAAAAGGTAGCAAGACTATTTCTAACCACCTATTTGAAGGAATAATTAAGGCAACAATGGCTGATGTCATGAAGGCATACATTGATGAAGTCATGTACCTAGGGTAGGGTCATAGACCTGATCTAAGTACCCTACCCAAGGACATCCTCAGAAGAAACTGCCTTCCAGTCGACCAAGAGAGACTTCACTCGACGGACTCGAAGGACTCGACCATGAAGACTCACTCGACCACCAGGAGATCAAGAACCACTCTGCATCGTAACGGTCTGTAATTAAGTAGTCTTTATGGCATTTAGGACACTTTATGTAAGGCGTTACCAGTAACACCTAGACTTAATGTACTTTAAACCCTGCATTACTGAGGGCCGGAGGGGTCTGGCGGACACAATATAAGCCACCCCTCTCCTCAGTGTAAGGGGTTCGCACTCCTGTAATCCATACACATATAATCCACTCGACCGCCTCAGGGCTCCGAGACGTAGGGCTATTACTTCCTCCGAGAAGGGCATGAACTCGTACATCCTTTGTGTCTACAACTGCTCCATAGCTAGGATCTTGCCTCTCCATACCTACCCCCCATTCTACTGTCAGACTTAGAACCACGACAGTTGGCGCCCACCGTGGGGCAGGTGTCTTAGCGATTTTTCAAGAAGTTGCAATTGTTCCAATCACTTCCATCATGGTTTCTGGTGGAGTTTTGGTTGAGGGCCGCGAGATCCATCTTGGCGCGCTCACCTTCATCGCCGACGACTCCGCTTGGCTCTAGGAGGCTCCACTCGACGTCGATGCGCTCCCCGTCCGCGGTGCGACACATTTTCGCGCATGTGTCCGCGGAGTTCTGCTGCGGCAACCGTCGACTCCATATCGGTCGACTCCCCTATCGTCCACCCTCCCGGTCTCCCGCCAGCGCAAGCGCTCTGGTCGGTCGAGGCTCCAGCGATGGGTGAGGCACGCGGTGGCTCGCCAGACGGCCACCACCCAAGTTGCGGCAATCGAGCCCGATGAGTCCCTCTACGGCCTGTTCGATCTGTCGACCGCTCGTGAGAGACCGCATTCGAAAAGATAAGCGGTGATCCGGCGACAGAGGTTTTGATGGTCAACGGGCCTCGTAGTCCTCCCGGCTTCCCCCGCGGCGACGGGGTGGACGGCGAAGGTGACCCCGCTCAAGTCCATGAGGAATATCAACCCGAGCCACTTAACTCCTTGCAAAGGGAAGAACTTCGCCGCAGGAACATGGATGCCCTGCATACTCCCATCGCAGGAGAAACCCTCGAGGCTCGTGCCTTGGAGGAGGCGCGTTTGGCCAACTTGGCTGAACGCACTCGTCTGGAGAACCTCCAGCGAGCACTCGACGAGCGCGCGCGACAACGAGTGTCCGACTCCAGTCGACGTCAACTCTTCCCGCCGACTCAGGTATATCGAATCCCAATTCAGAATTTAGCAGCTGCAACCCGTATAGCGGAGTCAATTCAGCCCTCTCGGTCGGAGGCTGGCAGAGGCTTGATGCAGATTAGGGATTTGCTCCGGGCAGCAGGAGACCAGAATTCGGCTGTGTCACAGTCACACAACAGAATTCACAGTCGATCGGTCGCTGCGAATACGGTTCAGTCAGCTCATAGCCCCAGATCGCCTCCGCGGCGTGAAGGGCGAGAGAATCGACGAGACCAATATGGTGACCGATACGATCGTGATGATAGGCGTCGAGTCCCCACTCCTCCCCCGAGGGATGGGTCTTACGCTCATCGGCAGCAAGATGACAGGCGTCAACTCAGTGCGGGGCAAAGAGCTCCGGTCGACCCCCGGGAACCAGGCTTTGACGCGCGATCCATCATCGTGCAAGGCTTGGTTGATCGGAACAGGGCTCATCGCGGTGGCCATGATAGAGATGCACCCACCAGCAGCCGAGTGCATGTTTCTGGTCCGGAATGTTTCAGCAGGGCTATCAGAGCCGCGGTGATTCCCCCCAACTTCAGATTGGCGACTGGAGTCAGCAAGTTCACCTGTGAGTCTAAGCCTGAAACTTGGCTGAAGACTACCGAGTGGCGGTGCAAATTGGTGGCGGAAATGATGAGGTGGCTATGAAGCACTTACCACTCATGTTGGAAGGTTCGGCCAGAGCATGGTTGAATCAGTTAACTCCGAGCAGCATTTACACTTGGGAAGATCTTTCCCGAGTGTTCGTCAGAATGTTCGAGGGAACTTGCAAGCGACCAGCTGGATTGACGGAGCTGCAAGTTTGCGTACAGAAGTCGAATGAAACTTTAAGAGAGTATATCCAGAGATGGATCACTTTGCATCATACCGTGGAGAACGTGTCTGATCATCAGGCAGTCTGCGCCTTCAAGGATGGTGTTAAGAACAGAGAATTGAGTTTGAAGTTTGGTCGGACCGAAGATATGACCCTGAGTCGGATGATGGAAATTGCTACCAAGTACGCCAACGGTGAAGAGGAGGACTGACTCCGGAGCGGCAAGTACAAGCCGAGTCAGTCGGAGAAAGGGAACTCCAGTCGGAAGCAGAAATGGAAAGTCGAACCAGCGGTTCCTGGAGAGGCTCTGGCCGTGACTCAGGGCAAGTTCAAAGGGAAACCCAAAGGATCCTGGAACCCCAAGAAGGTGAAGGATAAAGAAGGAAATGACGTGATGGATTTACCGTGTCACATCCACACAAAGAAAGACGAAGAGGGTAATTTCATTTACCCAAAGCATACCACTCGGCAGTGCAGGCTCCTGATCCAGCAGTTCCAAGGTAAACAACCCAAGGACAAGGAAAAGGATTCGGACAAAGCCAAAGACAAGGAGGACAGTGAGGGAGGATATCCTCATGTTAACTCCACTCTGATGATCTTTGCGGATGTGGAAAGCAAGAGCCGACTGAAGGTAATCAACCGTGAGGTGAACATGGTCGCCCCGGCGACACCCAATTATCTGAGATGGTCCCAAACTCCCATTACATTCGACCAGTCTGATCACCCGACTCATATAGCCACCCTTGGGAGGCAAGCTTTGGTGGTCGACCCGGTCGTCGACGGCACTCGACTGACGAAGGTGCTAATGGATGGTAGTAGTGGACTGAATTTGTTGTATGCGGACACGCTGAAAGGGATGGGCATTCCGATGTCGGACCGAGCACCAAAGAACATGAGTTTTCATGGAGTTATACCTGGAAAGAAAGCTGAGTCGCTCGGTCAGATAGCTCTGGCTGTGGTGTTCGGTGACTCGAAGCATTTCCGCAAGGAGAAGCTGACGTTTGAAGTTGTAGACTTTCAGAGCACTTACCATGCTAATTTGGGGAGACGAGCTTACGCACGGTTTATGGCTCGACCATGTTACGTGTACCTCAAGCTGAAGATGCCCGGCCCCAAAGGCGTGATCACTGTCACTGGTGATCGGAAAAAAGCAGAAGAGTGTTTCCAGAAAGGCTCAAAAATTGCCGATTCCCAGGTGACAACGGTCGAGTTCGAGGGATACAAGAAAAATGCAGATCCGAGTGATTTGTTGCGGGCAAAGAAGCCTGCCATAAAGTCAGCGTTTCAGTCGTCCGGTGAGACAAAGCCTGTTCACATTCACCCGACCGACCCCAATGCATCTCGGACCCATATTTCCACAACACTCGACCCTAAATAGGAAGAAGCGCTCATCCAGTTCCTCCGTGAGAACTGGGACATCTTTGCATGGAAGCTTGCTGACATGCCGGGTGTTCCCAGGGGACTGGCTGAGCATCACCTTAGAGTCGACTCAACCGCAAAACCAGTCAAAGAACATCTTCGACGGTCCGCCGTCCAGAAGAGAAAGGAAATTGGTGAGGAAGTGGCTCGACTATTGGCGGCAGGATTTATCCGAGAGATATACCACTCCGAGTGGCTCGCCAATGTCGTCATGGTTCCCAAGAAGGACAAGTCACTTCACATGTGCATCGATTTCAAAAACATCAATCGGGCCTGCCCGAAAGATCATTTTCCTCTCCCTCGCATCGATCAAATTGTCGACTCGACTGCGGGGTGCGAGAGATTGTCTTTTCTAGACGCCTATTCGGGTACCATCGATCCGTCTCAGACGGACCCGATGAAATAAAAACAGCTTTCATCACTCCATTCGGGTGCTTCTGCTATATCACCATGCCATTCGGCCTCAAGAATGCCGGAGCCACGTTCATGCGAATGATTCAGAAGTGTTTGCTCACTCAAATCAGTCGGAATGTGGAAGCGTACATGGATGATATCGTGGTCAAGTCGCGAAAGGGTTCCGACCTGCAGACTGACCTCACCGAAACATTTGCCAACCTCAAGAGGTATGATATCAAGCTCAATCCATCAAAGTGCACATTCGGAGTTCCTGGTGGCAAGTTACTCGGTTTTCTCGTTTCCGAACGAGGAATCGATGCTAACCCAGAAAAAATCGGCACTATACTCCGAATGAAACGCCCCGTGCGGGTGCACAATGTCTAGAAGCTTATTGGATTCTTGGCCGCATTAAGTCGATTCATCTCACGACTCGGTGAAAAGGCATTGCCTCTTTACCGACTGATGAAGAAGGCAGACAAGTTCGAGTGGACTCGAGAAGTCGATGCAAAGTTTGCCGAGCTAAAAGCTCGCTCTCCACCCAGCGGTGCTTGCTGCTCCAATCAGCAAAGAGCCTCTGTTGCTTTATATTGCAGCTACAGGACAAGTTGTCGATCTGACTTATGGTCGGCGGGAAGAAGAAGGAAAGCCTTCAAAGTTCAGCGCCCGATGTACTATCTCGTCTCAAGTTTTGACTCCATCAAAGCAAAGATATCCTCATTATCGAAGCTTGTGTATGGAATCTACATGACCACGAAGAAGGTTGCTCATTATTTCTCGATCATTCCATTACAATCGCCGTGACGCCCACTTCGAGATTACGCACAACAAAGATGCAAGCGGTCGAGTGGCGAAATGGGCGATTGAACTCCTTCCCTTGATATCAAGTTTGAGGCAAAAAAGCCATTAAGTCCCAAGCAATAGCAGATTTCCTTGCTGAGTGGATTGAACAACGACAGCCGACTCAAGTTCACTCGAGCATTGGACCATGTTCTTTGATGGCTCTAAGATGTTGAATGGTTCGGTCGGGGTTGTCTGGTTTCCCCGAGGAGATAAGCTCGGATACGTGCTCCAGATTCACTTTGATTCCTCCAAGAATGAGGCAGAATACGAGGCCCTTTTGTATGGGTTGCGCATGGCCATTTCACTCGGCGTCCGTCGCCTTATGGTTTATGGCAACTCAGATTTGGTGGTCAACCAAGTGATGAAGGAGTGGGACGTTAGAAGCCCAGCCATGACTGGATACTGCAATGCAGTGAGGAAGCTGGAAAAGAAGTTTGAGGGGTTAGAGCTCCATCATGTACCCCGACTGAAAAATCAAGCGGCTAATGATTTGGCAAAGATATGTTCCAAGAGAGAAGCCATTCCCACCGGTGTGTTCTTGGAGCGTATTCATACTCCATCAGTCAAAGAAGATCCTTTCACCGAAGAAGCTCCGCAGCCCAAGAGTGCCACGGATCCGACCGAAGTTGAGGTCCCAGCAGTGGCCGACTTGGTCATGGAGGTGTTAGTGATCACTCCCGACTGGACAGTTCCATACATCGCAGATATCCCGAGAAAAGAGCTCCCGGAGGACGAGGAAGAGGCTCGACGGATCGTCTGGTCGATCCAAGGCCTTCTACCGTGATTAAAAGACAGTTATGCGAGAGAGCGCAATCGAGTTGGTCGAAGTGCATAACGCCGAAGAAGTTGAATCATCCTTGATGATGTCCACTCGAGGACTCAGGCCATCATCGTCCTTCGGACCATCGTAGCCAAAGCATACCGAGCCGGATTTTCTTGGCCAAGGGCGAATGAGATGGCAAAGGAGATAGTGGACAAGTGCGAGGGATGTCGGTTTACTCCAACATGTCACACAAGCTGCGTCGCTCAAGACCATACCACTCGTCGGCCCTTCGCAAAGATGGGGATTGGATATGGTGGGCCCCTTGAGGACAGGTCGAGGCGGTTTCACGCATACCTTGTGGCGGTCGACAAGTTCACCAAGTGGATTGAGGCTAAACCCATCAAGAATCTTGGCGCCATTCTCGCTGTTAGCTTCATCGAGGCCGATATTCAGGTATGGGGTCCCGCACAGTATCATCACAGACAATGGATGAAACTTCAATTCGAGGAATTCGAGCATTCTCGCACGCCTCAAGGCACACGAGTCGACTACGCCGATCGCCCATCACAGTCGAATGGACAAGCGAGCGAGCCAATGGCTTGTCCTCGAAGGGTTGAAACCCGGTGATCGTGACCTTAAGCATGCGGCTGGAGCATGGGTCGATGAGCTCCCCTTGGTGCTTTGGGGTCTAAGGACCACGCCTAATCGGTCGACTGGAAGGACTCCATTCTTCTTGGTCTATGGAGCCGAAGCAGTCTTGCCGAGTGATCTGCTCCACAATGCTCCTCGAGTTGAGCTTTACAACGAGGCTGAAGCGGAACAAGCGCGGCAAGATGCAGTCGACCTTTTGGAAGAAGAGAGAGAAATGGCTCTGATCCGATCGACTATCTATCAATAAGACTTGCATCGCTTCCACGCCAAAAACGTGAAGAGTCGAGCCTTCCAGGAAGGAGATTTGGTTCTCCGAGTGGATCAGCAGAAACCACATAAGCTTGCTCCTTCTTGGGAAGGGCCCTTCATCGTCACCAAGTTTCTCCACAACGGAGCGTACCGTCTCTACAACGTCGAGCACAAAATTGACGAGCCCGAGCTTGGAACGCGAGCTACTCCGCCCATTTACATTAAGTTTTCACCGGATGAGTTGTAATAAAAAGTATTCAGAGTCCATGTTTTGCAAGATAATAGTGTCATAATTTCCCCAATGATTTTTGTCACTTTTATTTGTTCAAGAAAATTCCCCTTAGTGGGTGACTTAGCTGCAAACCGTTTAGCCTAAGTTTGTAAAAAAAATCTTACAGTGGTGAGCCAGCCTACTCGGGGCTTAGCCGCGAATCCGTTTAGCCTAAGTTTCAATAAAATCCTACCGAGTGGTGAGACAGACTCCCACTCGGGGCTTAGCTGCAGTCAAGTACTCGCCTAAGTTTCAATAAAATCCTACCGAGTGGTGAGTCAGACTCCCACTCAGGGGCTTAGTTGCAGTCCAAGTACTCGCCTAAGTTTCAATAAAATCCTACCGAGTGGTGAGCCAGACTCTCACTCGGGGGCTTAGCTGTAGTCTAAGTACTTGCCTAAGTTCAAATTCAACGTGCGCTCGCAAGGAGGACGAGGTGCAGGTCGACTGCGACCCTCTCCTCCGAGCTACGCCACAAGTACAACATGCAGTCGCAAGAAGGATGAGGTGCAGGTCGACTGCGACCCTCTCCTTCGAGCTACGCCACAAGTACAACGTGCGGTAGCAAGGAAGACGAGGTGCAGGACGACTGCGACCCTCTCCTCCGAGCTACGCCACAAGTACAACGTCTTGTCGCATAAGAAGGATGAGGTCTGGTCGATCGCGACCCTCTCCTTGAAGCTCACGCCATAAGTACAACGTCGCGGTAGCAAGGAAGACGAGGTGCAGGTCGACTGCGACCCTCTCCTCCAAGCTACGCCACAAGTACAATGTGCGGTCGCAAGAAGGATGAGGTGCAGGTCGACTGCGATCCCCTCCTTCGAGCTACACCACAAGTACAACGTGAAAATACTACCGAGTGGAGAGCAGACCTCCCACTCGGGGGCTTAGCTGCAGCCCAGTGCTCGCCTAAGTTATAAAAATCCTACCGAGTCAAGAGCAGACCTCCCACTCGGGGGCTTAGCAGCAGCCCAGTGCTCGCCTAAGTTGTAAAAATCCCACCGAGTGGAGAGCAGACCTCCCACTCGGGGGCTTAGCTGCAGCCCAAGTGCTCGCCTAAGTGTTGAAAATCCTACTGAGTGGAGAGCAGACCTCTCACTCGGAGGCTTAGCTGCAGCCCAGTGCTTGCCTAAGTTTTAAAAAATCCTACCGAGTGGAGAGCAGACCTCCCACTTGGGGGCTTAGCTGCAGCCCAGTGCTCGCCTAAGTAAATTGGGGAACAAGTCGATTGCAGTAAACATCTCGCTTTAACCTGCAAGAGATACCTCAAACCAAATGCAAATATTCAAACGTCGAATCCAAGTTCGGATAGATACCTAACGGAACCAAAAGTGCTCAAGCGCTAGGCCTGTTAAGGTTTGTCGGTTACAAAATCACTCGGCATACCGAGGCAAATTTAAAGTGTTGAGCCCAAGAGTTTTTACCCCTCCTGTGGAGGGCTGGAAGGTGCGACAAATTCGTCGAGGTCGATTCCATCAGCAATCCGAGTGGCAGCGGCGATGAAGATCTCCATGAAGGACCGGAAGTCGTGTTTCTTGGTGTTAGCCGCCCGAAGAGCCGCCAGCTTGTCCTCTCGTGCATCCTTGCAATGGACTCGGGCCAGACACAGAGCAACATCTGCACCGCACCTGGCAGAAGACTTCTTCCACTCCTGCACTCGACCAGGGACTGTGTTCAGTCGAGTCATCAGAGACTCGAGGTCATTCTGGAGCGTAGTGTCGATGCGGGAAGTGGTGACCTTCAGCCTTGCGAGATAATCAACAACGGCAGCAACACGAGATTCGAGCCGGAGCACGTTCATGGCGACTTCGTCATTCACGGGAGAGTTGATGGGGTCCAGGCTTGGCTCCAGTCGACCAGTCTCCTCTTCAAAGTTCTGGCGAAATTCTGCAAGCACAACCACTGAGTCAAGATAACAGTCGAATGGAAAGATCACAGTTAAAATACCCGTTTGGTGCAAAAGTTTACCTTCAAGCATGAGGAATAGCTTCTTGGCGAGTCCGCCCAGATAAGCCTCCAGATCTTTCTTCTTCCCCATCAGCTCACTGGCTTTGTCATTCAGGGCAATCTTGTCACTTTTCAGTCGACTCACTTCTTTGTTGGCAACATCAAGAGCAGCTTTCAGATTGGTATTTTCTTCTTCAAGCTTGGTGACCGAAGCCAACTTCTCGTCTGCGAGCTTGGTCTTCTCTAAAGCTGTCTTCTGCATCTCAGCTAGCTCAAGGTCTTTCTTCTTCTGGGCCTCCTTCACTTTGCCTACAAAGTTACAGCAAGATCAGACTTTGAAACAAATGAGGGGCAAAAGCAGTCGTCGAGGCCTCACCAAACATACCTTTGGCTTCCTCCTTTGCCTTCGCCAAATTCTCCTGGACCAGCTTCAGATCAAGTTCGAGTTGGATATGTTTGTTCTCCAACTCGGTGTAGCGAGCCACAAGGTCGCAGGATTTCTACGAAGAACCAATCGATAGATGTCAAAGACAAGTCACTCCCGAGTGACTAAAGAAAAATCATACGTTTCTAAGACTACAGACGAATGCAAACATTCAACCGTAGTCTCGGGGACTACACCCAGTGGGTGCACTTAGCGTGCCCCCACTAGTTCTATCAAGTCAAGAGTCGACCAGTCGACCAACAACAACAACAAAAAAACAGGACATATTCTTGGGATCAGTAGTCAATCGCCAAAGCATCGACCACGCCTCGGGATTACACCCAGTGGGTGCACTCAGCATGCCCCCACCGGTTTGGGAAATCCATTCGACCTAGTCGAATGAAGAAGAAACTTAACTTATAAAGCCTATGGTCGACTGCCAGCAGTCCACCATAGCCTTGGGGACTAGACCCAGTGGGTGCACTCAGCGTGCCCCCACTAAACTCGGAATTCCAATCGACACACCCAGTGGGTGTAGGACAACTACTACGGATTTCAGAAAGAAGAACTTTCAGATATCATATCCTAACAGAACAGGCGATGACCGACTGACCTGAACGTTACTTTGAAGAGCGGAACTGGCATCATAGGCTGCCTGGCTGGCTTCTCGGATGGCCTTCACTTGCTCCATCATGACTCCCGCTTGGCGTATCGCTTCTTTCATGGCACTGGCTTGGTCCTCTGGGATGTAGTGGGTCGAGAAAAGTGAAGGCTGTGCAGCACTCGATTTATCGCGGGTGAGCACTCGTCAGCGGCACCGCATGAAGATATGGTGGGCCAAGTGGTGTTCTCTCCTCCCGACCAAATGTCTCGAGACCGGCATGTCTGAGTCACCTTGCCGTGAGGCGCTTTCTGTTTCTCCTTGGCCTCGGTGGTTCTTCATCGTCGTCGTCCAGAAGGGTAATAACGACATTGGGCGGAGCTACGCATAAGAATCAAAATCAGAAGCAAAGAGCCAATCGATCAAGATGATATTATGAAAGTCATACCAGGTTTTGAGGTAGCAAAGCATCTTCCATTTCATGATCGCCGACCCTGCCGAGGTATCAGAAGTAGCAGCACTGCAATTCCAAAAATCAGTCGGTTAACTCATGAGTCGACCAAAAATAAACTCATGAAGAGCAAGAAGACTCAAGTAGCATTTTTTATCCTGATATGGTGGGGATCGACACCTTCATCTTCGGCAAGACCTTGGCTGGTTTCGACGGTGCCACCCTGGATTGCTTCGGAGCTTTCTCGGTCGGCGCCAGAGAAGTGGTTCGAGGGCGCTTGGTCGACTGAACGAAAGTTGCGACCCCCTTACCACGCTCGGTTGCAGGGTCATGGACGAGCTTCGAGCGCCTTTCCGAGCGAGGCGGTGCAACTTCCTCCTCCTCCTCTTCTTCTTCCTCCCCATCAGAGTCATCATTGTCATCGTCGTCAGCAGCGTCCGAATCCCAGTCCTCGTGGCTTTCGCCCCCACTACCTTCCTCCTCTTCAGTCGGTGTCTGTGCTCCATTGGGCATCGAGTATAGTTCGGTGAAGGCCTGGCAGACAGCAAAATAAAGATCAATCGACCAATTTGCTGCGGAAGCAGAATAAGTATGGCAAGATTACAATTGAGGATAAAGTGGGCATACCTTGTCCGGAATGCTAGAATGGTCGAGTGGCGGAATCCTCCTGGCCCCTCGAGGGTTTTCTTTATTCCTCGTGGACCGCCATCCACCTCTCCGGTGTGGCCGCCGACGCTATACGGATGGACCCGAAGTTTCATCCTCGGTTCCACAAGTACAACCACATACAATGGCCTCGCATCGAGTGGCTGGATGCGCCGCCTAAGGAAGACCTCCAAGGTCCATACCCGTACTCCTTCCCTAACTAAGCGGACTACACGCCCATCAACATCTTCACTTGGGCTTTCTCCTCGTGGAGCACCTTCAGAGAAGAGGGCTTGTTCGCTTGGTCCATAGAGAACGGAGGAGACCACTCGATCGCTTCAAGGCCGACTCGCCTTAGGCAGTAGAACCAAGTCGACTACCATCCTCTGACCGACTCAGGGAGGGTCATGGCCGGAAAGGTGCTTGAGGGAGTCCTGGACTAGGGGTGTCCGGTAGCCGGACTATCGATATCCGCCGGACTCCCGCATACGAAGATAGAAGATTGAAGACTCGGCTCGTGTCCCAAGGTACTTTACTTGGCGGAAGGCAAGGTTGGCAATACGGATATGTAGATCTCCTACCATTGAAACCGACTCGTAACCCTAGCCTCTCCGGTGTCTATATAAACCGGAGGGCTTTAGTCCGTAGGACACAACATTACATCTCAACAATCATACCATAGGCTAGCTTCTAGGGTTTAGCCTCATTGATCTCGTGGTAGATCTACTCTTGTACTACCCATATCATCAATATTAATCAAGCAGGGGCGTGGGGTATTACCTCCATCGAGAGGGCTGAACACGGGTAAAAACATTGTGTCCTCGTCTCCTGTTACCATCCGCCTAGACGCATTCGGGACCCCTACCCGAGATCCGCCGGTTTTGACACCGACATTGGTGCTTTCATTGAGAGTTCCTGCGTGCGTCACCAATAGGCTCGATGGCATCTTCAACCTCAACGCTGTCCTGGGTGAGACTTTTCTCCCGGACAGATCTTCAGATTCGGGCGGCTTTGCTCGGGCCAACTCTCTTGGCCATCTGAGCAGATCGAAGCTACGCCCACGCCGTCAGTCGATTCGAAGCTTAAACTTCACGGCCGATGGCTGCGGAGACTTGATCTTCGATGGACTCGAGCCAACAGCGCGCCACGACCGCGACGATGGGCATGATCTAGCTGCCAGCACGGACGGTGCTTTGGCGGTCAAGATTTTAATCCGCCCGGCCACTTGCGGGCCGATTGCCCATGACGAGGGTCGGTGGATAGACGCCGCCGGGGCTTCAACATCTGGCGATAGAGCCGAATACCGATTTTGTCCTTGCGAAACTCGTGATCTCGAGGCGTCGGACTCCGCCGGACTCCGAGCCTCCAGCGCTACCGCCAATTAAGCGGATTAGGCGCGGTTATGGAATTCACCGCCATGGACATCTTTCAACACTCGCCTTTTGGCGATATCCTGAATTCCCTGAAGCATCTCTTGCTATCAGGAGGATCCTGGCTGGACTATGGCTAGGACGGTTGGAGTTCGGACAACGAAGAAATTCGGAGCCCACCCACCACCCACTTTGTAGCTACTATCGAGGATCTAACCGACATGTTAGACTACAACTCCGAGGACATCGACGCTATGGACGATGATGCTGGAGACGATCAGGACCCAGCGCCCACGGGACACTGGAAGGCCACCTCGTCATACGATGTCTACATGGTGGATACCCCAAAAGAAGGGGATGGCGAGAAAGCAGCGGAGGAAGATTCTCTAAAGAAGCAACCCAAGCGCCGCGGCGCGCCGCCTAAATCCCGCCACAACAAGAATGGAGAATCCGCACGGAGATAATAACACTCCGGAGAGTGTCGAAGACAAACCCTCGGCAGAAGACTCACCAAGGAGGATGTAGAAGCAAGCCCTCACGAAAGGGGCGAAGAAAAGGTTGAGGATCACAACTATGTACCTCCTCAGAGGACGAATCAAGCCCGATGGCGATTTAACACGAAGAGCCCGTCGAACAAGATCTTCGCAAACACAGCTCTCATCACTACAGACAAGAAGCTCAAGGAGGAAAAGCGAAGCTCAACACAGCGGAAGACGCGCTCCGGATAAGATGGAGCAAAGTGCTCAAAACCGCAGACAAACAAGGCAACAGCCACCAACCGAAGAGCTACCCCGGCGCAAGCTGCTCCCGAGACCACGAAGAGGCCATAAAGCCTCCACCGTCAAATGGCCCAGCCAGTCCATCTACGGACCCAAAAGGAAAGCCCCAATAAGCAAAGGAACACGCTAAGTGTCCGACGATAGCGCACGCATACAAATCTGGGCGCCAGACACACACTATGCTTCATGATTTAATCGCCGGAACATGAATTCCCAGCAGGTTTAAACCCATCAACATAGAAGCCTACGATGGAACAATGCACCACAGTGCGGATAGAAGACTATATACTGCATATACATATGGCCAGAGGAGACGATCTCCACGCCATAAAATATCTACCCCTCAAGCTCAAAGGGCCAGCTCGTCATTGGCTCAAAAGCCTCCCAGAAAACACTGTTGGAAGTTGGGAAGAGCTCGAGGAAGCGTTTAGAGCAAATTTTCAAGGGACTTATGTCCGGCCTCCGGATGCAGACGACCTAAGTCACATAACTCAACAGCCCGGAGAGTCAGCGCGGAAATTCTGGAACAGGTTCCTTACCAAAAGAACCAAATAGTCGATTGTCCGGACGCCAAGCCTTAGCAGCTTTTAAGCACAATGTCCGAGACTAATGGCTCGCCAGACACCTCGGTCAAGAGAAACCAAGGACAATGACCGCATTAACAAGCCTCATGACCGCTTTAGCGCGGGAGAGGACAGCTGGTTGGCAAGAAGCAGCACCAAGACCCAAGTACATCGAGATAAGAGATGGAAGCGGAAAATCACGGTGCGAGAAAAGATCAGCGCGGAACAAAGATAAAAGCCCAAAGACCACGGCAAGATGCGCCGGATTTAAAAGCTCACGGCGAATAATAAAGCTCAACCCATCAAGGACGATAGCGATGAACTGTCTAACCTACACAAAATCACGGGTCGGATCTGTCAAATCCACGGTACTCTAAGGCCCGCAAATCACACCCACGGGATTGTTGGGTTTTCAAACAGTCCGCCGACTAAGCGCCGAACGCAAAGGGGCTCGGCGTCAGCGAAGAAGATAAACCCGCCAGGCAGGCACCGGAAAACAAAATACTTTCCCACAAGGGGTCAAAGATAAACTCACTTCATGTGAGGACACGGAAAACAAAGCGGCACTTTCTAAAAGAGCCTCGCACGGTCCGCCCCGCAAACCATAGAGATTGGATATCAAAACCAATCACTTTCGACCACCGGATTATTCCAAAAGTGTTGAACCGCGGACGGACTCTCGATATTGAATCCGATAATAGGCGGACTAGGATTCACAAACGTCCTAATGGGCGGGCGGCAGTGACTTAAACCTGCTATATTCAAACACAATCCGTCGGATGGGGATAGACCCTACGAAAATTGACACAGCCGCACTTCCTTCAAAGGAGTTACGCCCGCCCTTACGCCAAGTGCACAGTGCTCGATATTACTTAAGTCGTGTTCGGATCACCGAACAATTTCCGACGAGAAAGTTAATTTTCCATATCGTCCCATTTAAAAGTGAACATCAAGCACTATTAGGACGAAGGCTTTTGTCCGCTTCAATGCCATACCGCATTCTGCGTCTCTCACACTTAAGATGCCCGGTCCACATGGCACCATTTCTAAGCGAGGGTCATTAAAGACCCCGGATCGGATAGACGGCCGACTCAGCAAGTTAGGGGCTCCCTAGCCGCATACCCTTTCACAAGGGGCTGCGCGCACAACTAACATCGGTTTCATATAAACCTAGCCTTAATTATTTACGCTTATTCTTTGCATTATTTTCGCACGAACTGTTTTTGAAATGTTCCTCTCTTTTCTACAGATGAGCAACGTATGCACTCGGCCCGTGATAACGGCACAACGGAGACACAGGCATGAGCGTGCAGTGGGACCCGTCGAAGGATTCTTTTCGCATTAAGACCCTCGTAGACCTTTTATTATTGTCTCTTGTTGCTAAATCGGCCTCGGCTTCTTCCTATAGCCGAGGCGGAGCCTGACGATTTGGCATTGGCCGCGTCAGAAGACAATGCCTGTACCTGGACACAAGGGGCTTAGGGTATAATTCTGCCCGTTATCATAAAGTCCGAACACCTCAGGGAGTGTTCGGCGTCTCAAGTTGGGCACTATATGCATCAGCTCCGAATCATGTCTTTGGTCAAATGTTGGGTTTGCCCGCTCCGTGTTTTGCTGCCTTTACGTTCCGTATCACCCGGCTAACGCGGCACGGAGAACTACTGCGATTGTGCCCCAGTTCGCCAAGGCGAGCACCTCAGAGAGAAAGCCAAAACCGATCATCATGATATAGCGAGTCACAGTTCACCACTTGATCGACTACGGAATGTTTAGAATTCCCGCTTTGACGAAGGGCCGCTTCGGTCAGGCATACGCACTCGAATCCGGAGATGTGCGGTGCCATTAGAAACTATATCGTAGCCCCACCCTCGAGCTCCATTGGCTAAGTGAAAGAGATAAAGCATTATAGTCCGGATTGCCTCGTTAAGCGCTACCACCTCCTTATAATAGGACCGAGACGTCGGATTAAAGTGTGAAAAAAGCGCTATTTTGCGAACACCCCAGCACCTTGTGCAAGGGAGCTGAAGTCAAGACTGCATCTTTCGGGTTATACACAAGTATACTTAAGCGGCCGCAAGGAAGTATTACTACTTGGAAGCACAAGTATAAAAAGCATTCATACTATAATCATTCATAAACAAGTTAATGCATTCAATTGAGCGTTACATTCTTCGAGCATCGCGACTCTATTATCTGAGCGCCGCGATAACTTCCCGAAATAATGTTCGCAGAAGCCGGTTCCCATCCGAACCTGGGCAGCAACAGCGGTGGCATCCATCTCCGGACCTGCGCCTTTACACGGGCCGAGCCATCCGCGCACCCTCGATGCAGGCCGACCGCTTCATCTCCTTGATATGCGGCCGCCCCCAAGGAACTGCTGCAATGAGGCCAAAATAGCTCGTCGCCTTGGACCTCTCTCGCCACACATGGGCCACGATGTCGATCATAGCCAGCCGGACAGGTCTATTCAGCTCGGCCCATTCGCCAACCTCGTCCGACAATGGAAGAGGGCGATCCGGACTGTGGAATTGAGTCCAATATAACTCTTCCACCTCGTGATCCCCTCGGCTCGGAAGTGCTTAACGTCGGCAACCGCACTCGCAGCCAAGTCCATGTAAGGATCCTCCGAACTCCACTACTTTTCAAATTGGGCATACCGGCATCCATAAACCGGCGGCGCGCAGAAGCGGCCGCCGGCCGTGATTTCTCCGGCTTGGCAGCTCCTCCTTCATAGCTCGCATTGCAGAGCGGGCATCCTTGGTCTCGGCGGTGGCCTTCTTGAGTCTTCCGCTCCGATAGCGCTCCTTTTCAAGAGCCTCGCTACGGTCGGTAGCATCCTTTAATTTCTTGGCCAATCCGGCCACCTCCGCCCTAACTTAGGCGGTCGCAGCCTTTTTCGCCTTCAACTCCTCGGCCGCAACGTAGCCGCATCACTCTTCGGCTTGCTCCTTGGTTTGTGCAAGCTTGGACCGAAGTCTCTCCACAGCAGCAAGCATGCTCAGATAAACAACATATAACTTATCGAGGAGGGCTTTAACCCACTCAATAAAGCGGCTATGGAGAATTTATTTACCTTGCGACTCGTCAAGTCGCTGATTGACAAGTGCTATGTCGATTCGCCATGTCCAATTGCCGACTTAGTTAAGCAAAAGCGATCGTCGGCTGGCCCCGGACTATCCGCCACAATGTCGAGCAGGCGATATTTATTACGAGATATTTAGATTTTCGATCCTCGACGCGCTGTGCGTCTTCGACAACCTACCGAGTCTCAGGGGCTACTATCTATCTGAGCGCATTTTTATATGCACAACTATTAAAAAACAAAAGTGCGCTATTTTCGCGATACCTCAAATCCCGCCAAGCAAGCTCATGGCAGATCCGCAACCCGCTTTCGTGGAATGAAATCCTTCAATCACCATACGCATTAACGCACGGTGATCTTGAAATGGGCGCCCTCTCAAGCAAACTCTTGAGTTCTCGGCGGGCTCTGGTGGGTGTTGAACTCTTTGACCCCTCCGGACTCGGGGCGCCCTCGTGGCGACACTTGGCTCTTTGCCTCATCTGGCGGCGCGTCGGACGGAGGCGTATCGCTCTCCATCATCTCCGAAGAAGATCCCGAGGATGAACTCATCTCGAGGCAGCCGCAGATCCGAACTGCGATATAAATATTTCGTTACCTCTGAAGCATAAACGAAGGTACCTTTTTATTAAACTTCCTCTTTCATACTCACGGCTCGTTGGAGGCTGGTCCTTGGCGATGATTGCGGCGTCCGGATTCTCTCCGGAGGTCGGACCCCAGTGGGGATTTCTTCCCAGCTTAGGGGCTGGGCCTCCTCGGATCTTGAGGCGGTCCTCTTCTCCCCCACGAAGGAGGGATCCTTGGTTCCCTCCTCTTGATCGCCCTTTGGGCAAGTATTAGCTCCTTTATCTCCCCGTCGCCCCCCCTCTGTAGGCGCAACCTCCAACATTCGACCAGCCACGGGCTCCAGTGCGGTCTCGAGGGGAGGGCGGACACCTTATCAGCTTTGATTGGCGCCACCCATTCCTGTAAAGAACAAAGGGTAAGGAGGCGATCTCTTGAAAGGCATACAAAACAGGATGTCGGGCTTTGAGCTATTTACCTGAGTATCCGGACGATCGCGGCTTAGACCGCATCTCGGCGAATCCGGACACGCCACTTACTGCGGTCCGAAGAACAGCTCGTACATCTCCAAGGGTGTCGCACCCATGAAATCTTTGGAGGATCTGAGGTCCCTCGGATTGAACTCCCATAAGCGGAGAAGGGCGGCGTTTGCGAGGGTAGGAGGTGCCTAGTTAGCATGACCTGCATCACCTTGACCAGATCGATCTCCCTTGTTTGGAGGTCCCGAATCCGGCCTGCGGTCGGAGCACGTCCTCGGACGGTCCCAGTTGAGCCCTTGGTTGACCCACCACATCGATTCTCGTGGAGGTCCCGGCGGAAGGAGGGCGGCGGCTTCGCTTGCCCCTTGAGGCGGTGATGTAGAACCACTCCTGCCGCCACGCCTGTTCCTCTTGGAAGGAACCTTGAGCCACGGGCATCGACCTTCTTGCTTATGGTCGCCCCAGCCACACTCCGCTCGGCGCCCCGATCATCTTCGGCTCCACCTTGAATGTTTTCAGCCACAGGCCAAATTGGGGATGACGCGGAGGAAGGCTTGTGAGCATAATAATGAATGCGGAGATATGGAGGATGGACTCGAGCCAAGTCGTGGAAGTCCAGCCCGTAGAAGAACGAAGCCCCCTCACGAAAGGATCCGTCGGAAGCCTAATCCCACGCGGAGGTGAGATCTGGCGACACATTTGCGGGCTCGGGGCTGGCACGGCCTGCCAGGG